>CM062288.1:313263539-313702924 GCA_031216915.1 Pictodentalium vernedei | reverse complement strand
AGTTCCTTGTTTAAATGGTGAGTTGGTCACTATGTACAAAGGGTGGGTGGTGAGGGGGGGGGGGGGGGGGGTATTGTAAGATAAACTGATCATTACCACACTGGAAGGGGTCCAACAGGGTCTATTCAATTCAAGAAATTATCTCTGAGCCATATATTGACTTTCAGGCTCGGCAATATACCATCCCCTCAGTTCCAATGTGTTCTATGTGCCAATATCATAGAACACATTGGAACTCAGGGGACGACATGCCATGAGATGGGGTGTTGACTTCAATGCACCATCCTGCCCCCTCCCCACCCTTAACCCATATATTTATATTTATTTATTGGTGTTTAAGGTCACATACTTATGCACAATGGCTAATCGTGACCATGACAGTTTTACGGGTGGAGGAAGCCGGAGTACCCGGAGAGAACCACCGAGCAACAACGAGCAGCTGCCAGCTTCCCAACATCGTAACTCCGTACTGCAGCTCAGGCAGGGTTACATTTGGTTGAAGACATACGCACCATCGACGCGCAGTACGCCTCTGTACACGGCGTCATCGTGCCCCCATGTGGACAATCGGGTTAAGTGCCTTGCCCAAGGACACAACGCGGGAGTCCGAGTCGATTGCTCAGACGGTCACCCATCCGAGGACTAACCGGGCTCGACGTTGCTTAACTTGGTAATAACCCATATGTATTGCATTGAGTAAGCAAGTGGTTGTGTGATCATATCAAAAAGGACCATCCAATCACTATCTCTTAATCTAACTTCCCTTCAGAGCGCTTTGCGGCACCTACTTTATAATAATTTAGTCCAAACTGAACATACATTTCATTCATCAAATCAAAGAGGGAGAGAAGCTTTTATTTATTTTTATTTTTTTTGGTATTTGTGATATTAACCCTCTGAGACTTTAATTATCCTGATGTTCAAACGTCACTGGGAATTAAATTTCTTCAACGTTTTTCAAAATGCGACTTCAAACGTCGGAAAATACAAATAACGAGGTATTTTTCACATTGGTGATTATTTGGTTGAGGGCTAGATTATTTTTGGTGGTCTGAATTTGTTATTCAAATCTTGTTTTATTACAGGCACTCTCCAATAATTTGTAATAAAACAAATTTATATAAACAAAATATTATTTGTGTTTGACTGAATATGAAATATAAGCAAGGTAAGTGTTGGCTTTTGCTCTGGTAGCCTCATTTTTTGACAGCCCTGATAGTGGCTTCCAGCCCTCAACCAATAAAGAAGTCTTGTCAACAGTATTATATTAGTATTTTAAGCTGCGATAACATTTTATCTCAACTGTTATCACTGAGCACTATTCGGGACAAAATAGGAATTGAGGTTAAAAGTTTAAAAACTCGAAAAATATTGACAAAACAAATGATCACAAAGTATCAACGCACTATTTGATATCCGACGTTATAAGACGTACAAAAGTATCAAAGGGTTAAAACACCTTTTTTGAAATATTTATTTATTTATTTATTTATTTATTGGTGTTTAAGGTCACATATTTCTGCACATTGGCTAAACAGGACCGTCACAGTTTTACGGGTGGGGGAAGCCGGAGTACCCGGAGAGAACCACCGAGCAACGGCGAGCAACAGTCAGCTCCCCAACATACCAACTCCACACAAGCAGGGTTAGCATTGGTTGAAGACAGGTGCACCATCGACGTGCAGTACGCCTTAGTACACAACGTCACCGTGCCTCCACGTGGGCAATTGGGGTGAAGTGTCTTGCCCAAGGACACAACGCGGTTTGCCGCAGGTGGGATTCGAACCGAGGATCTCTCGGCTTGCAGCCTGCACCTCTACCACCTGAGCCACCCCCCCCCCCCCCCCTTTTTGAAATATAATTACAATCCAACTATCATTGGAGTTATTTTCTACAGAGCAGATAATAATATTAATAACACTCTGGCCGGCCGCTGATTTGTCGCGGTTCTCGGGTGAGAAGGCCTTGGTTACCCCTGTACTCCCAACTGCCTCCCTATTCCCACGCTTCCTCCCAGCACTCGGAGACGAACTGCTTGGTGACATCCCTTGCCCCATTCTTCCCAATCTCTCCAATTAGCATATTAACCCTCTCCTTTGAGTCTCTCACTAACCACACGCCCTTCATTCTCCCATCCCACTTCCCCATTATACTCCCAGTGAATCTTATCCTTTTAGACTGGTATTTTGGGCATTCTAGAAGAAAATGTTCCAGGGTCTCCACCACGCCCAGAATTACACATCTGGCACTCCTTTTCACTGTTTTTCCCAACTTTTCCCCTCGGCTCCAGGGACCGCAACCTCAGCTTGAACAGCAGTGACCCCCCCCCCCCCCCCAGAAAAAAGTGCCATCAAGGTACTCTTCAAAAGCAGGCTTATCTTTATCACGCAGGCCACCAAAAGACCTCTTTGATTTGACCCCCTCTCGCCAATTGAGATTACCAGCCTCCATGACCCTTTCGCTGACCATTTTTTTTTTACCCTGGTTTGCCCCAACGTCTAGGTCCGAGATCTCCAATGAGTAATTCTCTATTAGCTCCCTCACTTGAACCATCCATCCTGTCTTGATATTTGAATTGAAAATTCTCAAACTGGATCTAAAAGGTCAAGTGAGTAGATTTTGATGACCAAACATAATTCAGCACTCTGCTGGTTAACAGACTGATGTAACAGACTTCAGTGTCTGCTGTTACGGTATTCTGTACGCAATAAGGCCCAACAAAGTAGATCTTTTGTTTCTCGGGTCATTGTTTGTAAACTTGCTGGTGCGCGAGCAGTTTTTTCTTTTATTTTTGTAATTGTTTCTTTAGGGGGCGTGGCGGTGTCGCGGTAACCGGTTCTCGTCAGATCACCGAAGTTAAGCAACGTCGAGCGCGGTTTGTAGTTGGATGGGTGACCATTTCAGCGACTGATTAGCGCTCCTGCGTTGTGTCCTTGGGCAAGGCACTTAACCTCAGTTGCCTACATGGGGGCACGATTACACCATATACTAAGGCGTACTGCACGTCGATGGTGCGCATGTCTTCGACCAATCTAACCCTGCCTGTGCCGCGGTGCAGAGTTGCGATGTTGAATTATAAGAGCTGACAGCTGCTCGTCGTTGCTCGGTGGATCTCTCCGGGTACTCCGGCTTCCTCCACCCCTAAAACTGCCACGGTCACGATTAGCCATTGTGCATAAGTATGTGACCTTAAACACCAATCAATAAATAAATAAATCATTATATTTTGCCATCAAAAATTAATATTCTCGGTTTGTTTTATGTTTTAGGCCTCATAATCTACAGAATATCATGAGTCGTGGTGTAAGTCATCCCTTGAGTGCAAGAAGGCTTTTTAATGATAAATCACTGCCATTGCACAGCCTTGTTGCAATCAAGGGACAAATTTATCAATTTTATTAACTTGGATAAAATATCAGACATAAACCATTTAATTTTTATTTTTTCAAGTTTGCATTGGTTGTAAAAAGAGAGCATGTGGCAGCCCAAAGGATCATGCAGGAGGGCTTGAGAAACAGATTTTTAACTTTTTTAGGCCTAATTGTTTCAATTGTATATTTTAAGGTACATAAACAAATAAGCAAATCTATAAGACGTATGAAGTACAGATGGCAGTTTAAACGTACAGAACGCTCGTTATCCATTATCTCCTACACGAGCACACTTGCCTCACGACGATCATCACGAGCCACTACAACTTGTGCTTCAGTGTCAGCACAGAATGAGACGAGCCCCAAACACTACAGAACCGTTCCTCTTGTGTCAGTTGGATCTAACATGAGTGATCCATTTGACTGAAAATATCTACTTATGAATCAACCAAGCCCCAACCAGAGTCCTCGTTTTGTTTCCACACATATGCCTTATGCTAGTGTTTTAAGTGATTACAGTGGAACCCACTTAATTGGATATCTCTTAAGTCTGCTGCCGTATTCGCACCAGAACTGATAATTTAATAATATTTCACGAAAAAAACTTGTGGCCAAATGTGCTTTACATATCCAAGAATAAAGCTTGGGGGCAAAATTCTTCAAAACACGGCGACAGAGCTGCATGGGGGAAAATTGCAAAGCCTCTGCTTTTGTTTACGTATGAGTATACTTTCGATTTGCGGTCGACGTCATCGGACGGAAAAAACATGTAAAAACAACGCCGTCTAAAATCAAATAATGAAAAAGATCGCCTTCATACAGTATACTGTTATTAGATAGAGATTGCACAGTTGCCATATTCAATGCACAGTATCATGATACCGGTTGAAATATCTAAGAATTACGATTATGTTTTTCGATGGAAATTCGTGGTATCGAGTGATTTGCGCATGTCTGTCGAGCAGGGAAACCATCTTCAATAAAAAATGCAGGCAGCGTTGTCCTTTTCCAAAATGCAGTCCTGTCGCTGCACTAGAAAGTGTTTTGAATGCCTAGCTTTGTTATTGAATATCTGAAGCACATTCGACCACGAGTTGTTCTTGCGAAATATTATTTTATTATCAGTTTTGGTGCGAATACGATAGCAGACTTCCAGGAACCAGCGGTGCCTGCTGTCAATTCTATGAGTTGATTACATATGTGTTACGTGTTCTATACATTCCAACCTTCATTTTGATGTATAATTTGTGTATATTTAATCTGAATTTAAGGAATATGAGAGGTGAGAATTTCAAAATAAACAAAATTCCATTACTTATATAGGCCCTTAACTGGTAGAGTGCTGGAAGCCCATATTTGGGCTTTACTCTGAAGTGCAGGTGCCACAACTTAAAGGCTTCATATTCTGTGGATAGGCTTCAAATTATTTTTGAAGTAAAATTATTTAGTCTGTGAGTATTAGCCTTGTTACAATTTATGGGAGAGTGCCATTGGGCACTCTCCCATAAATTGTAACAAGGCAAAGAGACATGGACAAATTTGTATAACCAAAAAAATTTAGCACTCTACCAGTTAAGTAACGTTATCAGTGACATTAATTCATTGGCATAACATAATAAACTCGACCGACAATAGTTAACTTAATACGGTATCGGTACATCCAAACTTCATAAATTTAATTTTGCCCCACGTGCCCCCCCCCCCCCCTCCTGATTACGTCCTTGCTAATTTACAATTTGAGCGCCTCTCACATGACATTCGAAAATACATTCGCAAGTTGATGGCATTACCACATCTTCCAACATGTCACATCCCTCAGACTTTTGATGAACTAGAAAGTGAATGTGCTAAGGATAGTCGTCTTCATGCACTTATTGACCATTTGGACTCTACGTGGATAATTAGCTCAGCAAGATCACCATCAGCACGGAGCACATTTCAAAGATCAGTGCACACTAATATTGAAGTTGAAGGCTGGCATGTTCGGCTCAGTCAAATAATTCCACACAACCATCCAAATATGCATAGGTTAATCCCTGAACTGCATAATGTAGTTGCTCTTTTGGAACATCAAATGCAACTGATAAGCCAACATAAACTGTACCGATACCAAAGGAAGGCATAGCGGGAGAAGGCATATAATCTCCATAAATTATGGAAACTCTATTCTGAAGAATCGCGGACAATAACGACATCAGAATTCTTACGCAGAGCAGCAGATCTCAGTCCTGTCACTGAGGACCAATTGCAACAATCCACTTGCTGATATGGTGTTATATTTTAATAATTACATTGTTAATGTAGTTATACGTTTTCGGTCCAAATACTCAATTCCCATTGCTCAGCTGGATGAAAACGTCATGACCAAATGTAATTCATTTTCTATTGAATACATTTGGCCGAACTTTGATCCGTATTCACGGTAGAGCGCAGTTGACAAAATGTAATTCAGGCGGTGTTTGGGCGGGTTTATAACTTTTAGCGCCTCTCGCAGTGATCAGTGATTATAGTTTACTGATATGTTAAATAAATTGTTTTGAACATTCCAATTTTCGTTGCGAAAGACGGCAATTTGACAAATTTGGGTCAATGCCGAAAACCGGCGCTCAACTCAGAGTTGTGCGCTTTGTCTTTTTTGTGAGGGTGGTTTTTCGCCTCGTTCGTTCGTACATGTTTTATTCCGTCTTTCTGCTTTGTTGTTTGGTAAAAAGTAGTTTAACGGTTACGGAATGTAATTATAAGAATTGAATGCAATTTATAAAATCTTTATTGGAGTATGAACGTGTGGGAATGGGTACAAATTGTATGAATCCCTTCGGGATTCATACATAATTTGTACCCATTCCCACGCGTTCATACTCCAATAAAGATTATAAAAATTGCACTCAATTCTTAATTGAAACTTTAAAACTTTGAAACTTCATTAACTAGATGAGTCTACTTTGGGATCGTCAATATGACGAAATAAAGATATATAACCTGATGGGTGATAGGATTGTCTTGTCTTTTTATCACTGATAATACGACTGCGTAACATCAGTTCCTAGAAAACTTTATGGGCTTTCCAGGAATTAATGTTACGTACTGGTATTTTCATTGATAAAAAAAACAAGACAGCATTTTTCCATTTGTACATCTCAACTTTAGGATCTCACTTTAGGATCGTCAATAATTACAAAATAATGATTATAAGTTATTGAATAGATGGGTGATATGACGAAATAATGATAAATATATTATTAACTAGATGGTGATATGGGTATCGTGTCTTGTTATCAATTGATAATACCAGTACTGACCACATTTTTTCATGTCATTATGTTTATGAGTGTTTCCTTCTGTTGATATTGCTTATTTTTATAATTTAATTAAATGATGAAAAAAACCCTGTTGTCATTTTTGTCCTTTGATAGAATCTTACCAACCCCTCCTTCACCCTCCAAACGGTAGTTTGATACTCAGCGAACAGTTTTGACACACTCATTCTACAAGACCATTGGCAGCTGCTCTCGGTCATGCTCAGCAATGTTGGCTGCATGGTCTTTCACCTGGTCTTTCCCATAACCTAGAACGCCTACATGTGTGGTCTAGGCAGTACCTTGACTCATATGTAAAAAGGACAGGTCGCCAATCTTCTCTGGTCCATCCGACGTGGTCCATGGCCTATTCGTATCGTGTCTGGCGGTGGTTTTAGGACAGCGGAATGCGAATACATGGTCTTCCCAATCGGAGACCACATTCGTGCAACCTTGCTCGGATAGTCTGCGTCGAAACATTTACCCCGGATGCATTCTGAAGGTCACTGCGAAGCTGGGTTGCTGTGGCAAAGCGGTTCCTACGGGCCTGAATGATCAAAATCCGGTCTTCAGCTGCAGATGTTGCCCTGTCTCTTCCACCACCATGCCGTCTTACTGGTGTGCCATACTACTGAAATCTTGCTCAGGCGCTGGTGATCACCGTATGGTGCACACCAACGGCTTCACCAACTAGACGATGGGTAGCCCCTTGCTCCACCATCCCTACAGCCCGCCACATTTCTGCTGCAGACAAATGTCTTCTTTTATTTGCATTTGCCTTTTTAACTCATTAAATCACAAGGGTTTGTGTTGAAATGAAGAGTGAATATACCTTACACATGTCATGTACATGTAGATAGTACACAAAAACATCATGAAAATCAAGGCGTATATGCTTTCCACGACTGTCACGAAAAGTCTACCTGTCAAGAGAGCTAATGAAAACACTGGGGACCACCATCGTAATATATTCCTCAATCATATCTACCAAAAATATCGCAAATATGTCACAAGCAAATTTCACAATGATTTGTCAAACATTTGGTGCTTAGCAAACTTTGAGTAGTATATTATCGCAACAGTGAAGTGATCTGGGTCTTAGTATTACGTTGAGTTGAGGTGAATCGCCCGATCAAACTCGCTGCCTGCGGCAGGTTGTTTGATCATGCGATCTGACCTTCTCAATGAGGCGTGATGCAATGACCCAGATTACTTCACTGTAGCGTTAAAAGGTTTATTGTATTACTTATAGTTCAACATCGCATGCCAATTTCCCCCAACCATTTTTTGGTAAATTGGATTGAAGTAAAAAAGAACTATTTTTATTTACACTTATTTTTGCAACAGGTGCTGCCCGAGGTGCACACTTCCGAGGAATCTCCCGATGAGAATTAATTCGATAAAAAAATATGAATACGATAAAAAAAGACCTGAACCGCTGTTTGAGCGCACCCATTCCAACTCAGAGTAAAGTATTATCTGCGACCAGAACAGCCATTTATGCAAATTCCAATGCACCCGTAAATAGTCCGTCATACTATAGTGATACGGAATCAGATTCCACACTGTGTATTTTCCGGGGACCAGGAAAAGATCATCAAACAGTACTGATATTTAGCGGTTAAATTACATCGTCATATAATAACGTGTTTTATCATATGACTCGTCCGTTTTGTTCACTTTAAAACATTTGATATTTTGTTTTCATATTAATCAGTGATAAATAAAGGCTTCCGTCAATTTCATTGGTCAATTTCAAAACTAGACAATTTGATTGGCTGAACAAAATACAACTGGACCACATTTTCATAATTTTCATAATTAGAGTTGGGAGCTTTCATTGGTCAATTTCAAAACTGGACAATTTGATTGGCTAAACAAAATACAACATTGCATAATTTCAGTAGGGAGAATTTACGTTATCTGTCCTCTTTAGGGTGGGTTATATTGCATCACACACACTTGGTAATCCAGGTGTACAGACGCATACTCGAAAGCTCCTAATTAGCATCCACAGTAATTAGTGGAGATGGATTTCCTCCTTCGCAAATTAATGAAACATTGATGGGATTGAACGCCAGCTCTCAAATTAACTGGTCTGTCCAAGTTAATGGAGGCCACGTTCAAATCTCCATCAAATTTAACCAAGAACATTCCCCAGGTAGTGGTAGTACCTTTCGCGGGGCTTCCCGCACTGGTCCACATCCGGGGAAGGAACTGAGACACACCACCACGTCCAACAAGGAAAGTGGAACTGAAAAAGGGCCAGAAGAAGAAAAGGAAGAAGACTCCATCAACCAGACGCCGGGACGCCAGGCGTATGGAAGCTTGGCTGAAATGGAGAAGAACGGCGGAGAACCAGGAGAAGGATCAAGTGGCTACTGTCAAACCACCACCACCACATTCGTCTCCCTTACCAACCTGTACCTCTTCACCTAAGAGGTCGGAAGGCATGGAGGTGGACATGGAGGTGGAAGGGGAGAAGGTAGTCGCTCAATCCGAACCTGGATCTCCCATCCGCTCGGATCTATCCAGCTCCTCTCTCAACACCACGGATAATGACTCGGACTCTGATAGCGACTCGGAATGGGGTGACTTCATCGACGACATGGATCAAAGATGCATCGCAAGCCTCAAACTTGATTTCACAGGAACCATGGACCAGTATATGCAATTCGTCCTAACAAAATTGGACAAGGAATGCCAAAAGATTGCTCTGGAGCAACGCACATACCGACAACTTGAGGCCATGAAAATTCGCACCCTGGAATTCCAGGAATTCCTGAAAGAACTCAATTAGATCCCCAAACGCTTTCCTCCTTTGCCACTGCCAGACAAGGCAAATTCTCACACAGTTACAGAGGGTCGAAAGGGGTCTGTTCCCCATACCGTCCCAGCGCGCCATTCAGTTATATTATTGTATTAATCTTTTACCTAACGTAACGGCAAAAACCGTCTCGCGCAATAAAGAAAAACGCCATTCATTTTTTTTTTATATTTTCACTTTTTGCTTCCAAAACATAGGTTATGACCCCTCATTGGAACTAGCGTGTCGCGCTCGTTCCAATGAGGGATCATAACCTATGTTTTGGAAGCAAAAAATGAAATTTTTTAGCTACACGAGGATGTTTTTTCCAAGTGCCGTCTGCAACTCAAGTTGGGTGATGGGTTAAAAAGTCATACTAAGTGGCTAATTTGTGTGTGTGTGTGTGTGTGTGTGTGTGTGTGTGTGTGTGTGTGTCATATGATAAATAGAATATGAAATGAGTGTTTTTCTCATATAATATTTATGAAAATCGTCCGAATTTTCCGTTTGGGCGAGCCTCTAGCTCGCCCGAACGGAAAATTCTTAGACTCGTTTCATAAATATTAAATGAGAAAAACACTCATTCCATATCCTCAATTTATTATCATTTTAATAGTTTGAGAACCAGTCTAATAGCTCTTTACCCAACATGAACAGATAATGACACTTGCAAAAAAATTTCGCAAATTTTCATTTTTGGCCTCAAAACACACCGTTCCAAGGAGGGGTCATAAGCCAAGTTTTCAAGGCAAAAATTGAAAAAATAATAAACTTTGAAAGGCAATTTTTGTGAATAATGCTGGTTGGTTTTGAGTGTTATATTAGGTATTGTGCACTGCAAGCTGGCAAATAATAAATTTTAACTTTCCTCTTTTCATTCAAAACTTTTCAATAAGTTGCTCCTCAGATAAGGAATCAAAGTAATAGGGCTGATCACAGTGTTTGCTGCAATCCCTTATATATTAACCCTTTATCCAACAAAATGTAAAAAAAACGACCAACGCCATTGGTGCAAAAGAATTATGTTCGCAAGGTCGTCTACTTTTAATGTTAGATCACGGGTTATTTATTTATTTATTGGTGTTTAAAGTCACATACTTTTGCGCAATGGCTGATCATGACCACAATGTGGAGATAAAGTCAAGGTTATGTATTGTATTGGTGTTTAAGGTCACATATTTTTGCACAATGGCTAATCATGACCACAACATGTGTATCAACTCAAGACCGGGGGTGAGTGTTAATAAACCCATTTTAGAGAGGGTTTGCACCTCCCAAGCATTGGTAACTGGGTCCTATTTTACCAGTAAAACAGAGCCTGTTTACCGCAGTTAACAGGCACTGGTTCACTTCGCGGGGTTCCCGCGGGGAAAAGTCACGGTCAGTCAATCATTTATACCCCATGTTGCCTATTTTAGAGGACTCACACCCCGAGCATTAGTGACTGGGCCCTATTTTACAAGTGAAAAAGAGCTTGTTTACCAGAGTAAACAAGCACTGCTTCACTTCCCGGAGTTCCCATGGTTCTAGCGGGGTGAGGTAAAGGGTTAAACAAGTACTTTGCACAGAGATTAGACAGTGCCACAAATGCCTGACTCAATATATATCGGTAAACAAACATGCCAAACACCTAAATGACAGTTTTCATTCCAAAGTTCCAGGAGAAATCCTATCTTCAAACACAAATGTCATATATTTTGAAAACTGGATGATTATATACACTGTAAAATCAGTTGGGTTAAAAACTAACCCAAATCATGCAAGCCTTTTAAATTCTTCACAACTCACGATGGTAAACGTCGTGCCCAAATAAGAAAATTGCGCCCAAATTATGGGGAGTTTGAAAATTTTTCCAAATTGTTGCAGTGTTTCAGCAACATACAGTTTGGCCAGGTTTCCCTGATGCTTGTAATATAGCTTAGCGCTTACCTTTGAAGCAAACAATGCAACACATAAATAACTTTAAAAAGCCCCACAGAGTTAGCCACAGAAATACGTATAAGTATACGACACTTTCGACGGCGATTGCTTTTCCACTGGGGGGAAGCGTGACCGTGAAAATTTGGTTGATTGCGCCGGTGTCCGGTTGATTGCCCTTTCTCTTCGACATCAAATTGTGGTAAGTGTACGATTTATCGTAGATTTCTCTGAATATCAATAAATTGGGAACCCAGGAATATACGCATAGGTTGTGTGAATGTATCCTGAACACGTACATATATTTTTTATACTTAGATACCCGAGTATTGCCTGCTAGTGACTTCATATTCAATCCATCAGCGGGTCGTTTTCGTCAAATGTTGATGCTACAGACAAATATGCAAATGTACTTTTATAATTTGGCATGTTTTTTGATGATAAATAGTTCGATAGACAGTTATCATTATACCTAAAGATGCAATCAACCGTACACCACGGATTTATCAAATACCAATCAACCGGACACCACTTAAGCAATCAACCGGTCACCACATGCAATCAACAAAATACTCGGTTTTCGCGTGTTTTCTCAACTAATTTAGCAAATTGTTTGCTGTAGTTCAGGTTATAAGATCTTCTACACCTTATCTACATGCAGGGTAAAAAGAAATTAGGTAGTTAAAGTGTTTGAGGCGTATTAGCCATTTTTGTCAACATTTGACGAAAACGACCCGCTGATGGATTGAATATGAAGTCACTAGCAGGCAATACTCGGGTATCTAAGTATAAAAAAACATATGTACGTGTTCAGGATACATTCACACAACCTATGCGTATATTCCTGGCTTCCCAATTTATTGATGTTTAGAGAAATCTACGATAAATCGTACACTTACCACAATTTGATGTCGAAGAGAAAGGGCAATCAACCAGACACCGGCGCAATCAACCAAATTTTCACGGTCACGCTCCACCCCCCCCCCCCCCCCCCAGTGTTTTCTGAGGCGAATTCTGTATGATCATACATTCAAGGCTTGAGATCAATTGTATTCATGTTTGTGGCAGTTCTCAGTAAATGCCATGCATAATGTAGCTTACATTCAAATAGGCCTTTGGCTCGACACTTTGAAACTAAGAAGCCTTCTCGAGTTAGTCAAGTAAACTTACGCCAAAGGGTGGTGAGAACCAATGAAAATGGTGAAGACCTAAAACAAGGGGTTGTAAACTATCATTTTAAGACAGGGACCGAAAACCAAAAAACAGACGTCAAGAAGAAGGAAGTACCAGTGGTTTTACGCCAACCATGCAGGCCAAATCCACATGTGCCCAAATTAGACTGATCTAAAGGTCTGAAATCATCTGGGTTGAGGGAATATGAACCCAATCGGGTTCATATTCCCTCAACCAAGTTGACGCCTGTTAATTTTTAACCCTTTACCCAACGTAACGGCCAAAACCGGCCAGCGCTATTCTCAAAAATCGCCAATTAATTTTCAAAATATTTTCATTTTTTGTCTCAAAAACATAGGTTATGACCCCTCGTTGGAACGAGCTCGTCGAGCTCGTTCCAACGATGGGTCATAACCTATGTTTTTGAGACAAAAAATGAAAAAATTTAGTTATTCAAGAATTTTTTTTGCAAGTGTCGTCTGCTTTTCATGTTAGGTAAAGGGTTAACTCAACTGATTTCAGAGTGTAGGAGGGTGTGACACTCTACATATTATTTCACCTGTTGTATGTTTAACCCTTTGAACACTAGTGGTATCTTCCATGTCAGTTCAATGTTAGCAATTGGGAGAGTCCATATTCATTATTTGGGGGTAGTGCAATTAATATTTTCAACGTGCAGTCTCGGGGCTGCACGTTGAAAATATTGATTGGTCTACCCAACACTTTAACGTAGGAGCCATCCTAATCTATGAAAGTATGACTTATAATGTTCCCTGGCCGGAAAGCCGGCCTTTAGGGTTCAAAGGGTTCAAATACAGTATTTTATCAATGAAGAGTATATTGTAACAAAAAAAGACTTTGATAGAAGCAATTAGGTATGCTCCAAATAACTGGGTAATATGACTGAGCCGTCAGGCACCACCATCCTACCCCCTCCCCCCCCCCCCCAACAAAAAAAAAAAACCCAAATAAACTAGAGATAGCTGGCCTATCCCCCCCCCCCCCCCGAAAAAAAAATCACCCCGATTCCGTAACGTGGGTAAAATATTACATTAAATCAACACAGCCACTATTGGTATTATTTACTCAAATAATACAGATAAGATTACCTGTATTTGATGACATGTCTGGTTTAGTTTCGATCAGGACCGATAACATTTTAAGTTCAAGGTCAATGTGACATTGGTATTTAATTTATTTATTGGTGTTTAAGGTCACATACTTATCCACGATGGCTAATCGTGACCGTGACAGTTTTACGGGTGGAGGAAGTCAGAGTACCCGGAGAGAGCCACCGAGCATCGCCGAGCAACTGTCAGCTCCTCAACATTCTAACTCTGTTCAAGCTCCGCTCAAGCAGGTTTACAGCGATTGAAGACATGTGCACCATCGACATGCAGTAAGCCTTAGTACATGGCATCATCGTGCCCCCATGTAGGCAACCGGGATAAAGTGTCTTGCCCAAGGACACAACGTGGGTCGTCCCGAACGGGGATCGCACTCGTGACCTCTAGCATAGAAGTTCAACAGTCTACCACTGAGCCACCGAGCTCCCAATGTGGCCATGACCTTTGGCACAATGTCCTAAAAATATGTACGGTTCTTCCTCTCAGCATGCTCAACCCACTTGCCAAGTTGGGCTTCAATTGTGAATGCATATCTTTAATAATTAAGAGAGCCTGAAACCAACTCCAACCAATAAAATGTTAATTTCAAGGTCACTGTGACTTTGACCTTTGGCCTAATGAACGAAATATACACAGAGTTCTTCCTCTCATCATACCCGATCCACATGCCAAGATTGATTTTGATCGGGCAAACAACATTTTAATTTGAGAGCAGAAACCAACTCTGACCCATAAAACTTAAAATTCAAGGTCACTATGACCTTTTGACACAATAACCCCAAAATAAATAAGGTTCTTCATTTCATCATGTTCAACCCATAAGCCAAGTTAATTATCAATCAAGCAAGAAAAATTACAATTTGAGAAGCAACCTCTGGTTAATGTTTAAGTTCTGGGTAACGGTGACCTTGATCTTCAGAACAATGACCTCAAAATGAATAGGGTTCTTCCTATCATCATGACTAACCCACATGCCAAGTTGGGTTCCAGTTGGGCAAGCAAAACTTTATTTATATACCAGAAATATTATTTTATTATCAGTTTTGGTGCGAATACGATAGCAGACTTCCAGGAACCAGCGGTGCCTGCTGTCAATTCTATGAGTTGATTACATATGTGTTACGTGTTCTATACATTCCAACCTTCATTTTGATGTATAATTTGTGTATATTTAATCTGAATTTAAGGAATATGAGAGGTGAGAATTTCAAAATAAACAAAATTCCATTACTTATATAGGCCCTTAAGTAACGTTATCAGTGACATTAATTCATTGGCATAACATAATAAACTCGACTGACAATAGTTAACTTAATAAGGTATCGGTACATCCAAACTTCATAAATTTAATTTTGCCCCACGTGCCCCCCCCCCCCCCCTCCCGATTACGTCCTTGCTAATTTACAATTTGAGCGCCTCTCACATGACATTCGAAAATATATTCGCAAGTTGATGGCATTACCACATCTTCCAGCATGTCATATCCCTCAGGCTTTTGATGAACTAAAAAGTGAATGTGCTAAGGATAGTCGTCTTCATGCACTTATTGACCATTTGGACTCTACGTGGATAATTAGCTCAGCAAGATCACCATCAGCACGGAGCACATTTCAAAGATCAGTGCACACTAATATTGAAGTTGAAGGCTGGCATGTTCGGCTCAATCAAATAATTCCACACAACCATCCAAATATGCATAGGTTAATCCCTGAACTGCATAATGTAGTTGCTCTTTTGGAACACCAAATGCAACTGATAAGCCAACATAAACTGTACCGATACCAAAGGAAGGCATAGCGGGAGAAGGCATATAATCTCCATAAACTATGGGAACTCTATTCTGAAGAATCGCGGACAATAACGACATCAGAATTCTTACGCAGAGCAGCAGATCTCTGTCCTGTCACTGAGGACCAATTGCAACAATCCACGTGCTGATACGGTGTTATATTTTAATAATTACATTGTTAATGTAGTTATACGTTTTCGGTCCAAATACTCAATTCCCATTGGTCAGCTGGATGAAAACGTCATGACCAAATGTAATTCATTTTCCATTGAATACATTTGGCCGAACTTTGACCCGCATTTACGGTAGAGCGCAGTTGACAGAATGTAATTCGAGCGGTGTTTGGGCGGGTTTATAACTTTTAGCGCCTCTCGCAGTGATCAGTGATTATAGTTTACTGATATGTTAAATAAATTGTTTTGAACATTCCAAGTTTCGTTGCGAAAGACGGCAGTTTGACAAATTTGGGTCAATGCCGAAAACCGGCGCTCAACTCAGAGTTGTGCGCTTTGTCTTTTTTTGTGAGGGTGGTTTTTCGCCTCGTTCGTTCGTACATGTTTTATTTCGTCTTTCTGCTTTGTTGTTTGGTAAAAAGTAGTTTAACGGTTACGGAATGTAATTATAAGAATTGAATGCAATCTATAAAATCTTTATTGGAGTATGAACGTGTGGGAATGGGTACAAATTGTATGAATCCCTTCGGGATTCATACATAATTTGTACCCATTCCCACACGTTCATACTCCAATAAAGATTATAAAAATTGCACTCAATTCTTAATTGAAACTTTAAAACTTTGAAACTTCATTAACTAGATGAGTCTACTTTGGGATCGTCAATATGACGAAATAAAGATATATAACCTGATGGGTGATAGGATTGTCTTGTCTTTTTATCACTGATAATACGACTGCGTAACATCAGTTCCTAGAAAACTTTATGGGCTTTCCAGGAATTAATGTTACGTACTGGGATTTTCATTGATAAAAAAAAAAACAAGACAGCATTTTTCCATTTGTACATCTCAACTTTAGGATCTCACTTTAGGATCGTCAATAATTACAAAATAATGATTATAAGTTATTGAATAGATGGGTGATATGACGAAATAATGATAAATATATTATTAACTAGATGGTGATATGGGTATCGTGTCTTGTTATCAATTGATAATACCAGTATGGACCACATTTTTTCATGTCATTATGTTTATGAGTGTTTCCTTCTGTTGATATTGCTTATTTTTATAATTTAATTAAATGATGAAAAAACCCTGTTGTTGTCATTTTTGTCCTTTGATAGAAACTTACCAACCCCTCCTTCAACCTCCAAACGGTAGTTTGATACTCAGCGAACAGTTTTGACACACTCATTCTACAAGACAATTGGCAGCTGCTCTCGGTCATGCTCAGCAATGTTGGCTGCATGGTCTTTCACCTGGTCTTTCCCATAACCTAGAACGCCTACATGTGTGGTCTAGGCAGTACCTTGACTCATATGTAAAACGGACAGGTCGCCAATCTTCTCTGGTCCATCCGACGTGGTTCATGGCCTATTCGTATCGTGTCTGGCGGTGGTTCTAGGACAGCAGAATGCGAATACATGGTCTTCCCAATCGGAGACCACATTCGTGCAACCTTGCTCGGATAGTCTGCGTCGAAACATTTACCCCGGATGCATTCTGAAGGTCACTGCAAAGCTGGGTTGCTGTGGCAAAGCGGGTCCTACGGGCCTGAATGATCAAAATCCGGTCTTCAGCTGCAGATGTTGCCCTGTCTCTTCCACCACCATGCCGTCTTACTGGTGTGCCATACTACTGAAATCTTGCTCAGGCGCTGGTGATCACGGTAAGGTGCACACCAACGGCTTCACCAACTAGACGATGGGTAGCCCCTTGCTCCACCATCCCTACAGCCCGCCACATTTCTGCTGCAGACAAATGTCTTCTTTTATTTGACCCAAAACGCTTTCCTCCTTTGCCACTGCCAGACAAGGCAAATTCTCACACAGTTACAGAGGGTCGAAAGGGGTCTGTTCCCCATACCGTCCCTGCGCGCAATTCAGTTATATTATGTATTAATCTTTTACCTAACGTAACGGCAAATAAAGAAAAACGCCATTCATTTTTTTTTATATTTTCACTTTTTGCTTCCAAAACATAGGTTATGACCCCTCATTGGAACTAGCGTGTCGTGCTCGTTCCAATGAGGGATCATAACCTATGTTTTGGAAGCAAAAAATGAAATTTTTTAGTTACACGAGGATGTTTTGTCCAAGTGCCGTCTGCAACTCAAGTTGGGTGATGGGTTAAAAAGTCATACTAATTGGCTAATTTGTGTGTGTGTGTGTGTCATATGATAAATAGAATATGAAATGAGTGTTTTTCTCATATAATATTTATGAAAATCGTCCGAATTTTTCCTCTAGCTCGCCCGAACGGAAAATTCTTAGACTCGTTTCATAAATATTAAATGAGAAAAACACTCATTCCATATCCTCAATTTATTATCATTTTAATAGTTTGAGAACCAGTCTAATAGCTCTTTACCCAACATGAACAGATAATGACACTTGCAAAAGAATTTCGCAAATTTTCATTTTTGGCCTCAAAACACACCGTTCCAAGGAGGGGTCATAAGCCAAGTTTTCAAGGCAAAAATTGAAAAAATAATAAAATTTGAAAGACAATTTTTGTGAATAATGCTGGTTGGTTTTGAGTGTTATATTAGGTATTGTGCACTGCAAGCTGGCAAATAATAAATTTTAACTTTCCTCTTTTCATTCAAAACTTTTCAATAAGTTGCTCCTCAGATAAGGAATCAAAGTAATAGGGCTGATTACAGTGTTTGCTGCAATCCCTTATATATTAACCCTTTATCCAACAAAATGTAAAAAAAAACGACCAACGCTATTGGTGCAAAAGAATTATGTTCGCAAGGTCGTCTACTTTTAATGTTAGATCACGGGTTATTTATTTATTTATTGGTGTTTAAAGTCACATACTTTTGCACAATGGCTGGTCATGACCACAATGTGGAGATAAAGTCAAGGTTATGTATTGTGTTGGTTTTTAAGGTCACATATTTTTGCACAATGGCTAATCATGACCACAACATGTGTATCAACTCAAGACCGGGGGTGAGTGTTAATAAACCCATTTTAGAGAGGGTTTGCACCTCCCAAGCATTGGTAACTGGGTCCTATTTTACCAGTAAAACAGAGCCTGTTTACCGCAGTTAACAGGCACTGGTTCACTTCGCGGGGTTCCCGCGGGGAAAAGTCACGGTCAGTCAATCATTTATACCCCATGTTGCCTATTTTAGAGGACTCGCACCCCGAGCATTAGTGACTGGGCCCTATTTTACAAGTGAAAAAGAGCTTGTTTACCAGAGTAAACAAGCACTGCTTCACTTCCCGGAGTTCCCATGGTTCTAGCGGGGTGAGGTAAAGGGTTAAACAAGTACTTTGCACAGAGATTAGACAGTGCCACAAATTCCTGACTCAATATATACACAATATACATATAGTGTTTTTTTATATCTGGTTTATACAACGAGTTGAAATATAGTTCATATTTTCGAGGCTCTGCCGAGAAAATATTAACTATATTTCAACGAGTTGTATAAAACAGATATAAAAAAACACTATATGTATATTGTTTTTATCTGATAACAAACAGCAGTTTCAATAGTTGAGGCTTATATTCACTTTTATGCTCATTCCCACGGGCCTCCGTAGAAAATGAGACAAAGCAAACGCGATCTTTTGGTTGTTGCTGTACAGGCAAAACCACTGGTTGCAGTTGATCTATTATTCATGTCTTTTTTAGCTCTTCCTGGCGACGATGATGATAAAGTGTATTCAATCGAGAAGTTTCCAATTTCCATTATTTATGGTTCACTTTTGTTTTTGTTTACAATTCGTACGAAACGTTTTTTTCACGTAGCAGACGAACGTGTAATTGGAGCAGTACTTTGATCGTGGACGTAGCTATAAATAGCGCATTACACATTACTGACAGTCTACTAATTTCTACATAAGGTTTTGAAGTAGGTTGTAATTATTTCTTTATTTCAGCAAAATAAACTGAAAATTTACATGTTTTTACTTATAGAAAATATGTCATATATATTTCGATTAAATTTCACTTGCTCCTTCAACGTAGAATTCAAACTTGCATTACGAAGTTTATGAATGAATGAAAATGGAATCGAACGAGGTCAAAGGTCGTTCGCATAAATTATAATTTTATACAACACCCGTTGTATATACTTCAAGTATATACAACGGGTGTTATACTCTATGGTTATCAGATAAATATCGGTAAACAAACATGCCAAACTCCTAAATTACAGTTTTCATTCCAAAGTCCCAGGAGAAATCCTATCTTCAAACACAAATGTAATATATTTTGAAAACTGGATGATTATATACACTGTAAAATCAGTTGGGTTAAAAACTAACCCAAATCATGCAAGCCTTTTAAATTCTTCACAACTCACGATGGTAAACGTTGTGCCCAAATAAAAAAATTGCGCCCAAATTATGGGGAGTTTGAAAATTTTTCCAAATTGTTGCAGTGTTTCAGCAACATACAGTTTGGCCAGGTTTCCCTGATGCTTGTAATATAGCTTAGCGCTTACCTTTGAAGCAAACAATGCAACACATAAATAACTTTAAAGAGCCCCACAGAGTTAGCCACAGAAAAGCAATCGCCGTCGAAAGTGTCGTATACGACACTTTCGACGGCGATTGCTTTTCCACTGGGGGAAAGCGTGACCGTGAAAATTTGGTTGATTGCGCCGGTGTCCGGTTGATTGCCCTTTCTCTTCGACATCAAATTGTGGTAAGTGTACGATTTATTCGTAGATTTCTCTGAATATCAATAAATTGGGAACCCAGGAATATACGCATAGGTTGTGTGAATGTATCCTGAACACGTACATATATTTTTTATACTTAGATACCCGAGTATTGCCTGCTAGTGACTTCATATTCAATTCATCAGCGGGTCGTTTTCGTCAAATGTTGATGCTACAGACAAATATGCAAATGTACTTTTATAATTTGGCATTTTTTTGATGATAAATAGTTCGATAGACAGTTATCATTATACCTAAAGATGCAATCAACCGTACACCACGGATTTATCAAATACCAATCAACCGGACACCACTTAAGCAATCAACCGGTCACTACATGCAATCAACAAAATACTCGGTTTTCGCGTGTTTTCTCAACTAATTTAGGAAATTGTTTGCTGTAGTTCAGGTTATAAGATCTTCTACACCTTATCTACATGAAGGGTAAAAAGAAATTAGGTAGTTAAAGTGTTTGAGGCGTATTAGCCATTTTTGTCAACATTTGACGAAAACGACCCGCTGATGGATTGAATAGCAGGCAATACTCGGGTATCTAAGTATAAAAAACATATGTACGTGTTCAGGATACATTCACACAACCTATGCGTGTATTCCTGGGTTCCCAATTTATTGATGTTTAGAGAAATCTACGATAAATCGTACACTTACCACAATTTGATGTCGAAGAGAAAGGGCAATCAACCAGACACCGGCGCAATCAACCAAATTTTCACGGTCACGCTCCCCCCCCCCCCCCCCCCCCCAGTGTTTTCTGAGGCGAATTCTGTATGATCATACATTCAAGGCTTGAGATCAATTGTATTCATGTTTGTGGCAGTTCTCAGTAAATGCCATGCATAATGTAGCTTACATTCAAATAGGCCTTTGGCTCGACACTTTGAAACTAAGAAGCCTTCTCGAGTTAGTCAAGTAAACTTACGCCAAAGGGTGGTGAGAACCAATGAAAATGGTGAAGACCTAAAACAAGGGGTTGTAAACTATCATTTTAAGACAGGGACCGAAAACCAAAACAGACGTCTAGAAGAAGGAAGTACCAGTGCTTTTAAGCCAACCATGCAGGCCAGATCCACATGTGCCCAAATTAGACTGATCTAAAGGTCTGAAATCATCTCGGTTGAGGGAATATGAACCCAATCGGGTTCATATTCCTTAACCAAGTTGACGCCTTTTTTAACTCAACTGATTTCAGAGTGTATTATTTCACCTGTTGTATGTTTAACCCTTTGAACACTACACACTAAAAACTAAAGTGTTAAAACTGACACTTTCAAGGTGTTAAACCCATTCTAACTCTTAGGGTTTGATTTTAACACTCAAAGTGCAATGCTTTAAGCACTTAGACATTACAATCGTCAGACATCTGAAACTTGAATGGATGGCACTTCCCATGTGTCTAGCATTGGTGGTTCTTCCAAAATCGTCCATATTTTGATTTTCGCTTGGTGGGTACATAATTAAAAGGGCGCAACGCAGATGGCGCGGATCAGGCTCGAGAGTTCGAACCTGATCCGCGTCACCTGCGTTGTTTCCTTTTAAGTGTCGCGACATTTCACTTGTCAAGTGGTATTATTGTAACACCTATCAAGTTCTGGATTATCTACACTTGACAAAAGTGCTAGTTCAGCACTTAGTAAGTGTTAAATACAGCACTTCAAGTGTAGTTTTTAACACTTTAGTTTTTAGCGTGTAGTGGTATCTTCCATGCCAGTTCAATGTTAGCAATTGGGAGAGTCCATATTCATTATTTGGGGGTAGTGCAATTAATATTGATTGGTCTACCCAACACTTTAACGTAGGAGCCATCCTAATCTATGAAAGTATGACTTATAATGTTCCCTGGCCGGAAAGCCGGCCTTTAGGGTTCAAAGGGTTCAAATACAGTATTTTATCAATGAAGAGTATATTGTAACAAAACAAGACTTTGATAGAAGCAATTAGGTATGTTCCAAATAACTGGGTAATATGACTGAGCCGTCAGGCACCACCATCCTACCCCCCTCCCCCCAACAAAAAAAAAGAAACCCAAACAAACTAGAGATAGCTGCCTAGGGGTGGCCTATCCCCCCCCCCCCCCTCCACCCCGATTCCGTAACGTGGGTAAAATATTACATTAAATCAACACAGCCACTATTGGTATTATTTACTCAAATAATACAGATAAGATTACCTGTATTTGATGACATGTCTGGTTTAGTTTCGATCAGGACCGATAACATTTTAAGTTCAAGGTCAATGTGACCTTGGTATTTAATTTACTTATTGGTGTTTAAGGTCACATACTTATGCACAATGGCTAATCGTGACCGTGACAGTTTTACGGGTGGAGGAAGCCAGAGTACCCGGAGAGAACCACCGAGCATCGACGAGCAACTGTCAGCTCCTCAACATTCTAACTCTGTTCAAGCTCCGCTCAAGCAGGGTTACAGCGATTGAAGACATGTGCACCATCGACATGCAGTATGCCTTAGTACATGGCATCATCGTGCCCCCATGTAGGCAACCGGGATAAAGTGTCTTGCCCAAGGACACAACGTGGGTCGTCCCGAACGGGGATCGCACTCGTGACCTCTAGAATAGAAGTTCAACAGTCTACCACTGAGCCACCGAGCTCCCAATGTGGCCATGACCTTTGGCACAATGTCCTAAAAATATGTATGGTTCTTCCTCTCAGCATGCTCAACCCACTTGCCAAGTTGGGATTCAATTGTGAATGCATATCTTTAATAATTAAGAGAGCCTGAAACCAACTCCAACCAATAAAATGTTAATTTCAAGGTCACTGTGACCTTGACCTTTGGCCTAATGAACGAAAAATACATAGGGTTCTTCCTCTCATTATACCCGATCCACATGCCAAGATTGGTTTTGATCAGGCAAACAACATTTTAATTTGAGAGCAGAAACCAACTCTGACCCTTAAAACTTAAAATTCAAGGTCACTATGACCTTTTGACACAATAACCCCAAAATAAATAAGGTTCTTCATTTCATCATGTTCAACCCATAAGCCAAGTTTATTATCAATCGAGCAAGAAAAATTACAATTTGAGAAGCAACCTCTGGTTAATGTTTAAGTTCTGGGTAACGGTGACCTTGATCTTCAGTACAATGACCTCAAAATGAATAGGGTTCTTCCTCTCATCATGACTAACCCACATGCCAAGTTGGGTTCCAGTTGGGCAAGCAAAACTTTATTTATATACCAGAAACCAACAGTGATAAAAATTAAAGTTCAATGTCATTGTGACCCTGACCTTTAGCACGATTCCAAAATGAATAGGGTTCTTCCTCCCATCATGCCTAACCGACATGTCAAATATAGTTTCAGTTGCCCAGGTGAAACTTTAATTACAGAGCCGAAACCAACACTGATAAAAATTTAAGTTCAAGGTCACTGTGACCTTGACCTTTGGCGCAATGATCCAAAAATAAATAGGGTTCTTTCTCTCATCATGACTAACCCATATGCCATATTTGGTTTCAGTCGACCAAGTAGAATTTTAGTTAGAGAGCGGAAACCAACTCTGTCTACAGACGGACAGGTTGATGGACAGATGTACAGACAGTGCCATGGCTATATCCCCCTGAATCTTTTTTTGGGGGGCATGGGGGAGGGGATAAAAAAAACCAACAAACAAACCCTCAAAAAACTACCTTTTGTTAGTTATGACCATGCAAGTTCTTTGGGATATTTCTGGGGATCATTTAGCCCAGGAACAGTCAGTTTCAGAAAATTCTGATCATTTTAGGAACCTTAGCATGACTGATAATAGTGGTATAGTGCAGCCCACTTAATTGGATATCTCATAACTGAATAACCCTCTTAACTGAATATAATTTCCTAACACAAAACCATTTACCATACCTCTAGTTCAAATTTGTCCTGTTAATTGAATGGAGGTTATAGAGTAAACTCCTATTAATTGAATAAACAATCTTGTAATCTGTCGAGAAATTACCCATGCTCCCCAGTTCTCCTTAGTTTTATAGACCTATCTGGCCTCAGTACATCCAATACAGGCATTTATTCTATTATATCTTGTTTGACAGAGCTCATGGAACTCTGTCAAACAAAGTACAATGGAATAAATGCTAAGTTTATCTCTAGAATACAGAAAAATGCCACCATCCCTGTTTATTGAATACTCCTGTTAATTGAAAAATTTTCATTGGCAAAGTGGCAATTCAATTAACAGGGTTCCACTGTAACTGTTTCCACACACACATTTCTTCCTTGTTAAATTCAGGCCTGGCATTCTGAAAAATGCAGGAGTGCAAAAAATCGCTCTCCTCAATCAGCTTAGGAGAGCAATTAGCTTTACACAGCATTTTAAGTATCCAGTTGAACGAACTCATTGAAACTGAAACCAACAAACTACATCAGTGATTTTATTAACTTTACTAAGGTAAAGCGAAATCTCTTAGACATCTAGATGTCTCACTCAACAACCGAACACACACTTGACAAGACCTGTGTGTGTACCCAGACCTGTTGTCCAAGAAAGTCATACGCCTACCACTACCACCTTCAACCCCCCAAGGGGGGTTGAAGGTGGTAGTAGTAGGCGTATGACTTTCTTGAACAACAGGTCTGCTTGAATCTACAGTCACATCCTGGTGCAAGTGCTTCAAGTGACAGGATAGTAGTAATGGTAGTATATTATAGTGCCAATATTCCTTGAAAAATTACCGCTCAAACTGTGATGTCAGTTGTTGAACTTGAAACTGACAGAAAAAAAAATATTGCTGTGACCCATTTTGCTTCAAATGATTGCAACTGTGTTTGGGTATGGTTGCAGCCATTACCTTTTACCACTAAACCACTTTCAAAATGAAATTACGTGATGTTATGTGACTTCGAAGTTAAATTACATTTTTGCTTTACAACAAAAATTTAATGTGAGCATAATACATGTAATCTCAATCATCCCAGATCAAAATATTTAGGAGGGCAATTTTTCGCTCTCCTTAATTTTTTCAGGGGGGGGGGGGCAGTAAGGAGAGCTAAAAAATCGCTCTCCTGAAATTGCCAAGCCTGTAAATTCCAAGGCTCTCTCCATATAGACTAAAATTAATCTGATAGTTTAATACAGTTAGGGCTGTTCCACAATGGAAAGATCAGCACTGTTTGTTTACAGTGGTTCTATGGGTAAACTCGGATCAGTGAACTAAAAACAACAAGAAGAATATGATGTTTGATGTTTATTTGCTACATTTTAGTTTGTGATCAAAAGCAAACCTTTTCCTGATCTTTTATTGACCTAGAAAAAACAAGAAGAATTTCTATCATCCATGATGGAAAAGATTTCACATCAAAAAGTGTTATTTAACCCTTTACCTAACATGAAAAGCAGACGGCACTTGCAAACAAAATTTTTGAATAACCGATTTTTTTTTCATTTTTTTTGTCTCAAAAACATAGGTTATGACCCTTTATTGGAATGAGCTCAAGGAGATCATTTAAAAAACATAGGTTATGACCCCTTATTGGAATAAGGTCGATGAGATCGTTCCAAAGAGGGGTCCTAGGTCATGACCTATTTTTTTGAGACAAAAAATGAAAAAAATAATAATTAATTGGTGATTTTTGTGAATAGTGCTGACCGGTTATGGCCATTAAGGGTTAAAAAGAAAATCAATACCTGATGCGATGTATGATTACCTGATGATTTAAGACAGCATGAACTCAATCCAATACAGTTTTCAAATTTATACCAAATTAAAATAACATAAAAGATGAATTTCTATGATAAGGCCTATAAAAAATTTTTCTTAAACTTACTGAAATCGGAAAAGTCATTCAGAAGTTTTTAGGCATAAAACTAATTACATGCAATTTCCAACAAAAATGTCTGCAGTTGGCCATCTTGAATATAAAAAAAAAAAATTAACGTTCATCAATTTTACATCATGTCTGATCATTGCTGAAAATTTGAAACAAAAGCATTGAAGCATCTCTGAGATAACAGGATACACCAACATAATATATAAAAAATGGCTGAAAAATAAAGCTTAACCCTTAAGCCCCCATATAGCCCCAAACCACCACTTTTATATTGCATTGAAGCAGGTGCTCCCTTGTGTAATCTTTTTTATTACTCTTGTGTGTAGACTGAATTTTCCCTGGCAGTGGTTCTACATCACTGTTGGCTGCCTGTATAGGCAGCCAGCAGTGATGTAGAACCACTGCCAAGTCATCAATAACTAGGTAAGCAGAAAAAGGCCATAAATACTTTAAAATTAATCTGAGGACTTAAGGGTTAAGTACATCTAATTTGCAAAATTTATGCACGAGAAAAGAACCTGTACGGTATGCTATTTATTCTATGCTAGTACATCTCCATACTAAAAATGACTGAAAATGGAGAAGTTGTTCAGAAGTTCTAGGCAGAAAACTAATTACACTCAATTTCCAACAAAAATGGCCACCAGTCGGCCATCTTGAATTTTTTTTGAAAAAAATTGACGTGCATGATCTTTCAATGTCTGGTTAATGTTGAAAATTTTAAATGCCAACATTCAACCATCTTGAAGATATAGGTGGTAAGAGGTAAGAGGGACAGATAGACAGACGGATAGAGAGCAATCCATATGTCCCCCTTCAAGGTGAAACCGTTGGGGACTAATAATTCTGATCGAGTACACACCCCAAACCCTCTAACCAAGTCCTTGCCATTACAATGTGTTCATCAGTAATTACACATCATGTCAACTCAAAGCCATTCAGAAGGGAGTAATTACCCAAGGATTACAGCAATTCTGATAAAATTATATCAATGTAATCGTTAACTAAACATAATCCTTTACCCAAGCATACGATATCAAAATTTATGATTTTAAATATTTATATTTTTTCAAAATTTAAAAAGTATTTCAACAAAACCATATCATGTGACCCCCTCATTGGAACGAGCTTGACGAGCACGTTCCAATGAGAGGGTCACATGATATAGTTTTGTTGTAAATTTCTGAAAATTAATATTTTTTTAACGGCTGAATTTACCATTTCATTCTGTTGGTCCTAAGGAAGCTTCACACCAAATAAAAATTCTCAGTGCGGTGACGTTTTGGAGATATGGGCATTTTATATTTTTTCTATTTTTAGCTCCTGCGGTTACCATGGGGCGACGGGAAAATCTTTTTTTGCATAAATTAGCTGCTAATGTCCCAATAAAGCCTCATATCAAATTTGGTTCAAATCAGCCTCTCGGTTTGGAAAACAGAAATTTTGGGCGGGGGAAAAAATTCTTGCCCCTCCCATAACCATGGCAAATATAGCCCCTAAAACTTCTCTTGAACAAATCTGAGTCTACACCTCAAAAAGAAGCTGCATGCCTAATATCAAGTCTCTGCTACTGCTGGTTCATGAGAAGAAGATTTTTCAAGATTTAGGCTAACTGTTTGGGCATGGCCCAACCAAGGGGCGGGTCAACTTGATTTGAACAAACTTGAATTGACATATGATAGGGAACTTGCACACCAGATTCGGTTCAATTTGGTTGAGTAGTTTGTGAGAAGAAGTTGATAATGTAAAGTTAACGCTGGACGGACAACGGATGGAAAGTGATTAGTAAAGCTCCCCTTGAGCTTCGCTCAGGTGAGCTAAAAAAGAACCTATGATTCATATCATTCACGAGGAACAAGTAAAGTTGATAAGGGATTTTTCATTCATGCTTCTTGAAAGCTGAAGATTTCTGTTCAATTGTTAATATAAAATGATGTCAATGATACCATTCAATAAAGTTGAGAAGCAACCACAATGTGTATTCTTAATCTCTCTGGGTGCCCCTTTATGGGATATACAAGTTAAACGACACGTAATTTGAGCGTGCTTGCGGCAATCGCCAGTTCTTACCAGAAAAGTGAAGATTGCACTCCACTGACTCAGGTCGCAGTAAAATTACCAGTCACACGCATTTGGGTGGTAAACGTGGCTCTGAGAGCCACGTTTATCACCCAAGTGTGCGCGACTGGTAATTTTACTGCAACCCCTGTCAACGAAGTTTAACACTGTGAAAAATGTTCTGTCTCATGTAGTTCTTTTGAGCGTCGACTTGTCTAGTAGTGCACGGTATTATGATCGGAATCAGATTCAGAATCGGCCGATTGTGGATTCAAATAATAGGTCAGCGACCATTTTTGGTAATTGGTTGAACACTATTGGTGACAAAATTGACTATAAATCTATGAGTTTGGATGAGGAGGATATATTTGTAGGATTTGCAGCTCAAAAACTCATCAATGGTGCACCAAAAAACAAAAGCCATCGAATTATGGAGCTGAGAAATAAAATTAAACAGGCATACATTGACTCTGGTGAGCAAATGAAGAAGTCGCTTCCTGTAACGAACAAGTTTCTCCAGTCTTTAGCCACGCTATATCCATGTGGTCATGAACATCATCATAGCTTAGTTCTGATGAAGCACTGGCCAATGTATGCTAAACATGTGCTGAAAAACTCGGTGGCAGAAGACTTTGAAAGAAAAGTCTACAAGTTTCAGGTCGATAAAAATTTACCAAAAATTGAAGACAATGAAAGATTGGATTTTTCAATTTTTTTTTATTTATTAGGGTTTAATGACACATTAACAGCCAGGGTCATATGATGTCGGTGACAGTTTGCAGGTGGAGGAAGCCGGAGTACGCAGAGAGAACCACCGAGCAGCTGTCAGCTCTCCAACATCATAACTCTGAACTCTGCACTGTAGCACAGGCAGGGTTAGATTGGTTGAAGACATGCGCCCCATCGACGTGCAGTACACCTTAGTACACAGCGTCATCGAGCCCCCAAGCCTTGGCCAAGGACACAACATGGGAGTGTGAATCAGTCACTGAAATGGTCACCCATCCAACTACTAACCATGCTCAACGTTGCTCAACTCCGGTGATCTGATGAGAACTGGTTACCGTGAATCGGTGGGTGTTTTACATAACAAGTTGGAATGGCATAGTCATATTTCGTGAGAGCCGTAGGCTCTCGCAAAATACAACTACGCCATTCCAATGAATGCTAAACCCACACCTTTTCAGATCTCTACTATGTTAGTGGTCTCTGTAAGATGGCTACACTGCCCCTCTCACACCACCGGACCTTGCCGAGGCCCAGAGGTGTGGCAGGGGCACTGTAGTCATCTCACAAAGACTACCTTGTTAGCAACACCATATGAAATGTACAAACCCCACACAGCTGATTCATTAATAGTAAAATTTCATTTTGCCACTTTTAGCTTTTGTGAGCTTGAGGAGAGCTATTCGCCCGCCCAGGCCATGCGATTTTTAGCCCTCCTGCATTCTTAAGAATGCCAGGCCTGGTTCTCATCTGGAACACAAAAGTGAATGGACAGAAAGATATAAAATTCTATGTAAATAAAGGACAAGAACTCCACAACAGAATATCGTAAAATTGTCAAAATCAAACTTGAACTGTATTTTCTGTTCACATGACCATATACCATAAATGAATTGGATATCACAGGCAGAGTTATCCTCCGGAAACCAAAAGGATGGATGGACAGATGGACAGAAAGATGGACGGACAACACTATTCTATAATACATCCTGTTTTTGAAACGGGTATACAAAAATGAAAATACAGATTACACTTTTTTCTGGTATTCAGAAGAGAAGGACGGACAACACTATACTATAATACATCCCGTTTTTGAAAAGGCCATACAAAAATCAAAATACAGATTAAATTTTTTCTGGTATTCAGAAGACTGACAATACAAGAAATACGTATGGTGGTAACAAGGTCATATAAGTACAGATTCAATAGGATAAACAAACAAAGTACAGTGGAACCCTATTAATTGAATAGCCACTTTGCCGATAAAAATTATTCAATTAACAGGAGTATTCAATTAACAGAGATTATGACACTCTCCTGTATTCTAGAAATAAACTTAGCATTTATTCTATTATATCTTGTTTGACAGAGCTCCATGAGCTCTGTCAAACAAGATATAATAGATTAAAAGCCTGTATTGGACATACCAAGGCCAAATAGGTCTATAAACAAAGGAAAACTGGGGAGAATCAAGGTAATTTCTCGATAGGTTACAGCATTTTTTATTCAATTAACAGGAGTTTACTCTATAACCTATATTCAATTAAAAGGTCAAATTTGTACTGGAGGGATGGTAAATGGTTTTGTGTTGGGAAATTATATTCAATTAACAGGGTTATTCAGTTATGATATATCCAATTAAGTGGGCTCCACTGTATCTGTAAAATATAGTAAATATTCTGGTTTTGTTTCTTTAAGATCACAAACTTCTTCCAGCAAGAGATAACGACTAAATTGGAAATTAGTTTTTGTAAAATATAAACAAGTAAATATATTAAAAAATAATTCTGAAAATACAAGCTTTTCTGTGTGGTAAAGAAGCCTGTTAACCTTTAAGGAGCTGGACAAGTGTCGTGAATTCCCACCAACCCACAGCTTCTGTATGCCCAGTGGCTTAATAGCAATTTCTAGTCAAGTCTTGGCTGCATTAACATGCAGCCAAGACTTGACTAGAAATCAGTGCCTACCTGATTTGTCTTTTGTCAACAAGACCTTCTCATGATGGCATGTTAAGGGCACCTGTACTGTGGTTGTAAAAGTCGGAAATAGGCCCATAAGGGTTAACAACAAAAAACTCAGAAATCTTGGCACTTTATGAGTTAAATTAAAAGGTTTCCTCTCTAATCAGCATTCAATAAACAAGAAGCTACATGTGATTTGTGTTGAGTTCCTACAAAAGTCTGAAGCTTAGTGTAGTGACTGTCTGAGCGATCAATTCAGACACCCACGTTGTGTCCTTGGGCAGGGCACTTAACCCCGATTGTCCACATGGGGGCACGATGATGCCGTGTACTAAGGTGTACTGCACGTCGATGGTGCGCATGTCTTCAACCAATCTAACCCTGCCTGTGCTGCAGTGTGGTGTTATGATGTTGGGGAGCTGGCAGCTGCTCGTCGTTGCTCGGTGGTTCTCTCCAGTTACTCCGGTTTACTCCACCAGTAAAACTGTCATGGTTATGATTAGTCATTGTGCACAAGTATATGACCTTAAACACCAATAAATAAATAGTGTAGTTAAAATGTATTTCATTTGCCTTAAGATAAATGAAAGGTTTAGAACAAATGCTGTGCTTCATTTGGTATCTTAGCATTATACTGATTACCAAAATACAAATTCCAGGGTTGCCACTGATATCAGAAATTCAAATTTAATCACTATTTAAGCAATTTTCAAGGACTCTGACCATGATTTTCAAGAATTGTTATAATTTTAATATGAACTTGCAACACCATAGCAACATAAAGAATTTCAGTCTCGAGGACATGATCTCTGGAAAACCCAACTAGCTAGATATATACAGATTATCACCACAGTGTGTGTCTCTGGGAATTCAGATCAAGTCGAGTTGTAGGAACAGAACAGAATTTCGACGAGCCCGTTAGGGCGAGTCGAAATGCGATTCTGTGCCTACAACGAGACTTGATCAGAATTTCCGAAGACACACACTGTGGAGATGATAAATTTATCTCACAATATTGTCCACAAAATGTGTTATAAATCTATTTTAAGAGGAACTTTTTCATTTGCCTTATCGATGGAAAGACGCAAATTGAAAAATAGAATAGCGTTCATTGATCCCCATATTGAGGTCAGTGATGACGTTACACTACAGAGAAAATTACGTCACTTGACGTCACAGACTGTAGCTATATGAAAGAACAAAATAGAAATAAAGAATAAAACCCTCTCTCCCTCCCTCCCTCACTACTTTGAAAAAAAAATTTATCTGAGAATGAATTTATTTATTTTGTGCGGCATAGATATCAGATGAAAGTATACAATTTGTAGTTGAACTGAAAACACAAGGAGTATTAATAATTTTCTACTTGAGAGAAGGATATTCTTCTTGAAGTAAACAATGTGTTCGGCAATTTGGACAGGTACTCTGTTCCTGAAACCACTGCTTGATGCACTGAAACAAAATAAAAGAAAACTGTAAAATGTAACTTGCTTGGATTTGAAGACCCCGGTTAATTTTTGCATTAATGTAAGGCCATTAAAAAAAAATTCTTGTCTCACAGACACCTCCCTCATCATAGAAAATCTGCTTCATCACCATTTTTTCACCTGGAAATCTCTTCTATGACATTATTTTCCCCTTGTAGGACAAATATTTAACCAACTATACCTTGTGTGACAAAGCTCACAGAGCTCTGTGAAACAAGATATAGTTGGTTACGCTAAAAAAAAATAATGTTCTGATTCTCAGGCCCTCCCTCGTTGGATTTGAACTTCCTCATTAGACATTTTTGTTATGTCATGTTTTTTTAAGAATTTGTGAAAACTTGGAATGGACATTTTTTCACATTTCTCGACCAGGGTGCATACAAAAATTTGCTCACAAAGTTCAAGTGTTTTCCAGGGGTTTTTCAAGGGTTTTTCAAGGGCTTTTTTCTTTTTATTTCAAGGGCTACATATACTATCCAGCTTGTTGTTTGAACTCTAAAAATCCAAGATTCATGTGACATGGATCTGACTTTGGAAGTCAGGAAGTACTGGTACCCAAAGTGTGATCTGTGTTACAGTAATCTTGGTAAAACGTTCCATACTTTTTTATGTTTTTTTTTAACTGAGCGACACGAGTGCAACAAACAAGTAAAAGGCGAGTACACATATATTTACAATGCCCAGGAAATAGCTTGGTATTCAAGGGTTTTTCAAGAGATTTCTGAAAGTTCAAGGGTTTCTCAAGGGCTAATTTCAAATTCCAGGGTTTTTCAAGAAAAAAACTCATTTTCAAGGGTTTTTCAAGAGCTGTATGAACCCTGTCGACATATAATTATTTAGCTGTGTTAGCAGTAAATTGGTTTTTCTTGTTGCAGATTATGGGAGAGTGCCCAGAGGCACTCTCCCATAAACTGCAACAAGGCAAATTCTGATATACTAGATCATGATTTAATTATTTATTTATTTGCTGGTGTTTAAGGTCATATATTTCTGCACAATGGCTAATAATGGCCGCAACACCGATATAAACTCAAGTTTAACCAATCATTTAGAGTTATGTTTCCCATTTTAAAGGACTCCTACCCCAAGCATTGGTTACTGGGGCCTATTCTAATGGATCATGTTTGACAGATCTATACCATTAAAAACAACAAAAAAATACAAAATCCTTTTAGCTGTTGTTACGGCAGTTAGTTATAAAAGGTATACTATAATTACACTAAAATACAACCTTTTCTCTTTTTCAAGAAGAAAAACATCAAAAAGATTTACTGAGTATACTCAACCCTTTACACGAAAAAAAAAAAAAAATTAAAAAAATAAAAATAAAAGTAAAATCCTCCCTCCCTCCCTCACTGATTTGAAATAAAAATTGCCTGAGAATCAATTCATTTTTTTTATTTGGCCTTACATTTTCAACTTCATTATGGGAAATTTTCACTGCGGAAAATGCATACCACTTAATAATAATTAATAGTACATGTAGTTAATTTTTTCTGATTCCAACTATTTTCAGAACAAACAAAAACACAAAAAAAAAGCATCCATCCCTTACCATAAAATGGAGGAAAACTTGCCTGAGAAACAAGAATTTTTTTATTGGCCTAATTAGGGGTCAGCTGAGTGGGTTCATTCCCATTAGACTAATTCCCTTTAGACCAACTCCCACCAGACCAATTCCCAAAAGACCAATTCCCCATAGACCAAATGATGTGTTCTATTTTCAAAATAATTTTATATCAATAATTTTGAGTTGAGTGCTAGAAACCATTATCGGTGGTTTCAAAAACAAAGGGATACAGAGCAAAAGCCAGTATTTTACTTATGTTTCACCCTCGGTCAAGTGCAAATAATATTTTATTTATATAAATTTGTTTTATTACAAATTATTGGAGAGTGCCTGTAGGCACTCTCCGATAATTTTGTAATAAAACAAATTTCGTGAACAAAATTAGACCACCAAAATAATCTAGCCCTCGACCAGTTAATAACACTAAATAGTTGGTCTAAAGGGAAATGGTCTCATGGTAAAAAATGAAGAACATTAAGGCTAAAAAAAAGTAATGTTTTGATTCTCGGGCCCTCCCTCGTTGGATTTGAACCTCCTCATTAGACATTTTTATTATGTCACGTTTTTTTAAGAATTTGTGAAAACTTGGAATGGTCATTTTTTCACATTTCTCGACATATAATTATTCAGCTGTGTTTGCAGTAAATTGTTTTTTCTTGTTGCATTTTATGGGAGAGTGCCCATAGGCACTCTCCCATAAACTGTAACAAGGCATATTCTGATATACTGGATCATGATTTAATTATTTATTTATTTGCTGGTGTTTAAGGTCATATATTTCTGCACAATGGCTAATAATGGCCGCAACACTGATATAAACTCAAGTTTAACCAATCATTTAGAGCCATGTTTCCCATTTTAAAGGACTCCTACCCCAAGCATTGGTTACTGGGGCCTATTCTAATGGATCATGTTTGACAGATCTATACCATTAAAAACAACAATAAAATACAAAATCCTTTTAGCTGTTGTTACAGCAGTAAGTTATAAAAGGTATACTATAATTACACTACAATACAACCTTTTCTCTTTTTCAAGAAGAAAAACAGCAAAAAGATTTACTGAGTATACTCAACCCTTTACACGAAAAAAAAAAATAAAATAAAATCCTCCCTCCCTCACTGATTTGAAAAAAAAATTGCCTGAGAATCAATTCATTTTTTTATTTGGCCTAAGAAAATTGAAGAAAATTGTGATAGTGAAGTAAAATGGTATATGTGTATTGATGTTTTAAATATATATTTTTTGTATTTGGGAAATTGAAGTAAATGGGTTGAGAAATTGAAGGAAAATGTTCGATGTACTGAGCTGTGCTGAAATGTTATAAACCAATATTTTTTGGTCTTTTGGGAATTGGCCTAGTGGGAGTTGGTCTAAAGGGAATTGGTCTAGTGGGAAAACACTGCTGAGTGGGCAACTAGGGTGACAAAGTTGCCTTGCCATTCCTAAAGTCGCCTTGGCTTACATTGGGGGCCAAATTCAAGTTGCCCTCCAAAAATTCCTTGGAAGACATGGCATTTCTTATGTGTTATTTTCAAATAGAAATGCTTTTGCATTCTGACATTCATAATAAAATAAACACGTTAGTGGTTGCAATTAGGCCACCTAATTGTAATATTTTCCAACTGAAGACATCAAAAATACACTTTATTACTTTCCAAAGTGTGATTTACTGGGATTTCCGGGTTTGATTATAAACGATAACTTTACAAGTGAATTATGCAATCAACAATTGTGTCATGTATTGGTGCACGCAAACGGAGACTCTTTACTGTGAGTGTAATGGGGACTTCATTGTTGTTTTTTTTTAACCCTTTACCTAACATGAAAAGCCAACGACACTTGCAAAAAAAAATTCTTGAATAACTAATTTTTTGTCTCAAAAACATAGGTTATGACGGACTCGTTCCAATGAGGGGTCATAACCTATGTTTCAGAGACAAAAAAATTGGCAATTTTTTAGAAAAGCGCTGGCCGGTTTTGGCCGTTACGTTAGGTAAAGGGTTAAATAATATAATTATCGTTAATAATGGAAAGTAATAAACAATTGTAATCGCTTGACTGGACTGGTTACGTGAAATAATTCATTTGAGGCGAGGGACTATATTGTAAAACACTCGTGTGCATTCATGTTTGTACAACGTCCCTCACCTCTCATGAATTATTTCATGTAACCAGTCCAGTCAAGCAATTACTCTATTTATTGGAAATATCCCCTAGTTCTTTTCCAAATGTTTCAAGTGATTTAATAACTACATTACTCCAGCAAATACAAAGAGTGAATTTTACAAAAACTAGTAAATTTGATGGTTTTTACTCTTGCCAGGGAAAAATGTTCCATACTTTTTACAGACATATTCAGGCCCGTCGGAATGAAATTGCTAATTTGGGTGAACTGGCTGATACTAAACGGGTATGGGGTATCCAGATGCCGAAGGCATTTGGCGCGAGTGCTGAAGGCACAAGCTTTTTGAGGGGTGAGGGGGGGGGGAGGGGAGGGGGGTTACTCCCCCAGAAAATGTTTTGAAAACAGCAATCAAAGGAAGCATTCTGGTAGCTTTTGAAGCAAAAACCTCTTGATTTTTTTAAACGGCAAAAGTTGTTTTTTTTAACAAAATGTTTCAAAAATCCCAATAGAACCCCATAACATTTGGGGACGGTTCTCACACCGGGCTCACCTGTAGGCCGTGGCCGTATTCTGTCATGCTAAAAAACAGTCAGGACTTATGGTGGATTCATTAGTTTTATCATTACGCCAACGGTTGTCGTGGTCTTCTAAGCTGCCAATGGAATTGCTCAAAACGTTTGCACATCAACATATGCAGGTGCATGTTATACATTCAGTGATACGTTCATAATTCTAATCCAGGGGCATAGAAAGCTAATTTTATTGGGGGGGGGGGGGGGGGGGGGGTAGGAGCTATATTCCCATGACGCGATGCGTCATCCGAGCGGTGAGTGGGGGTGAACATGAGAGGGGGTATCTTCTGTCTCGTTGGTGGGGGGTGCGGGGGCCTCCCCGGGAAAATTTTCGAATTCAAGACGTGAAAACATGCATTCTGGTTGATTCTGAGCAAATACATCATCAGTAAGGAAATACGTCAGCTCTCTGATCAATTCAGCGTGATTTCCGAGCAGAATGACAGGAATGGTGAACATGCAATGAATTACCCTGTGGTTGGTTGGGGTTTAACATCGCTTTCCACAATTAGGCGAAAACACGACTGTCAGTTTTATTGGTGGAAGAAAGCCCACATGGAACCCACTCAATCCAGTAATCATTAACAGCAATGTCGGAATATGGTAACCAGTGGGCATCCCGGGTGGAGAAACCACCAACCCAGCCCAGTAAAGCCTACTTTTGACAAATTTGTGGGGGTGGGGTGGGTGGAAAATATCTCCCTTACCACCACCACCACCCACCCCCACCACACCCCCCCCCCCCCCCCCACCCCCGGTTCCTACGCCACTGTTCTAATCTGAGTTAAATAATGTAATGTCCAGTTTTATTTCAGATTACATCGGTTGCTCCCATCATGGATAAACTAACGACGAAATATGAGCAAATTATTGGGGGGGCTGCAGCCCCCCAGCCCCCCCGGTTCCGACGGGCCTGCATATTGACCCATTGTCAACACCCATTTAAGTACCTCTGATTGATGGAAATCTGACTAGAGGAAGAGTTTTACGAACAATCCATAACAAAATGTAACCTTCTTTCTTTCTGTAAAATATGTGCAAGAATATCATTTCCTCAGAATCATGTAGAACACAAAAACTATGAAATTACGAGGAATATAAATGGAGTCTTTTTATTTCAAGTGATTTAACCCTTTACCCAACGCAGACGATATCAAAATTTATTATTTTAAAAAAAAAATTTTCAAATTTTTCCAAAAAATTCAACAAAACCATATCATGTGACCCCTCGATGGAACGAGCTCGTTGAGCTCGTTCCAACGAGGGGTCACATGATATTGTTTTGTTGAAATTTTTGGAAAAATAATATTTTTTCAAATGCTGAATTTACATATTACGCGGGCGGATGCGGGCGATTCGTTGGGTAAAGGGTTAAACCTTTACACACTGATGTCAAAAAAACCCCAAAATTTTCACTGTGATCTGTAAAACAATATTCAATTGGTTAAATTTCTAGTTGCATTATGGAAAAAATTTTCAGGTTTTATATTTTGATAACAGTGAGGAGAGGTGTACAGTTTGTTTCAAAATTTAATCTCCATACTTTTTCAATACGCTCAAGGTTTGACTGATATTTTTTAAAGACCTTTTCAGGACTGACACAAATTTTCATACTTTTTGAAAAACCCTGAAATTTGTCCCTGACTGAGTCAGAGTCACCAACCATACATTTATTTATTTATTTATTGGTGTTTAAGGTCACATACTTATGCACAATGGCTAATCGTGACTGTGACAGTTTTACGGGTGGAGGAAGCCGGAGTACCTGCAGAGAACCACTGAGCATTGCCGAGCAACTGTCAGTTCTTCAACATTCTAACTCTGTTCAAGCTCCACTCAAGCAGGGTTAGAGCGATTGAAGACAAGTGCACCATCGACATGCAGTGCGCCTTAGTACACAGGGTTAGCACTGGCTGAAGACAAGTTCACCATCAAAATGCAGGATGCCTTAGGACACAGTGCCACCATGCCCTCATATGAACAGCCTTGCCCCAAGGATACAATGCAGTTACACCTGGCAGGGATCGAACAATTCACCTTCTTGTTTGAAGGCCATTGTCATAATTGCTGTGCCACCACGCTCCCAAATGATGGCCGAGTGCAACTAGAGTGACTTCACACTGTATATATTAGCTTGTTTTTTGTTCAGCAGTAGAAAAAAAATGTTTATATAAAAATGTTTTGTTACCATTCACTGGAGATTGGAAGCAGGCACTCTTCAATAAATGGTAATAGAACAATTACTGATGAACAGGGAGCTCGGTGGCTCAGTGGTAGACTGTTGGACTTCTATGCTAGAGGTCCTGAGTACAATCCCCATCTGGGGACAACCCACGTTGTATCCTTGGGCAAGGCACTTTATCCCAGTTGCCTACATAGGGGCACGATGACACCATGTAGTAAGATGTACTGCACGTCGATGGTGCACATGTCTTCAACCACTGTAACCCTGCTTGAGCAGAGCTTGAACAGAGTTGGAATGCTGAGGAGCTGACAGTTGCTCATCGATGCTTGGTGGTTCTCTGCGGGTAGGGGCATCTGCAAATCAAGCCAGAAAATAAGCAGACTGACATCTGCAAAATGAGGTCCCCAAGAGGGTGAATTTAGTGATGCTACCCAGAGGATAAAATGGCCCACTGTATGGGATAGCATCATCAAATTCAACCTCTGGGGACCTCATTCTGCAAATGTCAGACTGCTTATTTTCAGGCCTGCTGCAACTTCACGAATCTGAATACAAGTAAGATATTTGAAGCCTAAACTAGAGAGAGAAAGTGAAGAGGACGATGGTATCAATTGGAACATGTTATTTGATACTCAATAAAAGTCATCTATGGATACCTAATGCCTACATTCAATTTATGTGTGCCATCCACATTCAGTGTTCCCAGGTTGTCCAAGCATTCCAGTATGATTATGCCAAAAGGTTTCTCTATTGTTTAACCCTTTACCTAACGAATCGCCCGCATCTGCCCACGTAATATGCAAATTGAGCAGCTGAAAAAATTAAAGTTTTCAAAATATTTCAACAAAACCATATCATGTGACCCCTCATTGGAACGAGCTCATTGAGCTCGTTCCAATGAGGGGTCACATGATATGGTTTTATTGAAATTTTTAGAAAAATTAAAAAAAATGATATTTGAAATAATAAATTTTGATATTGTCTGTGTCGGGTAAAGGGTTAACGCAGTTGTCAATCCGTATCAATTTGTCAGAGTCCCCTGCCAGGAGTTTCCTGGGGCATAGGTGGATCCAATGGGGGTGCACCTGGTGTCCTCAATGCTATTTTCGTGGGAGTGATCTCCTCTGGCAACCTACTGATGCCATCAGTGCCCCCAACAGAATGCAAAAGACTGGAATCATTAAAGTAAAATTACCGGTACACTTTCTACATTGTGCTCAAAATAGCAAAAAGTGCTAAAATCAAGAAAAGTTTAAAAATTTATAGTAATTTATATATTTTTTATACTTACCAATGACCCAGACTTAGCTGGTGCTAACTCTTAAAATTCTGGTCATTGGTACCGTATAAAAATATGTACCATTTTTAGCATCTATTTGGGTGATAATGTTTTGAGTTTTGAATGTGTTGAAGCTAGTCATAACTGCAACATGGAGATAAAGTTAAGTGTATATCCATGTTGCTTATTTTAGTGAACTTCCACCATAAGCATTGGTGACTGGGTCCTATTTTACACTAAAACAGAGCTTGTGTACCACAGCAACCAAGCACTGTTTCACTTCATGGGGTTCCCACAGAGGTGATACAAAAAGTAAAGGGTTGAAAAGGCCATATGTAATGTAGTCAAGACAGAATGTTTCAGTACTCAAGACATTCATTGCTGCATCAGTAGAATTCAAGTGCAGGGAGCCAAAGTTCACTACTTGTTGAACTCTAGCATCAGTTGCATATTATAAGGATAATGTTTCAATACAGGAAACATGGCAAGTGATATGAATAAAAAAAAATGTCAAGAATGCAGAGAATGGCTCACTCGACCTTTATTCTGATTACCCAGAAGATCAAGTACTTCCTGTATTCACAACGTTATCTATTTAATACACCAATAATTATTTACACTCCTGCATGGAATACATGTAACATTCTGACAGAAATAAATTAAAAATTACTTCGTTAACCCTTTACCTAACATGAAAAGCAGACGACACTTGCAAAAAAAATTCTTGAACAACTAATTTTTTTCATTTTTTGTCTCAAAAACATAGGTTATGACCCCTCATTGGAACGAGCTCGATGAGCTCGTTCCAATGAGGGGTCATAACCTATGTTTTTGAGACAAAAAAATGAAAAAATAATGAAAATTAACTGACGATTTTTTAGAATAGCGCTGGCCGGTTTGGGCCATTACGTTAGGTAAAGGGTTAACAAAAAGTGTATTTGAACTACAGTTCTATTAACCCTTTATCCAACATAATGGCCAAAACCGACTGCACAATTCACAAAAATCAGCAATAAATTTTCATTATTTTTTTCATTTTTTTGTCTCCAAACATAGGTTATGACCAGGCCTGAAAATAAGCAGTCTGACATTTGCAAAATGAGGTGCCCAGAGGGTAAATTTGATGATGCTATCCTATACAGTGGGTCAATTTATCCTTCGGGTACCTCTTTCTGTTTATTCTCGAGACCCTAATTCAGATTGAGGTTCACAGAGGGTAAATTTAGTGATGCTACCTTGCTATGCAGGGTAGCATCACTAAATTCAGCCTCTGGGGACCTCATTTTGCAGAGGTCAGTCTGCTTATTTTCTGGCTTGGTTATGACCCCTCTTTGGAACGAGCTTGTCAAGCTTGTTCCAATGGGGGTGTGATAACCTGTGCCTTTGAGACAAAAAATGAAAAAAAATAGTTATTCAAGAATTTTCTATTCAAGTGTCGTCTGCTTTTCATGTTAGGTAAAGGGTGAACTCTTTACCTACTTAATTGGCCGCATCCACCAATATAATTTACAAATTAATCAGTTGAAAATATAAATTTTTCAAAAAATTTCAATAACATCACATCATGTGACCCTTATTGGAACGAGCTTGTCAAGCTCGTTTCGATAAGGGGTCACATGATATGGTTTTGTTGAACTTTGTTGAAAAATTTCAAAAACTGGTTATTGCCACTACATCAGATAAAGGATTGATATAGTGACTCTGATAGTTAAGAGATCATAACTTCGTTAGTTATCTTGGGCTGGTATCTCAACTAGGGCTGCACAGTATATCGATAAACCGATATATACCGGTATTCAAACCAATATTGATTGAATACCGGTGTAATTGCAAAAATATTGGTTTATCGTCATTATTTATTTACCCACAATTTAATTTTCAAGATGTTTTGAGTTTTTTAATTGTAGCCCCGAATGAATAATATTATCCAAGGAATCGTCTGCTTGTGCCCTCGTAAATATACAAATTCAGCAGTTGAAAAAATAATTTTCAAAAATTTCAACAAAACTATATCATGTGGCCCCCTCATTGGAACGATCTCAACGAGCTCGTTCCAATGAGGGGGTCACATGATATAGTTTTGTTGAAATCTTTGGGGAAAATCTGATAAATTAATTTTGAAAATAATAAATTTTGATATCGTCTGCGTTAGGTAAAGGTTTTTCGAACCGCATCATCAAGGCATGCTAATTCGTTCCGACTGTGATGCCTCGAGTCTTGATTGTGGCACTTGTGTTCATATATCTGAACAGTTATTGATATACCGTTGAGCTCATTCCAATGAGGGGTCACATGATATAGTTTTGTTGAAATCTTTGGGGAAAATCTGATAATTAATTTTAAAAATAATAAATTTTGATATCATCTGCGTTGGTTAAAGGTTTTTCGAACAGCATCATCAAGGCATGCTAATTCGTTCCAACTGTGATGCCTCGAGTCTCGATTGTGGTACTTGTGTTCATATATCTGAACAATTTTCAATATACTGGTATACCGCGTAATTTTTTTGAATACCGATACCAGAATTCAGTTTTCAATATTGTGCAGCCCTAATCTCAACTGAAATGAAACTAACCAAGTAATAATCTTTAACTATAACCGCCTTTATCAATCCTTCATCTGATGTAGTGGCAATAACCAGTCAGTGATCTTCATAAAAATGCCTGTCAGTGATTTTCAGGCAGACAAGGTCCACAAAAAGCAAATGTAAACAATAAATCCAGTTTTGTGTCAAGCATTTTGCTCTGCAAGGGTCTATATCACATTTCCTTGTTATTTATGATTTATATATTGGGGTTAACGACACTTCTGACAGCCAGGTTCACCTCGCGTTAGTTTTATGGGTGGAGGAAGCTAGAATACAAAACCACCAAGCAATGGCGAGCAAGTGCCAGATTTCCCAACACACTAACTCAACTAAGCAGGGTTAGCATTGGTTGAAGACAAGTGCACCATCATACGCCTTTGTACACAGAGTTACTGGGCACCAATGTGAGCAACCATGATGGAATGTCTTGCCCAAGGACCCAATGCAGTTACCCCTGGTGGGGAATGAACCAAGGACCTTTTGGTTTGAAGACCATTTCCATGACCCCTGAGCCATCCATTTCCTTTTTGCTGTACTTTTAAGCCAGTGTTTCATGGGTAGATTCTGACTGGTTTGACAGTTCAGTTTAGTGCTTGCTTCATTGGGGATGTAGAGAGTTCTGTCACTGTACCCTTTCACTGGCAACTAGAGATGGTCTGTCACCCGGTATACCCCCATCGTGGCATACCGCCTAGTGTGAGTGACTGAAAAGGGGCGTTCAATTTTTCTAAGTAAAAAAAAAAATCCAATATAGCCGCCAGTTGGCCATCTTGAAACCGAGCGGGAAAAAAATGATGCCATGCACTTCCTCTCACCGTGTTGATCATTTTTGTGAAGTTTCATGAAAAGGCAGCTAAAAGTGTGGAAATAGTTCATTCCACAATTTTACATGTGCAACAGACTGACGACGACAGACAAGTTGTGTCCTATATACCCGCTAAACTTCGTTTTGTGGGGATATAATAATTTACATCCCCCTGCACATTTAGTGTTTTCATATTTTAATGCCATTCTTTTTTTCAACTTTTTCTCCCAAAACAGTTTATGATCCCTCGTTAGAATGAGCTCATTCTAACAAGGAATCATAAATTGTGTTTTTGAAGTAAAATGAACATATTTATTTATTCAAGAATTTTTTTTGCAAGTCCGTTATTTGCACCAGGTTTAGAGGTAAATGTACTATATATGTCTGTGTATAAGTCGCTGCCATGTGTAAGTCACACCCCCAAATCTCACCAAAATATCGTCCCTGCTTCTATATCCTTATATAAGTCAGGGACCGACCTGGGCATGCGCCAGTGCGTATTTGGCTCTGAAACATCAGGACCTGGCTCTTAAATCTCAGAAATAGGCTACTCAGTTGGCGCGTAACTTCTCAGATCATATTTTGATATTCTTTCGATGGATAATCGAGAGAGACACTCTTACATGTATTATATATATGATTATCATTTATCATTGTTGTAGAGTGCTTAAGTTAATACTTCAGGTCTAAATTACCAAGCATTAATCTTCACTGTGGTTTCTGATCAAGACTTGGCTGCCTAAATAGGCAGCCAAGACTTGATCAGAAACCACAGTGAAGATTAATGTTTGCTATAGTGTACTAAATGAAAATGATGAGAGCTCTTACATACTTGCAGTGTGTGTTACAAACAGCAGTGTGACTCCCTAAATTGAAATCTGGCGCATGAATTGAAAAAATAGGCTCCGAGGCTAGAGCGTATTTTAAATAGTCCTGATCGGTCCCTGATAAGTTGTATCCCCAATGTGGGCTAAAGAAATATGGACAAGAGATTGTCACTTGGAAGTGACTATGCTCCCAATGTGGCAATAACTTTGATCTGTCACCTGGACCTTCAATGAACCAAAAAAAATTTTGTGCGTGACACACTGTCTCCCCATAAGCAAAATGTATGCCAAGTTTCAACAAAATCCAACAAAGCATTTCAGTTATGGAGCAGACATGGAAATCTTCCAGATGGACAGACAGACAGACAGACAGAAATTGAACCAAAAAAATTTTTGTGTGTGACACATCGTCTCCACATTAGCAACCTGTATGCCAAGTTTCAACAAAATCCAATGAAGCATCTCAGAGTTATGGAGCAGACACGAAAAATCTTTCTGATGGACAGACAGACAGATGGACAGATGTAAATGACGAACACTATATTTTTCGAGGGCATAAAAATGTGCAAGAACGGCAAAGCTTAAACACGGCATTAAGTGAGTAAATGCAATGTAAAATGTGGAGTGTTTTTCCTTTACTTTTTCATTCCAGTCATATGATTACTTTTCCATCCTGTAATGTTAAAAAGAAAGCTGTTGTTTACTTTATTCACTTATTTTCCTATCTTAAAGGTCAAAAATTGATTTTACATTGAACGGAAGTTTAGTTCTGCTGCACCGGTTGTTGACCTAAACATTTTATAAATAGGTCAAGAGGTTCAATACAGGTGGAAGTAGAACTCTGCAGGACAGTGATTAATAAAGTCATGTTATTTGGCCGAGGTTTACACATGCACAGTACAAGTCCAAATAAGTTGTAGCATAACTACAATAAACAAAGTATACTGCTGCTCCTGCACTGATAAGACCAGCTCTGCAGGACAGTGAATAATAAAGTCATGTTATTTGGCCGAGGTTTACACATGTACAGTACAAGTCAAAATAAGTGGTAGCATAACCTCAATAAACAAAGTATACTGCTGCTCCTGCATTGATAAGACCAGAAGCTGACATTATTTTATTCACTGAGAGCTTTCCAGAAAATGATGTCAGCTTCTGGTCTTATCAGTGTAAGAAGAGAAGGATACATAGTTTATAGTGGTTATCCTACATAGGGCTTCACGGTATATTGATAAACCGATATATACTGGTAATAAAACCAATATCGACTGAATACTGGTGTAACTACAAAAATATCGGTTTATCGTCATTATTTATTTACCCACAATTTAATTTTCAAGACATCTTGAGTTTTTCAACTATAGCCCCGAATGAATAATATTATCCCTGTATCCAAGGAATCGACTGCTTGTGCCCTTGTAGTATGCAAATTCAGCAGTTGAAAGAATAATTTTCAAAAATTTCAACAAAACTATATCATGTGACCCCTCATTGGAACGAGCTCATTGAGCACGTTCCAATGAGGGGTCAAATGATATAGTTTTATTGAAATCTTTGGGGAAAAACTGATAAATTAATTTTGAAACTAATAAATTTTGATATTGTCTGCGTTGGGTAAAGGTTTTTTGAACCGCATCATCATGGCATGCTAATTCGTTCTGACTGTGATGCCTTGAGTCTCGATTGTGATTCATATAGGTTGCTAATGTGGATGTGTTCATATATCTAAACAATTTTCGATATATTGGTATTTTTTTTAATACTGATACCGGTATTCAGTTTTGAATATCGTGCAGTCCTAATCCTACAACTTATTTTGACTTGTACTGTACAAGTCCAACAAAAAAAAATTAATTATTCATTTCTTAGGTATCCAGCTGTCATGAACACAAAATAAGCTCAGAAAATTTAATCCCCTATCCAAACAGACAGAAATTCAAATAAAACGAAGTAGAAATTGCATGAACATTGTACAGTAGAATCCTCTCAATTGAATATCCATTTTGCCAGTGAAAATTATTCAATTAACAGGAGTATACAATTAACAGGGATTTGGTCAGTTTCCTGTGTTCTGGAGGTAAACTGAGCATTTATTCTATTATATCATAGAGCTCTGTCAAACAAGATATAATAGAATAAATGTCTGTATTGGATGTAGTGAGGCCAAAAAGGTTGATAAATAAGGGGAATCTGGTGCTTGTCACAGTAATTTTTTCGACATATTACAAAAATTTATATACAATTAACAGGAGTTTACTCTACAACCCATAGGCAATTAACAGATCAAATTTGTACTGAAGGTATGCTAAATGGTTTTGTGTTTTAAAATTATACTCAATTAACAGGGATATACAAATAAGAGATATCCAATTAAGTGGGCTCCACTGTATCATTATCAGTGCTTCTATTGTCAAAGTTGGGAAGAACTGGCGAGTAATCAACGAAATATATGCACAATTGATTTTTTTTTATACAATTCAGAAATAATTTAATGTAATTAGCAACAATTTGAAAGTAACAATTATGTTTCTTTTCCAATGTTTATATTACTTTTTTTATTTTAATTAAAAAAAAAAAAACTATAAAAGCCTGTGATACTTGGCAATAATAGGGATTGACTGCAGGCATCAAATCATTGAGGTGAATTTCAATTTCAAACTGATAACTTACTAAAGCTGCAGTCTTGGAAATGAGATGGGTGCGAGTGTAATTGCTCCCGTATTTTCTATTTTACGGAAGCTAAAAAATGCACTCGTTGAAAAATGCACACGTCGGGGCTGCACGTTGAAAATACTTATTGGTCTACACACATTCATTGAACAGCCATCCTATTTAATAACGCAGCATGTTCCTGGCTGGAAAAATGGCTGCTCATGTTTGGTGACAGTATTCCCTTGAAATTCATATACTAACATTTCATGGGTGCAATTTACTCTCATCTCCGATTTCGTGGGAGTTTAAAACTGCACCTGTCAATTCTGTTCATTTCCAGCTAGTGTTCAACCGATTACCAAAAATGGTCGTTGACCGATTACCGGTTATTTGAGACCACAATCGTCCGATTCTGATGCCGATTCTGATTGTAATATCGTGCACTACAAGACAAGTCGAGACTCGAAAGAACTACATTAAACTGAACATTTTTCAAAGTGTTAAACTTCGCTGACTGGGGTCTCAGTAAAATTACCAGTTACGCACACATGGGCAGTAAACATGGATCTCAGAGCCGCGTTTACCGCCCAAATGCGCGCGACTGGTAATTTTACTGCGACCTGAGTCAATGAAGTGCATCCTTCACTTTTCCGGTATGAACTGGCGATTGCTGCAAGTGTGCTCAGTTGTAAGCTTTACATGTTGTTTAACACGTATATTCCGTAAAGGGGCATCTAGAGAGATTAGGAATACACATTGTGGTTGTTTCTCAAATTTATTGAATGGAATCATCGACATCATTTTACATTAACAATTGAACAATTGCAGAAGATAATAAAATGCGATTCAGAAAAGTTAAAAAATTTATAGTAATTTATATATTTTTTATACTTACCAATGACCCAGACTTAGCTGGTGCTAACTCCACAAAAACCAGGGCCAAACACAAATTTTGCCCCCCAATCCCCAAAATTTGCATCCAAAACAAAAAGAAATCATGTCCTAAAGGACCTCCATAGTACGACTCTACTGCGCATGCGCAGTGACGCAGTCGTCCCGAAATTGGCGCCAAATATCATTCTTACTGGCAGTGCCTGGTCAGCGCTATGTACTCAGCGGGGAGGCAAGAGTTCCCAACTCAGGGAGGGCCATCCCCGTCTGGGTCATTGGTAAGTATAAAAAATATATAAATTACTATAAATTTTTTAACATTTTTATACTGTACCAATGACCCAGACTTAGCTGAATAGTAAACAGGCTGGAGGGCCTAGGACATAGAGGAAAATCCAATAAGCTCAATTATAAAATAAAGAGATAACCCCTTAAGGAGAAAAGGAGTATTAGGCTTTACATGTATCTTTCTTATTTAATATTTAAATTAGAAAGATACACTACCCTTAATAATTGAGCACAATAACATTCATGTTCTCTATTAATATCCAGTATAACCTTTATACTAATTAATATTAAAACAAGCCAATAAATAAAGTAGTCCAGAGAATTGAGACTCTTTATAATCATTTAAAAGTGTCCGAGTATTGTATATTAAAGCCCGTTTGACACTTGACATATACAAATGCTTCACACCGAGCTACACTTTAAAAATAAGACATGAATGAAATTAAACATTAATATTACACTTTAAAACCATCCCGGAAGCGACTCAGAAATACTGTCTTGGAGGAGGCATTCCCTTGCTTTTCACTATAAAGCAGGTGACCTAAGGGAACACCCGCCCCCCCCCCTTCCCCTTGCCCTGGGTCAAATAGCCCAGAGCGAAGAGGGCAGCCGGACGGAGTCACTGCCGGAACAGAAAGCCTGCATAACTATAGTTGCAACTGTTTAGTGGACGACATTCTGAGCAACAGATAACGGACCTAAACAATGCAGGTCTCCAGAAATGGACTCAATATTTCTGAGATAAAAATTAGTAAATGTGGATGGCTGAGACCAATAAGCAGCCTTCATTAAATCTGTAATAGCAACACTATTAGCATAAGCCCAGGAAGTAGAAAGAGCTCTTACTTCATGAGCAGAAATCTTAAGCACAGACTGCTGAGAAGAAGATAAATCTTCATACGCAGTACGGATAGTTAACTGAATCCATCTAGCAATAGAATGGACTGAAATGTCCTTTCTATTAGGCATCAAAGACAGAAAGAAACGTTTCCGTCCCTTTCTGATGAACTGAGATCTCTGTTTATAGATACGTAGTGCTCTAACAGGACAGAGTAAAGGCCTACGCCCGTCTGAAGACGGAAGAGCCTTAATAACAATAGGTTCCGGATATTTATTAGGAGCCTGATTCTTAGCTAAAAAACCGACGTTAGTAGTGAAGGTGATAGTGTTCCCAACACTACGATAATGAGAATCATCCACCGATAGTGCATGAAGCTCACTGACTCTTCTGGCAGAAGAGAAAGCTAAGAGAAAAGCTGTCTTATAAGATAAGAATTTGAAATCTACTGTCCCAAGAGGTTCAAATGGCTTTTCCTTCAATTTAAGGAGAACCCAAGCTAAATTCCACTTAGGAATTAATCTAAGAGTTCTGGGTCTATTTATCGAAAAGTTTCTAACCAATTTCGATAAAGAGACATTAGATCCAATTTGTAAACTATCATGATGTGCATAGGTATCAGATAACATAGATCTATAACCCTTTATAGTAACCGGTTGCAGTTTGATTTCGTCAAACAAGTATACTAGAAAGTTAGCAATGTCTGGTATAGAGGGATCAAATATATCAACAGAATGATCCCTACACCAACGACGGAAAACCTTCCACTTAGCCGCATAGTTTAGCGAAGAGGAGGTCCTCCTACAGTTAGAAATCGCGTCCACTGCTCGTCCTGTAAAGTGCTTGCCATGCAAGAAGGACCGCACAACGGAAAAACGTGAAGGTTGAGACCTTGCGGGTTGTGATGCAGTTGGCGCGATTTCCCCTGCCAAAGAAGATCCTCTCGTGGAGGGAGCTTCCGCGGTAGGTCCCACAACAGACACCTGAGTAGATTTATCCACGGTCTCTGTGGCGACAGAGATGCTACCAACAGAATCTTGCATTGAGATTGTTTTATCTTTAGCAATACTTGTTGAATTAACGGCGCTGGAGGATACGCATATCCTATCATTCCGTCCCAAGGGATCGACAGAGCGTCTACTGCAAATGCTCTTGGATCCGGACACGGGGACACATACGTCTGCAACTGATTGTTGAGATGTGTCGCAAATAAGTCTATCATTGGCCGTTCCCATTGGTAGCAAATCTGATTGAATACTTGTTTGTTGAGAGTCCACTCCGACGGCAACAAGCGACCCTTTCGAGAAAGGGAGTCTGCTAGCACATTCAGACGACCCGGTATGTGACGGACCGAGAGAAGAACGTGATGTTCCAACGCAAACAGAAGGATTCTTTCCGTTAGATTGAACAACGGAACTGAATGAGTGCCTCCCTGATTCCGTATATACGCCACTACTGTCGTATTGTCGGATAGGATTTGGACATGAGCATCGTGAATAATGTCCATCCAGTGACGTAACGCAAGCCAAATTGACATCATTTCCTTGATGTTTATGTGCTTGCACAGGACTTGCGGATCCCAAAGACCCTGGCATCTCGAATCCGTTGGGATTAATGATGCACCCCAACCTGTTTGACTGGCATCCGTCATAATGGTAAAACTCGGATCCGGCAACTGCAGCGGAACTCCTTGAGTTAACCACTGAATGTTTGCCCAAGTCTGAATCTCTTGTTTCACTTGATCTGACAAGAGAACGTCTACATCGAGCGAATGAATTTTCACACTCCAATTCTGAGTCAAGAAAATTTGAAGAGGCCGTGTGCGTAGCCGTCCCATCGGAATGAGATCCGCAGCGGCTCCGCACAGACCTATCAGTCTCATAAATTCTCTCGCTGTGACTTTGTCTGTATTTAGACAATAGCGAGCGTAACAACTGACTAATTTCGCTCTGGTTAACGGCAGACGAACGAGATTGTTGTGCGTCTCGAAGCTCATTCCCAGATGAGTGAATGACTTGGACGGCACCAGATCCGACTTCTCCTCGTTTACTATGAAACCGAGACGTCGGAGCAATAGAAGAAGATTCTGAACATCGTTCTGAAGCGTTAACTCGTTGCCGTACCTCTGAAGAATGTCGTCCAGGTAGGCCGACGTTACCGCAGACGAATGAGCTCGGAAGTAAATCATTACCGAGTTCATTACTCGAGTGAAAGCCCAGGGTGCTAGATTCAATCCGAAGCACATGGCCCGGAACTGATACACCACTCCTAGGACTGCGAAGCGTAGATACTTTCGGAATGTCGGATGTACCATGACGTGAAAGTACGCATCTTTGAGATCTATGCTCGTTGCATAATCGTTCACCCGAATACTCGCTCTGACCGATCGAATCGTCTCCATATAAAACTTCGGAGCGATGATCAGCTTGTTTATCCAGCTCAAATCTATGACTGGACGGAACGAGCCGTCTGGTTTCGGAACCAGAAAACAGATGGCTGTAGAATCCCAGCGATTCCTGGTTTTCTACGACCTCTACCGCGTTCTTCATTAAAAGAGACTGCACCTCTGATAGCAGAGCGCCTCTTTTCTGAGGGTTTGACGGAAGATGAGTCCACTTTGGACTTCGAGTTAATGGAGGCTTTCGTTTGAAGGATATCTTTAGACCTTCCGAAGTCACTCCTCTCACCCAAGGGTCGTCCGTAATCGACGCCCACTCTTGAGAAAAACTCGACAACCTTCCGCCAACCGGAACGCGATAGAGGTTTGAGCCATCACCTCCTGGATCTGCGAGGCCTGCGGTAGGAGAAACCACGTCTTCCACGACCCGCACCTCGCCTCGTCGACCTCGGGGCGTCCGACCGATTGTCCCGGCCTGAAGGACGTCCCGAACGAGAGTCGCTATCCTGACGGTCTCTCGAATAAGAGCTAGAGGACGCACCGGAACCTCTATAGGAACCTCTCTTGGGCGGATAAGACCCAGAAGTGCCCGCCTTATTCGTGTCTGCTGAATCCGACCTTTTAGGAGCGGATCTAAACAACAGAGAATCACTAGCTTTCTTTTTAATATTATCATAAATAGCGGAAAGCTTGCCGTCAAAGAGAAGATCTCCTGAGACCGAAGCGACTCTAAGAGAGTTCTTCACCTTAGAATCCACTAGTGTGGATGTAGACAGGGCTGCGTCACGTCTAACCAACTCCAGATTAGCCACTGAAAGGGCGGAGTTACACGTGGAATAAGCTACTGCCCTTGAAAGAAGTCTTAAGGAGGATTGTATATCCTGAAACTCTTCCCCTTGAAGACGCAGTGATAACGCCTTCGTAAGGTGATCTGCGTAAGATAAGGCATCTAAATTGGCTCTGTTAGACGCAATAGCAGTTTCCAACACTGCGGTTGGAATAGAAGCTGACGACGGTAATGATAGCTCTAAGTCTTCCGCCTCGTCGTCCATACGCAGAGGAACTCTCGGTATACCCTGACCTGCCGTGTCGAATTTATTCCTTGCATTAATGAAAGGCAGGTTGAGAGTATTTGCGGACAAGAAGCCTGCTTTCCCTGTCCTGGAAGCAAGTTTAAAAATAGCGTCGTTCAATAATTCAAATGTTCTTGCAACATTATTGGACTGCGACGGAAACTCGGGAGCGATGTCCCTGAACCGCTCGAAAAAATCAGAGTCCAATGACGCTATAATTCTCCTGTCCGGAAGCGCAGCAGTCTGGCCCGACGGAACAACTTGAGGAAGAAAGTGCCGGATGAAGTCTACGGCAGCTTTGTGTTGTTCCGAAAGGGATAGCTCCAATTCATCCGTATCCCTTTCACCATCCGGTCGGACCTCCCGATGTTCCCGGTCGTCCGCCCCCGATGCTTCGGCGGAGCGTACCGACCCAGCGCCGTCGGATAATTCTCGATCCGACACCGTCTCTGTCGGCTGCTGGGATGCTGCGATAAGCTGTGCTATCTGCACTAGAATGTCCGACGTCGAGACCTGCGGAGGAGCGGTCTTTCGCTGCTTTGCCGAGGGCAGCTCCGCATCGGATGGCTCCCGCATACTTTTCCTATGCGAACGTCCGGAGTCCATCGGTCTCGAGTCCCTGGCTGCCGGATGGTGTGACCTGGTCGCCGAATAATCCTTCCTCGGCGAAGCTGGCAAGATATCGGAGGTCACGCAGCCAAGGTGCGGTCGTGTGCGCCGGCGAGAAGAGGAAGCCTTAACAGTCTCTGCGGACTGCTTATACAACGGAGCGTCCCGAGCGACGGACGTATGCTCCGCTAAAGACACATTTTGTACCACAACATCTGGTCCCAGATGTTGTTGTACGAGAGAGGGGCCTCTCTCGCTCGCGGCCCGGCTGGACCTGGACGAGCTAGGAACCGGACTAAAAGGCTTCCTCCGTTCTCGTTCACTATCCGCCGTCACTGGGTGTGCATCTATTATTTTTATAGTGCTCGCATCACCCAAAATTTCCTCTTGGACCGCATCGGACGAACCCGGCTGCCGAACCATTCGGTGAATGGACGCTACACCGGGCGAGCTAGCGGACGACATTTGTCTAATCTCCATGAGCACTTTTGCCGCTAGCTCTGTATTTAATTGTGACGACGGACGCACACTTGAAGAAGATAACATGGAAACATCACCCTGTTCTGGTTCCTCTGAAATAGAAACTGAGAGAGTAGAGTGACCTTGTGGAGAAAGAGCCGGCCTCGCTCTTTCTCCAGAAACAACATATCGTGACACACGTTTCCAATGTTTCTCATCCCAATGTTCACATACAGGACAGGGATTAATGCGAGAACACTGACTACAATTTATGCAATAATCATGAAAGTCAGAGGAAGATTTCTTCCTATTACAATTTGAACAAGTTCCTTTCATTGTGAAGGAACAACAATAAGTCCTAGTTACTCGCAAAAACCCCTGACACAAAGATACATAATAACATGATCCATTAATAAATGAAAAAACAATTGCAAAACAAAATAATTTTGAAAAAATATTTTTTCAGAGAAGCCCAAGTTGCTGAAAAGTAACGTTGAGCCCCGATGGATCCGATGGCAAAGTGTGGTCAAAAATTTTAAAATTATATAAAATAATTAATGAGACACTTTCGGATAATATAAATGTATCTTATAATGAGATAAACTACCTCAAAGACAAACAGCCCCCCTCAAAAAAGGCTGTTGCCAATGAAAACAAACAGTGTAAACACAGAAGAAAACATGACTCCAGGCACTGAAAAAACTGGCCCGGAATCAGTCCTCAATTACACTCTATCTGATGCAAAACAGAGACTCCCAGGGGAGAATCTGCAGAACATCAGATGGAAGATGCAGAACACAAACGTTATACACCCATGGGTGAAAACGTAACTATGGGGAAAATAACAGAAAACATTCTGTAACCAAGCAACTCTCCCAGGGAAATTTTAGAAATGAAACTTCTCAAAAATATGCCAAAAGCATGGGAGAATTGCAAGGGGGGACTTTAGAAGGTTAGGGGAGAGGAAACACTGAATAAGCAGTGCAACAATTAGCAAGAATGACAACAAGAGGCGTTTGCCTCGAAAATAGGCAACTTAACATAATTTTAACAAAAAATTTTAAGTACAGCCCTGATTATTTTTTGCCACTTCTTTTTTCCTCTCCTCCTTCTATCCTCCTTAGAATCACATTTTCTCCAAGAATTACGTGTCTGGCATCCTTTAAACTGAGATTTACAAGCACAAAGATCAGTGAGATGTTGACTGATGAAGGGCCAAACAGAGAATGATATTTGGCGCCAATTTCGGGACGACTGCGTCACTGCGCATGCGCAGTAGAGTCGTACTATGGAGGTCCTTTAGGACATGATTTCTTTTTGTTTTGGATGCAAATTTTGGGGATTGGGGGGCAAAATTTGTGTTTGGCCCTGGTTTTTGTGGAGTTAGCACCAGCTAAGTCTGGGTCATTGGTACAGTATAAAAATATCACAAATTGCTTGGCAACAATCGGTTGAACCGATGTTGCACGAGCCGTTGCCGTTGTCATCCGATTGCCCATAATCGGCCGATTGTGGTGGCCGGTTCCGATAATCAGTTGAACACTATTTTCAGCACTGAAAGCTGTTGTACCTTTGCATAAGTCGCACCCCCTCCTTCAGAGTAAAAAATGTCACTAATACCTAGAAGTTATAATTTGGTTGGTTTCATATTTATTGGGGTTTAGTGACACTTTCAACAGCAAGGGTCAACTTGTGTTGGACAGTTTTATGGGTGGAGAAAGCCAGAGTACCCAGAGAGAACCACCAAGCAATGGCAAACAACCACCAGACTCCCCAACTCCATACAAGCAGGGTTAGCATTGGTTGAAGACAAGTGCACTATCGATGTGCAGTATGCCTTAGCACACAGTGCTACCATGCGGGCAATGGGAAGTGAGAAGTGTCTTGCCCAAGGACACAACGAGGTTGCCGCTGGTGGAATTCGAACCGAGGACCTCTTGGCTTGCATCTTGCACCTCTACCTACTGAGCCACCATGCACCATGGCTAAAAATTACCACAACCTAAGTTTGAAATAAAGTTGAACGAAATAGTTGAAAACTATGGTGCCAACTTTAGAGAACTTCCTTCCCAGGTAGTCATTACTGGGTCTCATTTTACCATGTTTACCACGGTAAATAAACATCACCCACACCCCATGGTTTCCAGGGGGGAGAGGGGGGGGGGGGGTCTTTGAAACAGTGACCCCTAGTGACCCCAGGGTGTTGCTCTTAAAAGTCAATTCAATTAATTTCTCACTACGTCAAACTATAAAAATATTTTGCAAAGCACAATGAACCTCTGTGTTACACCCGGAAGTCTGTACGCTGAAAATTTGCTTCCGCTCTCAGAAACCTTTTCTTAAGAATTCTATTCATGCGCATGTTAAATTCTATGACGCATTTCTGTTTTCACAGCAATATGTTATAGATGTATCATATAGAAAACATCCCATCCAGCAGCAGAATGAGAAGTAAACTACAAAATACAGTTTAACAATTTCGAAACCGAGAGGCCGCTTTTCCTGTTAAAGAACATGATACGTCATAATTCCATTAAGTAGGGAGGGTGCTAAGTGCATGTGTGGGGTAGACGAATCAATATTTTTCATCATGAAGCCCCAAGGCTGCACGAGGAAAATATTAATTGCTCTACCCCTAAATAATTTATTTATTGGTGCTTAAGGTCACATACTTAAGCACAATGGCTAATCATGACCGTGACAATTTTACGGGTGGAGGAAGCTGGAGTACTCGGAAAGAACCACGGAGCATAGACAAGCAATTGTCAGCTCAACATTCTAACTTTGTTCAAGCTCGACTCAAACAGGGTTACAGCAGTTGAAGACATGTACACCATCGACGTGCAGTATGCCTTAGTACACGGCATCATCGTGCTCCCATCTAGGCAACCGCGATAAAGTGCCTTACCCAAGGACACAACGCGGGTCGACCTGGACAGGGATCAAACTCGGGACCTCTAGCATAGAAGTCCAACAGTCTACCACTGAGCCACCACACTCCCGACCCCTAAATAATGAATTTGGACTCTTCCAAAAGCTGCCATTGAACTAACATGGAAGATACCATCAGTCCAAAGGGTTAAAAGAATATTGATAGCACATATCAGCGCTGTCGGGACGCTCCCGACGCCTTTGATTTTCTCGTCTTTAATGCTGCATGAGTATTCTAGAGAGATACCAGGGACGGCGGAAAGATTTCCAAAGCATTACGTATACACTGCATACAAAACCGCACTTATTAATACCCCATCGTTTGTGTAGAAATGACCGGGTATGAAAAGCTGTTTTAGTGCGGTCATGTGAGAAGGATTACATAACCAATTAATGTTTCGCGAAAAAAATCTTCCAGAGACTGTCCCTGATTAGCAATTATATTGTTCAGTCAGAAAATTTCTAAAACCTACATTTAATAAAATATTCAGATACAAATGCCATATCTTTCATTTTCAGAACTCTGTACTGCGGTTTAATATAGAAATTGAAAAAAATCTGTGCTTTATTAATTAGTGAGATTTTCGATTTGTTTTCATATTAAAATAAAATTTTCGCTTACATATGATTTGGATTCCCCCCTGAGTTTGTTCACCGGTCCCCAATGACTTCAGAATATTTCATGCAATGCAGATCCAATTAACGGAAGAGCCACACTGTTGCACGTGATGTGCGAAATTCTCATTTTTGGGGTCAAATTTATCATACAAAATAACGGGATTTACCAAACCGATTTTCACCTTTAAAGATTTTATTTGATATACAAAATTCCCAAACAAAATGTATCGGGTACAAAAAAAAGATTTAGTGAACAGAAATTAATATGTTAATTGGCGAATCCTTTCCCAATAAGTCCAATCAACACTGATTAGTGAGTGGACATCTGACATTATGTAATTACACATAACACACTCAGACGATTTTTGGATAATTTTTTTGTATGGAGTGTGGGGCGTGGGCTGGACCGGGCGATGGATGGCCGTCAGTATGAAGTGCATTGCCCAAGGACACAATGCAGTTAACTATGGACCTTTTGGTTTGATTTCTAATTCCATAGCCAGTGAGCCACTGCGCACCATAGTTTCATACTGCCGGAGATATCAGCGAGAGGTGGCTTCATATCAGCCAGAGAATGAAGGTCGAAGACAGAGGAGAAGTTACCGAGGGATGATATTTCGCAATTTGAAGTTTAAACTCTCCGTACAACCATGCGGCGTGTGGAAGGGGCATGCCACCTGTGCTCCCCTGATTCAGCTGCCTCTGTTCCCACCTAAAATCACAGGAGGGCAGTTCAGTTCACTCAATATATCCACCACTCTTAACCCTTTACCTAACATGAAAAGCAGACGACACTTGCAAACGAAATTCTTGGAGAACTATTTTTTTTTTATTTTTTGATTCAAAAACATAGGTTATGACCCCTCATTGGAACGAGCTTGACAAGCTCATTCCAACGAGGGGTCATAACCTATGTTTTTGAGACAAAAAATGAAAAAAATAATGAAAATTAATTGACAAATTTTGAGAATAGCACTGGCTGGTTTTGGCTGTTATGTTGGGTAAAGGGTTCAATAATTGGCAAGTACCTGTAATTGTTCCATTATTCGGTTGCGTTTCACCGATAGGGAAAGGGTGGAGTATGTTTATGGAGCCCCCAGGAAACGTTTAAAGAAAAGACTTTTTTGCTCAAATAGTTGGGGGCCACTGGAGTCTAGGTAAGTTTTAAAGGATATTGGAGCATTGTATTTATGATACTTTGTCCACTTCGTCTAGTAACACACAAAATGTGTCCACTATTTGCAGTACTTACTTGCGGGGGATATGAAACTAGCAAAGTAATACCCTTTTTATTCATTAACCTTTTACCTAACACAAAAAGCAGACGACACTTACAAACAAAATTTATGAAAATCTATTTTCTTTTTTTGCATCAAAAACATAGCTTATGAACCCTTATTGGAATGAGCTCATTGAGGGGTCATAAGTTATGTTTTTGAGAACGAAAATGAAAAAAATAATGAAAGTTAAAAAATTTATAGTAATTTATATATTTTTTATACTTACCAATGACCCAGACTTAGCTGGTGCTAACTCTAACAAAACCAGGGCCAAACACAAATTTTGCCCCCCAATCCCCAAAATTTGCATCCAAAACAAAAAGAAATCATGTCCTAATGGACCTCCATACTACGCCTCTACTGCGCATGCGCAGTGACGCAGTCGTCCCGAAATTGGCGCCAATTATCATTCTTACTGGCAGTGCCTGGTCAGCGCTATGTACTCAGCGGGGAGGCAAGAGTTCCCAACTCCAGGGAGGGCCATCCCCGTCTGGGTCATTGGTAAGTATAAAAAATATATAAATTACTATAAATTTTTTAACATTTTTATACTGTACCAATGACCCAGACTTAGCTGAATAGTAAACAGGCTGGAGGGCCTAGGACATAGAGGAAAATCCAATAAGCTCAACTATATAGTAAAGAGGTAACCCCTTAAGGAGAAAAGGAGTATTAGGCTTTACATGTATCTTTCTTATTTAATATTAAATTAGAAAGATACACTACCCTTAATAATTGAGCACAATAACATTCATGTTCTCTATTTACATCCAGTATAACCCTTATACTAATTATTTTTAAAGCAAGCCAATAAATAAAGTAGTCCAGAGAATTGAGACTCTTTATACTCATTTAAAAGTGTCCGAGTATTGTATATTAAAGCCCGTTTGACACTTGACATATACAAATGCTTCACACCGAGCTACACTTTAAAAATAAGACATGAATGAATTTAAACATTAATATTACACTTTAAAACCATCCCGGAAGCGACTCAGAAATACTGACTTGGAGGAGGCATTCCCTTGCTTTTCACTATAAAGCAGGTGACCTAAGGGAACACCCGCCCCCCCCCCCCCCCCTTTCCCCTTGCCCTGGGTCAAATAGCCCAGAGCGAAAAGGGCAGCCGGACGGAGTCACTGCCGGAACAGAAAGCCTGCATAACTATAGTTGCAACTGTTTAGTGGACGACATTCTGAGCAACAGATAACGGACCTAAACAATGCAGGTCTCCAGAAATGGACTCAATATTTCTGAGATAAAAATTCGTAAATGCGGATGGCTGAGACCAATAAGCAGCCTTCATTAAATCTGTAATAGCAACACTATTAGCATAAGCCCAGGAAGTAGAAAGAGCTCTTACTTCATGAGCAGAAATCTTAAGCACAGACTGCTGAGAAGAAGATAAATCTTCATAAGCAGTACGGATAGTTAACTGAATCCATCTAGCAATAGAATGTACTGAAATGTCCTTTCTATTAGGCATCAAAGACAGAAAGAAACGTTTCCGTCCCTTTCTGATAAACTGAGATCTCTGTTTATAGATACGTAGTGCTCTAACAGGACAGAGTAAAGGCCTACGCCTGTCTGAAGACGGAAGAGCCTTAATAACAATAGGTTCCGGATATTTATTAGGAGCCTGATTCTTAGCTAAAAAACCCACATTAGTAGTGAAGGTGATAGTGTTCCCAACACTACGATAATGAGAATCATCCACCGATAGTGCATGAAGCTCACTGACTCTTCTGGCAGAAGAGAAAGCTAAGAGAAAAGCTGTCTTATAAGATAAGAATTTGAAATCTACTGTCCCAAGAGGTTCAAATGGCTTTTCCTTTAATTTAAGGAGAACCCAAGCTAAATTCCACTTAGGAATTAATCTAAGAGTTCTGGGTCTATTTATCGAAAAGTTTCTAACCAACTTCGATAAAGAGACATTAGATCCAATTTGTAAACTATCATGATGTGCATAGGTATCAGATAACATAGATCTATAACCCTTTATAGTAACAGGCTGCAGTTTGATTTTGTCAAACAAGTATACTAGAAAGTTTGCAATGTCTGGTATAGAGGGATCAAATATATCTACAGAATGATCCCTACACCAACGACGAAAAACCTTCCACTTAGCCGCATAGTTTAGCGAAGAGGAGGTCCTCCTACAGTTAGAAATCGCGTCCACTGCTCGTCCTGTAAAGTGCTTGCCATGCAAGAAGGACCGCACAACGGAAAAACGTGAAGGTTGAGACCTTGCGGGTTGTGATGGAGTTGGCGTGATTTCCCCTGCGAAAGAAGATCCTCTCGTGGAGGAAGCTTCCGCGGTAGGTCCCACAACAGACACCTGAGTAGATTTATCCACGGTCTCTGTGGCGACAGAGATGCTACCAACAGAATCTTGCATTGAGATTGTTTTATCTTTAGCAATACTTGTTGAATTAACGGCGCTGGAGGATACGCATATCCTATCATTCCGTCCCAAGGGATCGACAGAGCGTCTACTGCAAATGCTCTTGGATCCGGACACGGAGACACATACGTCTGCAACTGATTGTTGAGATGTGTCACAAATAAGTCTATCATTGGCCGTTCCCATTGGTAGCAAATCTGATTGAATACTTGTTTGTTGAGAGTCCACTCCGACGGCAACAAACGACCCTTTCGTGAAAGGGAGTCTGCTAGCACATTCAGACGACCCGGTATGTGACGGACCGAAAGAAAAACGTGATGTTCTAACGCAAACAGAAGGATTCTTTCTGTTAGATTGAACAACGGAACTGAATGAGTGCCTCCCTGATTCCGTATATACGCTACTACTGTCGTATTGTCGGATAGGATTTGGACATGAGCATCGTGAATAATGTCCATCCAGTGACGTAACGCAAGCCAAATTGACATCATTTCCTTGATGTTTATGTGCTTGCACAGGAATTGCGGATCCCAAAGACCCTGGCATCTCGAATCCATTGGGATTAATGATGCACCCCAACCTGTTTGACTGGCATCCGTCATAACGGTAAAACTCGGATCCGGCAACTGCAGTGGAACTCCTTGAGTTAACCACTGAATGTTTGCCCAAGTCTGAATATCTTGTTTCACTTGATCTGACAAGAGAACGTCTACATCGAGTGAATGAATTTTCACACTCCAATTCTGAGTCAGGAAAATTTGAAGAGGACGTGTGCGTAGCCGCCCCATCGGAATGAGATCTGCGGCGGCTCCGCACAGACCTAGACCTATCAGTCTCATAAATTCTCTCGCCGTGACTTTGTCTGCGTGCAGACAATAGCGAGCGTAAACAACTGACTAATTTCGCTCTGGTTAACGGCAGACGAACGAGATTGTTGTGCGTCTCGAAGCTCATTCCCAGATGAGTGAATGACTTGGACGGCACCAGATCCGACTTCTCCTCGTTTACTATAAAACCGAGACGTCGGAGCAATAGAAGTAGATTCTGAACATCGTTCTGAAGCGTTAACTCTTTGCCGTACCTCTGAAGAATGTCGTCCAGGTAGGCCGACGTTACCGCAGACGAATGAGCTCGGAAGTAGATCATTACCGAGTTCATTACCCGAGTGAAAGCCCAGGGTGCTAGATTCAATCCGAAGCACATCGCCCGGAATTGATACACCACTCCAAGGACTGCGAAGCGTAGATACTTTCGGAATGTCGGATGTACCATGACGTGAAAGTACGCATCTTTGAGATCTATGCTCGTTGCATAATCGTTCACCCGAATACTCGCTCTGACCGATCGAATCGTCTCCATATAAAACTTCGGAGCGACGATCAGCTTGTTTATCCAGCTCAAATCTATGACTGGATGGAACGAGCCGTCTGGTTTCGGAACCAGAAACAAATGGCTGTAGAATCCCAGAGATTCCTGGTTTTCTACGACCTCTACCGCGTTCTTCATTAAAAGAGACTGCACCTCTGATAACAGAGCGTCTCTTTTCTGTGGATTTGACGGAAGATGAGTCCACTTTGGACTTCGAGTTAATGGAGGCTTTCGTTTGAAGGATATCTTCAGACCTTCCGAAGTCACTCCTCTCACCCAAGGGTCGTCCGTAATCGACGCCCAATCTTGTGAAAAACTCGACAACCTTCCGCCAATCGGAACGCGATAGAGGTTTAAGCCATCACCTCCTGGACCTGCGAGGCCTGCGGTAGGAGAAACCACGTCTTCCACGACCCGCACCTCGCCTCGTCGACCTCGGGGCGTCCGACCGATTGTCCCGGCCTGAAGGACGTCCCGAACGAGAGTCGCTATCCTGACGGTCTCTCGAATAAGACCAAGAGCACGCACCAGAACCTCTATAGGAACCTCTCTTGGGCGCATTAGACCCAGAAGTGCCTGTCTTATTCGTGTCTGCTGTATCCGACTTCTTAGGAGCCGATCTGAACAACAGAGAATCATTAGCTTTCTTTTTAATTTTATCATAAATAGCGGAAAGCTTGCCGTCAAAGAGAAGTTCTCCTGAGACCGAAGCGACTCTAAGAGAGTTCTTCACCTTAGAATCCACTAGTGTGGATGTAGCTAGGGCTGCGTCACGTCTAACCAACTCCAGATTTGCCACTGAAAGGGCGGAGTTACACGTGGAATAAGCTACTGCCCTTGAAAGAAGTCTTAAAGAGGATTGTATATCCTGAAACTCTTCCCCTTGAAGGCGCAGTGATAACGCCTTAGTAAGGTGATCTGCGTAAGATAAGGCATCTAAATTGGCTCTGTTAGACGCAATAGCTGTTTCCAACACCGCGGTTGGAATAGAAGCTGACGATGGTAATGATAGCTCTAAGTCTTCCGCCTCGTCGTCCATACGCAGAGGAACTCTCGGTATACCCTGACCTGCCGTATCGAATTTATTCCTTGCATTAATGAAAGGCAGGTTGAGAGTATTAGCGGACAAGAAACCTGCTTTCCCCGTCCTGGAAGCAAGTTTAAATATAGCGTTGTTCAATAATTCAAATGTTCTAGCAACATTATTGGACTGCGACGGAAACTCGGGAGCGATGTCCCTGAACTGCTCAAAAAATTCAGAGTCCAATGACGCTATAATTCTCTTGTGCGGAAGCGCAGCAGTCTGGCCCGACGGAACAACTTGAGGTAGAAAGTGCCGGATGACGTCCACGGCAGCTTTATGTTGTTCCGAAAGGGATAGCTCCTAGTCATCTGTATCCCTTTCACCATCCGGTCGGACCTCATGATGTTCCCGGTCGTCCGCCCCCGATGCTTCGGTGGAGCGTACCGACCCAGCGCCATCGGATAATTCTCGATCCGACACCGTTTCTGTCGGCTGCTGGGATGCTGCGATAAGCTGTGCTATCTGCACAAGAATGTCCGGCGTCGAGACCTGCGGAGGCGCAGTCTTTCGCTGCTTCGCCGAGGGCAGCTCCGCATCAGATGGCTCCCGCATACTTTTCCTATGCGAACGTCCAGAGTCCATCGGTCTCGAATCCCTGGCTGCCGGATGGTGTGACCTGGTCGCCGAAGAATCCTTCATCGGCGAAGCTGGTAATATATCGGCGGTCACGCAGCCAAGGTGCGGTCGTGTGCGCTGACGAGAAGAGGAAGCCTTAACAGTCTCTGAGGACTGCTTATACAATGGAGCGTCCCGAGCGACGGACGTATGCTTCGCTAAAGACACATTTTGTACCACAACATCTGGTCCCAGATGTTGTTGTACGAGAGAGGGACCTCTCTCGCTCGCGGCCCAGCTGGACCTGGACGAGCTAGGAACCGGACTAAAAGGCTTCCTCCGTTCTCGCTTACTATCCGCCGTCACTGGGTGTGCATCTATTATGTTTATAGTGCTCGCATCACCCAAAATTTCCTCTTGGACCGCATCGGACGAACCCGGCTGCCGAACCATTCGGTGAATGGACGCTACACCGGGCGAGCTAGCGGACGACATTTGTCTAATCTCCATGAGCACTTTTGCCGCTAGCTCTGAATTCATTTGTGACGACGGACGCACACTTGAAGAAGATAACATGGAAACATCACCCTGTTCTGGTTCCTCTGAAATAGAAACTGAGAGAGTAGAGTGACCTTGCGGAGAAAGAGCCGGCATCGCTCTTTCTCCAGAAACAACATATCGTGACACACGTTTCCAATGTTTCTCATCCCAATGTTCACATATAGGACAGGGATTAATGCGAGAACACTGACTACAATTAATACAATGATCATGAAAGTCAGAGGAAGATTTCTTCCTATTACAATTTGAACAACGTCCCTTCATTGTGAAAGAACAACAATAAGTCCTAGTTACTCGCAAAAACCCCTGACACAAAGATACATAATAACATGATCCATTAATAAATGAAAAAACAATTGCAAAACAAAATAATTTTGAAAAAATATTTTTTCAGCGAAGCCCAAGTTGCTGAAAAGTAATGTTGAGCCCCGATGGATCCGATGGCAAAGTGTGGTCAAAAATTTTAAATTTATATAAAATAATTAATGAGACACTTTCGGATAATATAAATGTATCTTATAATGAGATAAACTACAACAAAGGCAAACAGCCCCCCTCAAAAAAGGCTGTTGCCAATGAAAACAAACAGTGTAAACACACTAGAAAACATGACTCCAGGCATTGAAAAAACTGGCCCGGAATCAGTCATCAATTACACTCTATCTGATGCAAAACAGAGACTCCCAGGGGAGAATCTGTAGAACATCAGATGGAAGATGCAGAACACAAACGTTATACACCCATGGGTGAAAACGTAACTATGGGGAAAATAACAGAAAACATTCTGTAACCAAGCAACTCTCCCAGGAAATTTTAGAAATGAAATTTCTCAAAAATATGCCAAAAGCATGGGAGAATTGCAAGGGGGGACTTTAGAAGGCTAGGGGAGAGGAAACACTGAATAAGCAGTGCAACAATTAGCAAGAATGACAACAAGAGGCCCATGCCTCGAAAATAGGCAACTTAACATAATTTCATCAAAAAATTTTAAGTACAGCCCTGATTATTTTTTGCCACTTCTTTTTCCTCTCCTCCTTCTATCCTCCTTAGAATCACATTTTCTCCAAAAATTACGTGTCTGGCATCCTTTAAACTGAGATTTACAAGCACAAAGATCAGTGAGATGTTGACTGATGAAGGGCCAAACAGAGAATGATAATTGGCGCCAATTTCGGGACGACTGCGTCATTGCGCATGCGCAGTAGAGGCGTAGTATGGAGGTCCTTTAGGACATGATTTCTTTTTGTTTTGGATGCAAATTTTGGGGATTGGGGGGCAAAATTTGTGTTTGGCCCTGGTTTTGTTAGAGTTAGCACCAGCTAAGTCTGGGTCATTGGTACAGTATAAAAATATAGAATGTGAATATTGCTGGCTGGTTGTGACCATTTCGTTGGGTAACGGGTTAAACCAAAACAAATAATTACATAATGTTCTCAGATCTGTTACACTTTTCTAACAGTATTAGTGTTTTTCAATTTTTTCACAAATCAGAAGTTTCCGTCTTCCTAGTTCAGCTATCCAAACATCTCGACATCTCCACTGGGGAAGCCACGATGTTCAAATAGCTTGACTATCTCTTTTCTCATTTTGATGAATCCCGCTTATGATTCTAAATCTTAGTTTGAGTTTTCCATACAATTCTCTTATTTATTATATGCTAATCTGAGAATTATCGCAACTAATTATCTAAAAGATAGATAGTTCTCCATATCCATCGACTTGATGGATATTGAGAAATATCCCTTAGTAGCTTCCTAAATGACGTCACACTTAAGCGCATGACGTTGCCTTGAAGGAACGATCAACTGATCTTTATAATTGTTTTGAAATGTACACAAAATTTTGTGGTCAAATTGGGCTGAATATTGGGCAATAAAATGTCTTGTAGCATATAATAATGAAGAAAATCTATTTTAGTTAGTTTCTGGAATTACCTCAGGAGTGTGGACCTGAAAGTTTTATTTTTCACTCGCGCGAGTGAAAAGTTAAAAAATTTATAGTAATTTATATATTTTTTATACTTACCAATGACCCAGACATAGCTGGTGCTAACTCTTAAAATATAGGGCCAAACACAAATTTTGCCCCCCAATCCCCAAAATTTGCATCTAAAACTAAAGAAAACATGTCCTGAAAGGCCCTCCACACTTCGCCCCTACTGCGCATGCGCAGTGTCAAGGACGTTCCGAAATTGGCGCCATTAATCATTCTAATAACCAGTGCCTGGTAAGCGCTATGTACTCAGCGGGGAGGCAAGAGTTCCCAACTCCTGGGAGGGCCATCCCCGTCTGGGTCATTGGTAAGTATAAAAAATATATAAATTACTATAAATTTTTTAACATTTTTATACTGTACCAATGACCCAGACATAGCTGAATAGTAAAAAGGCTGGAGGGCCAAGGACATAGAGCAAAATGGAATACGCTCAATAAAATAAAATAAAGTCATCCCCTGTAGGGAAAAAGAAGTAATAGGCCTTACATGTATCTTTCTTATTTATGATAAATTAGAAAGATACAACACCTTCCAAAATTGAGCTTCATACATCCATGTACTCTATTAATATCCAATATAATCCTTAAACTAATAATTTTTAAAGTAAGCCAATAAATAAAGTAAGTCTAGAGAATAGAGACTCTTATACTCCTAAAAGTGTATGAGGATTGCATAATCATGTCCGTTGACATATGCAATATTCAAAAGCTATACTTTAAAAACTAAGACTTGAATGAATTTTAAAAACCTAAACTTCTCACTAAACAACCATCCCAATAACAGCTCAGAATTACTAACTCCGGAGGAGGTATCCCCTTGTTTTCATAGTAAAACAGGTGACCCAAGGGAACACCCTCCCCCCCCCCTTTTTCTTGCCCTGGGTCAAATAGCCCAGAGCGAAGAGGGCAGCCGAACGGAGACACTGCCGAAACAGACAGCCTACCTAGCTATAGTAGCAACTGTTAAGTGAATGACATTCTGAGCAGTAGATAATAGACCTAACAACAGAGGCCTCCAGAAATGGACTCGATATTTCTGAGATAAAATTCATGAATGTGGATGGCTGAGCGCAATGAGCGGCCTTCAAAAATCTATAATAGCGACACTATTAATGTAAGCCCAAGAAGTAGAAGAACTCTTACTTCATGAGCCGAAATCTTAAGCACAACTGCTAAGTCAATGATATACCATAAGCAGTACCGATAGTTAATAGAATCCATTAACAATAAAATGGAGCATAACGTCCTTCTACTAGACATCAAAGACAGAAGAAGCTTACGCCCATAGTAATAAACAGATATCTGTTTATAAATACATAAACTGTACCCGGAAAGAGTAAAGGCCTATGCCCATACGAAGACGGAAGGACCTTAAAATAATAGGTTCCGGATAATAGGAGCCTAACTCTTATGCAACAATCCAACCTAAAGAGTAACGGAAGTATTGATTCCGAAACTATGAAAGTGAAAATCATCCATCGATCGTGCATGAAACTCACTGACTCTACAGTAAAAGAGAAACCAACAGAATTACTGTCTAAAGGTCAGAATTTGAAAACTACTGTTTCCAGAGGCTCAAATGATTACTTAGCTAAATAAGAACCGAAGTTAAAATCCGTATAGGAATTTAATCTAAAGATTCTAAGTCTATTTATCAAAAAGTTACTAACTGACTTAGATAAAGAGACAAAAGATTCAATTGTAAACTATCGTAGAGTGCATAGGTATGAGGTAACATAAACCTATAACCTAAATAATAACAGGCTGCAGTAGATCTTGTGAAACAAGTATACTAAAAAATAGCAATGAGTAGTATGGAGGGATCAACAATATGAACATAATGATCCCTACACCACGACGGAAGAGCCTCCACTTTAGCCGCATAGAATAGCGAAGAAGAGGATCTCCTATAGTAAGAAATCGCGTCCAAAGCTCGTCCAGTACAGTGCTTACAATGCAATACGGACCACACAACGGAATACATGAAGGTTGCGACCTTGCTGGTTGTGATAAAGATGACACGATTTACCCAGTGAAAAAGATCCTCACATAGAGGAAGATTTCACGTTAAGACCCACAGTAGACAAGAGAGTAAATTACTCATGATCTCTGTGAAGATAGAGATGCTATCAACAGAAATATATTGTGGTTGTTTATCTTAGCAATACCTGCTAAAACAACAGCGCCGGAGGATACGCGTATCCTATCATTGCGTCCTATAGATCAATAGAGCGTTAACAATATTAGCTCAGAGATCTGGACAAGCCAACACATACGTCTGCAATTGATTAGCAAGCTGTGTCATAAATAAATCATCATTGGGCGCTCCCATAGATAGCAAATCTGATTGAATACTTGTTTGTTGAGAGTCCATTCTGACAGCAACAAGCGACCCGTAAGAGAACGGGAGTCCGATAAAACAATCAGACGACCCGGAATATGACGGACCAAAACTGAACTTGGTGTACTATAACCAACAGACGGATTCTTTCCATTAAATTGAATAACGGAAACGAAAGAGTGCCTCCCTGGTTCCGGAGATACGCCACTACTGTCGAATTAAAGGACAGGAATTTGGGCATGCGTTTCTGAATAATGTTCATGCAATGACATAAAGCAAGCCTAAAAAACATTATTCCGTGGAAGAAAACTGATTGCTAAAAGACTGCGGAACCCAAAGACCCTGGCACTTCGAATCCGTAGGGATCAGTATTATATCCCAATCTGTTTGACTGGCAACCGTCATAACAGCCACACTCGGGTCCGGCAACTGCGGCGGCACTCTCTGCGTCAACCACCGAATGTTTGCCCCAGTCTAAATCTCTTGTAACACTAGAAAGACAAGAGAGCGTGTAAATCGAGCAATTCATGGATTGCCGAAAAGTTGCCGTCGAAGAGAAGCTCCTCCGAGAACGAAGCGACTCTGAGAGAGTTCTTAACCTTACTATCCACGCGTGTGGATGTAGCTAGGGCTGCGTCACGTCTAACTAACTCCAATCAGCCACTGAAGGGCGGAGTTATACGTGAACAAACTACTGCCCTCAAAAGAAATTACATTGAGAATAATATCCCGTAAATCTTTTCTTGAAGACGTAATGATAACGCCTCAGTAAGGCGGATTACGTATAATAAAGCGTCTAAGTTAAGTCTACTATACATAATGTCGTTCCCAACATTGAAATTGGAAAAGACATAAATGGCGAAAAAGAATATATGCAGTCTTTAATCACACCGTCTAGACGCATATGAACTCTCGGTATGCCCTGCTCTGCCAAAATAAACTATTTGTATAAATGATAAAATGGCAGAAATGAGCAACGCGGACAAGAAACTAAACTATCATGCTTAGTAGCAGGCTTGTATATATATATATATATATAGCGTCGAAAAATAAAACACATGTTGTAATGACAATATTGGACTGCGTCGGTAAGTCAGGGACAATGTCCCTGAACCGATCGAAAATTCCGAGTCCAATGACGCTATAAGTCTCTTACCCACGATCGCAGCAATGAAGTCCGAAATAATAATCACTGGAAGATAATGCCAGAAGATATGAAAGGCATCTTCCGATACTACTAAAGGGAAAACTCGAAATCTTTCGAATCCCTTTCGCCATCCTGTCGGACCCTATAAAGCGTTCGGTCGTCCGTACCTGATGCAACCGCGGACCGCACCGACCCAGCGCCGTCGGATAATTCCTGAATCGACCGAGAAACTGTCAATTGCTGGGATGCTGCGAAACAACTGTGCTAACTCGGATAGCACGTCCGTCACTGAGGCCTGAGGAGAAGCGGTCTTACGATGCATTGCCGCTGGAAGCTCCGTGATCGTTACCCCGTGCATACTACCAATATGCGAGCGAACGGAGTGTATAGGCCTCGTGTCCCTTGGCTACCGGATGGCGCGACCTATTCGCCGTGGAATCACTGAATGCCGAAACTGATCGGATACTCGAGGTCACGTAGCCAACGTGCGGTCGTGTGCCCTGCTGTGAGGATGAGGAAGCATTAAAGACAGTCTCTCGGACTGTCAATATAACGGAGCGTCCCGACCAACGGACATATGCTCCGAATGTAAAATATCTGAACCACAACATGCGGTCCCCTATGTTGTTGGGCGAGAGAGGGACCTCTCTCGCTCACAGCCCGGACGGACCTGGACAAGCCAGGAACCGGACTAACAGGCTTCCTCCGATCTGTCCTCAATCTGCCGTCACTGGGTGAGTACTAAAGTAATTAAAGTGCTCGCATCACCCAAATCTCCTTCCTAGACCGCAATGGACGAACCCGGCAGCCGAACCATTCGATGAATGTACGCTACACCGGGTGAGCTAGCGAATGTCACTCCGTAGGCGATAGACATATTCCATGAGCACTTATTGCCGCTAACTCTTCATTAACTATGACGACAGAGGCACACTTTTGAAAGACATCTCCATAACTCTTTGAACAAGAAACCAGAAATGCTTGGTTAGCAAGCATAAAATAATAATATATATAGCGTCGTTCAATAATTCGAAAGTTAGTGTGACATTATTGGACTATGTCGGAACTGAGGGACGATGTCCCTGAACCGAACCAAAAATTTCTAAGTCCACCGACGCTATCAGTTTCTTATCCGGCATCGCAGCATTCTGGTCCGACGAAAGAAGCTGTAGAAGACCAAGTCAGATGACATACACAACAGCATATGTTGTTCCGAAAGGGAAAGCTCGAAATCCTCCGAATCCCTTTCGGTATCCCGTCGGACCGGATGAAACTTTCGGACGTCCGTACCCGCTTCCACGGAGCGTCCCGACCCAGCATCGTCGGATAAAATATATGCGACAGATTCAGTTGATGCTGGGATGCTGCGATAAACTGTGCTATTAAGGAAAGCACGTCCGTTCCCGAGGCCTGTGCAGTAGCGGTCTTACGATGCATTGCCACCGGAAGCTCCGTGTACGTTGACTCCCGCACACTTCCTATGCGAACGTCCGGAGTCTGCAGGCCTCGTGTCCCTGGCTACCAGATGGTGTGACCTGGTCGCCGAAGAATCCTTGATCGGCGAAGCTGGTAATATATCGGCGGTCACGCAGCCAAGGTGCGGTCGTGTGCGCTGACGAGAAGAGGAAGCCTTAGCAGTCTCAGCGGACTGCCTATACAACGGAGCGTCCCGAGCGACGGACGTATGCTCCGCTTACGACACATTTTGTACCACAACATCTGGGGCCAGATGTTGTTGAACGAGAGAGGGGCCTCTCTCGCTTGCCGTCCGGATGGACCGGAACGAGCTATGAACCGACTAAAAGGCTTCCTGCGTTCTCCCTCCGATCCGCCGTCACTGGGTGTGCATTAGGTTAATTTATAGTGCTCGCATCACCCCAAAATTCCTTCTAGACCGCAACGGACAAACCCGGCTGCCGAACCATTCGGTGAATGGACGCTACACCGGGCGAGCTAGCGGACGTCAAAGCCCGTCGAACCTACTAGGGTCCTCTTAGGCAATTGGCGTATTTACATGAGCACTTTTCCGCTAGCCCTTCATTAATTGTGACGACGGAGGCACACTGTTGGAAGACATCACAGATACATCACCCTAATCTTGATCGTCTCAAATAGAAATTGATAAAGTAGAGTGACCCTGCGGGGAAAGGACCGGAGTGTCCAAATCCCCAACAACATACCGTGACATACGCTTCCCATATTGTCATCGAAATCATACGATACAGAACAGGAGTTAATGCGAGTACACTGACCACATATAGATTGATAATAAAGTCAGAGGAAGACTTCCTCTTAAAACAATTGATTAATATCCTTTCAATGTGAAAAGAAAACAAGTCCTGGTACTCGCACTAACCCCTGGCAATCAAAATACATAATAATAATATGATCCATTAATATAGAAAAAATAATTGAAATCAAAATATTTTGAAAAAAATATTTTTTCAGAACAGCCCAAGTTTCTGAAAAGTAACGTTGAGCCCCAATGGATCCCAAGCCTAAGTGTGGACAAAAATTTTAAAAATATTTTAAACAATTTATTCAACACTTACGAACAATAATAATGTATCTAGTTATGATTAAAATAACATCAAGTGTGGAGGGCCTTTCAGGACATGTTTTCTTTAGTTTTAGATGCAAATTTTGGGGATTGGGGGGCAAAATTTGTGTTTGGCCCTATATTTTAAGAGTTAGCACCAGCTATGTCTGGGTCATTGGTACAGTATAAAAATATAATACTTTCAGGTCCACATGATTAATTTTTTCAGCTTCCTAAATGACGTTATGCTTCGGAGCATGATGTCGCCTTGAATGAACGATCAGCTGATCTTTGTTATTGTTTTGAAACATACATGTTTGCAGTGGAATTGCGCTGAATTTTGTGCAGTAAAATGTCACATAGCATACAGCAAAAAGAAAATCTACGCTATTTTAGTGAATATCAGGAATTATCTTATTCATGTGGACTTAAAGGTATTATTTTTCACTCGCGCAAATCTTCTATTTCTTCTCTTGATCCTAACCCATGCACCTAGTAATGCATCAAGCCAAACAACTCTAGCTTGGTTCATATCGGCCGTATCAGCATCTAGGGTTTCAAGGTATTTCAATATTTCACCGAAACTCGGTATTTTTTTCAAAATTGATACCAACCAAGCCAATTTCAACTCACTCGATATACCGACCTTCACGATATTGTCGACTAGCAATGTCGATATTCTCAAACTAATGATAAACTTAACTTTTTGAACTTGAACTTCATCTAAATTCATCACACACACACTATAAACTACCATACTTTTATTTAATTTAGATATGGCTGAATAATGGTTCTTTTGCAAAATCAAATACATGTGAATCTATTCGTTCCAAGAAGAACTATTGCAAAGTATGAGCAGTATTGTATGCGTTTGGAATTCTGCAAGGTCATATCAAACAAGGATTGTCAGTTCTCATATACTCGATATTTACTCATATCGCGGTATTTAAAAAAATACCGTACTTGGTATTACAAATTGGAATACCATGAAGCCCTATCAGCATCATATCCACCAAGTTTAAGTCATATCAGCGGAGCTTGATAATGGGCAATTCTGGGAAAGAAAATCATGACTAATAAATAAAAGAACAAATATAGTACAGTGGAACCCACTTAATTGGACATATCTTAACTGAATAACCCTGTTAATTGAATATAATTTCCCAACACAAAACCATTTACCATACCTCCAGTACAAATATGACCTTTTAAATGAATATAGGTTATAGAGTAAACTCCTGTTAATTACATAAAAAATCTTGTAACCTGTCACAAAATTACCTTGACTCTCCCCAGTTTTCCTCTGTTTACAGACTATTTGGCCTCAGTATATCCAATTCAGGCATTTAATCTATTATATCTTGTTTGACAGAGCTCACTGAGCTCTGTCAAACAAGATATAATAGAATAAATGCTAAGTTTATCTCTAGCATACAGGAAAGTGACACAATCCCTGTTAATTGTATACTCCTGTTAATTGAATAAGTTTCACTGGTAAATTGACTATTCAATTAACAGTGTTCCACTGTATATCGTTCTGTAGACATCCATGATATCATACCTCTTCATGAAAAACATGTAAGCACTGAAGTGTTATTGAGGAACTTCTGTCCATTACTTCATGACAAATAACACATAAATCCCAATCTTTCATCTGGGACATAGTCGAAACAGCTTCTTTTTTCTTCTTCATAAATGCCCATGACCCATCTAATCCAGGGGGTGGTTTCTGAAAATACATTCATGTTGTCAAACTCAATACCAGTCTTGTCACGACTGACCGATCACGATCAAAATAGGATGTTCTCATCTAGACATCATACAGAGTTATCCTACCAATTTACAATGAAATCCCTTCATTTAAATGCAACCTGTAGACTGTGCTAAAAGAATCTAGGTCTCATGCCCTTGCGACTGCCACAGTTGACTGAAACCCGACCAAAATAGGATGTTCTCATCTAGACATTATTCAGGGTTAAGCTACAAAGTTACAAAATCCCTTCATAAATTTGACCTGTAGACTGTGCTAAACGTTTTGGGGTTTCAAACCCGCAAAACTGTCACGACTGACCGATCGCGAACAAAATGGGACATTCTCATCTAGATGTTATACCAAGGTAAAATTCATAAGGTGAAATTAATAAAAAACAAAACAGAAAATTCAACTGGAAGAGTACAGGATGTCAGGATGCTGTGTCTCTGTAAGATCTGGCATCACCTCGGGCCCACCTGGCCTGAGATGATGACAAATCTTTTGTAGCCAACAAAAACCTTGATTAACTTGTGTCAGTATCAACAGATAATATGGTGTAAGAGACCTGAAAGATCTAAATTTTAGACGTATTGGAATACTCACAAGGATTGACAATTTTTGAGATCTAAATGCTCTGGTTTTGTTACAGTTTGGAATGTAAATCACTATACAGTAGAACCTGCCATGGGCGACCACCCTTGGGACTTACCAAAAGTGGTCGTTAATGACAGGTGGTCGTTGACGAGAAGTTTGCTGATAGGGGCCCATTTAACCTATTTTCGTTTGTATCATTTTGTTTTGATCACAGATGTACTTGTACCACGTGTAAATGTACTATTAAAACATATATGTCAACAAAGTTTGTTGTTGTTTTCTAAAACGTTGAGGTGGGTATTTAGTTCTTCATTGAATCATTTATATTAAACTATTAAAACATATATGTCAATAAAATTTGTTGTTGTTTTCTAAAACGTTGAGGTGGGTATTTAGTTCTTCATTGAATCATTTATATTAAAACTATTAAAACATATATGTCAACAAAATTTGTTGTTGTTTTCTAAAACGTTGAGGTGGGTATTTAGTTCTTTATTGAATTGTTTATATTAAATGATAATTATTTCATGTCATACCACATTATGGGAAGCATAATCGAACCCCAGAATCCAAGGTAAGTCCGTAATGAGAAAGTAAACATCAGAGAAAAGTAGGCTGTGCGTGAATTGCACGTGCTAACAGGCGATCACGAGGTCGGGAGATTCCGTTTCAATCTCTCGCTTAGTGGAGAGAAGGCAACGGAATATACCGACACGGTGAAAGCTGATGGCTTTGGTACAAAGGCACAGCTTGAAAAAGGGCCTCTGGCATCACAATTGACAGAATGTATGCGCGTGTGTGGGGGGGGGGGGGGGGGGGTCGTTTTTTTCAACATCTTTTGGGTTTGTGTTAAAATACAGAAACAACAATTTTTTTCATTTTAATTTATTTATCGCAGTACGAGAATACATGTATAAAAATGAAAGCTGATCTTCTACATAAAATGCAACATATTTATAAAAGCACATAACCACACATTAGAAGAATGGACAACGACCATTTTGGGAAGACGTTCAGTGGGAGTTGGCATGAAGAATTTTGATAAGGAAATTAGTACATGGGAATTAGTACATGGTCTCTGAAAAGGGATGCGTGGTTTGGTATCCGAGATGTTTCGTACCCTGGTTGTTTCATTCTGGTATGAAATGACCAAGACTTTGGGAAAAAAAGATTGTTTCTGATCTGAAAAATCTAGTTTATCACGCCTCATAGAGGAGTCATAAAATATATTTTTGAGACAAAAAACATTCCGAATTTACAGATTTATACGTGGTGGGGGTGGGGGGGGGGGGAGGGGACAACAAGAAACAACATGTCTGAGATGTTTCTGATCTGAAAAATCTAGTTTATCACACCTCATAGAGGAGTCATAAAATATATTTTTGAGACAAAAAACATTCCAAATTTACAGATTTATATGTGGTGGGGTGGGGGGGGGGGGGGGGGGACAACAAGAAACCACATGTCTGAGATGTGAGGAGGTTCAAATCCAACGAGGGAGGGCCTGAGAATCAAAACATTATTTTTTTTTACACTTCACATTTATACATTCTTAGGAAAAAAATGATCAATTTTACTTTGTTTTTGCTTTACAGTTACAAAATCCTTCTCTAATGTTGTTTCTAAAGATATAATGTCTGTCATCAAACTTGCATTGTGAACGTGCAATGCAAATTTTTTCAGCTGATTCAAATGTTCAATAGCCTGCGAGAATGTGATATTTGGTTCAACACTGTCACTATTTGTTTCTTGGTCACTTTCGTCACTTTCTGCAGTCTCAGAATTCAGTGTTGTCTGACCCTTTAGAATGGGAACTTCCCAATCAATATTCTCCACCTCGGGCGAAGTTTGTACACAATCGTCATAACTACAATAATCGTCCATACTCATGCCGTTAAGTAGCTTGCCAGCCTCCTCATCAACACTGTCCCTATCATCTGGAATTTCCACAGTTTCCGAAGTTGTTTCGCTAAGTCCACATTTGGCAAAACATTTTTGTATTGTGCTGCTACTTACACTGCTCCATGCAAATTTCACCCACATAATTGCGTCTAATAAAGAGACAGATTTTGCAAAATCCGTAGCACTAGTGCACTCATCAATCTTACACACAACATGCCTAAGAAACTTTTTTCTGTAATTAAGTTTCACAGATTGTATTATGCCAGCATCACATGGCTGCAGCTTTGAAGTAGTGTTAGCGGGCAAAAAACACAGTTTAATATTGCTCAGACTGACATCTGGGTGTGCACTGCAGTTGTCTATTAGCAAAAGAATTTTCCTGCTGTTCCGTTTCATATCGTTGTTGACGTTCTTTAACCACGAAGTAAATATCTCACTAGTCATCCAAGCCTTTTTGATCGCATGATACGATACACCCAGACTGTTTAAATTACAGCCCTTGAAACACCTGGGATTTTTCGATTTCCCAATCACGAGAAGCTTGAGCTTTTCACCTGACGCACTACACGCGATAAGCAATGTAACTCTATCCTTTGCTTTTTTTTACTCCTTTCCTATCATCACATTTGGCAACTAATGATTTATCTGGCAACCCACGGAAGAAAAGTCCAGTTTCGTCAGCATTAAATATGTTGTCTAAAGAATATCCTTCAGTAGTGTGAGGTAGGCGCTTTTTCCACTCGTCCACCGTTTGCTCATTTACACTGGCTGATTCTCCACTTAGTACACTGCATTTTATGTTGTGCCGATTCTTAAAACTTTCCAGCCACCCATTTGACGCTGTGAAGTCAATATGTCCCATCTCATATGACGCAATTATCGCCTTTTCTTGAAGAAGTTTCCCGGTTACTGGAATATTTTTGCTTCTAGCTAGACAAAACCAGTTCCAAACAGCCTCATTTAGATCGCTATACTGAGATTTCCTTGCATGTAGATATTTTCGTTCTATTTGCTGACCATTTTTCCAATCGCTCTTCACATTTTCTTTATCTTTAATTATTGACTGCACCTGTGTTTTACCAACAGCCATTAAACCAGCAATTTTTCTTGCACTCTCACCTCGCTCAGACATATCTATTACTTTAATTCTTTCTTCTAAAGTCAACACTTTCCTCTTTTTCGATGCAGGTTCAGCCATTTTGAAAATTAATTTGTTTATGATCATCATTTGCAAAAATCCTGCTATTTATCTGTACTGGTAGATACAGGTAGCTTACGTTCGAAGCCATCATTGTCTTTTCTTGTCTGTCGGTATGCGTACAATCAAAGAAGGCCGACAAGCTATTCTGTACCAAACATCTGTTATAGTTCTTTCAGTAATTAAAATTTTTGTGAGCTTGTTTGGGTTAATGACACAAGCTGTGTTTTTACAGCGTTGTAATGAAAATTAGCAGAACTTTGCCCTTTAGTGTTGAAAAAACAAAATCAAGATGACTCAGTTTTTTCAATTGCGGTCAGCTTGTTAGTGCCCTGTTGTGACAGCACTGTCATTGTTGGGTGAATTTTACCCTGCATACAGATTACTTGTCAAAAACAGCTGTTATTCTAAAAGTACGAGCGACACCTACCGGCGAATCAATGTTTACTGCTGTTTTTTTTCCAAACACATCGACCCAATTCGTCCAGTGAAATTGTGATTTATTCACTGTGCTCTGCCCCGAGCACATCGAAATGTGGATTAAACATTTAGCTTATAGGTAAGGAAAGCATGTTTTATTGAGGGCATTTATAAATAAATAAATTTGACAGTAAATTTCGCCACGTGCAAAGGGAATTAGGATGAAACCGGGAACTGGGAAATGACAAAAAATAAACAAACACAACATAATTAAATAATTCTTTAATTTTTATTCTTTATACCAGTATATGTATAAATATCATAGCATAAATACAAAACAGTCAGATGGGACAGATTTGAAACGTATTTGATAACACAACGATTGGTGACGATCTTCAAGCTGAAAATGGTCGCAAAATACAGGTAAAAATCGACAAACTGGACACAAAAAAGCGGTCGGTGGTCGCGTCCGGCAGGTGGTCGCTGACGACAGTGACAATATAACGTGAAACCAATCCGTGCATTGCAAATGCGGTCGTAAATAGCAGGTGGTCGCTTACGTCAGGTGGTCGCTCAGGCAGGTTCTACTGTATGGGCAGAATCCCTCCAATCTCACACAAAATAAAAAATGCTGATAGGATCACCGATCCAATGTCGAGTTGTGACAGCACAAAAGTGGGTTTAATCGTTATCAACTTATCGTCCGGAAACCAAATGTTTACAATTTACTATATGAAGGGTCGCTGAGACCTTGGCCTTTGACCTAGTGATTCCAAAATAAATAGGGCTCTTTCTTGCATCAATGCCAACCTACCTATGAAGTTTCATGAACATGGGTGGAACAATTGTCAAATTATCATCTGGAAACCAATTGTTTACGATTTATTATGTTCAAGGTCACTGTGACCTTGACCTTTGACCTAGTGAGTCCAAAATAAATAGGGATCTTCAACTCACCTTGGCCAATCTACTTATGAAGTTTCATGAATGTGGGTCAAACCATTATCAAGCTATCACCCGGAAACCAATTGTTAATGATTTACTATGTTGAAGGTCCCTGTGACCTTGACCTTTCACCTAGTGAGTCACATGGCGAGTCCAAAATAAATAGGGTTCTTCCTCTCACTGATGCCAACCTACCTATGAAGTTTCATGAATGTGGGTCGAACCATCATCAAGTTATCATCCAGAAACCAACTGTTTTGATTTACTATGTTCAGGGTCACTGTGACCTTGATCTTTGACCTATTAAGCCCAAAATACATAGGGTTCTTCCTCTCACGAAGGCCAACCTACATAAGAAGTTCCATGAATGTGGGTTGAACCATAGTCAAGTTATCATCCGGAAACCAATTGTTTACATTTGACTATGTTCAAGGTCACTGTGACCGTGACCTTTGACCAAGCAAGTCCAAAATAAAGAGTGTTCTTCCTCTCATCGATGCCAACCTACACATGAAGTTTCATGAATGTGGGTCGAACCATTATCAAGTTATCATCCGGAAAACAATTGTTTACGCCCAGTCGCCTAAACTGCCATTTACAAAACTATAAGTCGAGTTTGACTTCGTCACAACGTGACTAAAAAGATGGAATAACATCAGTTGCAAGAATGAACCGAAAATATGGAAATCCATCAAAAAAGAAAACTTACATGAGTGACATAATGACAAAAGTTCTTACCGGACTATTTGATATTGGAGTACTTTCTTTTGCTGCCAAGACCTGATTATCTGGATCCACATTATCATTTGATAATTCTACTGCTATATGGCTTATAATATCATTCACAGTCATTCGGGCAAAGGAACCTTCATTTTTCTTCCGGATATTTGCTAATAATTTATTGATATCGCTTCTGAAATAAAGTTAATTGTGAGAGAGAAAAGTAAACGGAAGTGAAATATATAAATACACAAGGTTCGTATATTTGCCACCCACCTCAACTAGCCTTCCAAAAGCAAGAGATCCCAAGGAGCCTTAATCGCTCGCCTATTAAAATACTTAAAGAAGGATTTAAGGTTACATTCAACATCTATATGTTAACCCTTTACCCAATGAATTGCCCGCATCCGCCCGCATAATATGCAAATTCAGCAGCACAAAAAATATTACTTTTCGAAAAATTTTAACAAAACCATATCATGTGATCCCTCTTTGGAACAAGCTCGTCGAGCTCGTTCCAAAGAGAGGTCACATGATATGAGTTTGTTGAAATTTTTTGAAAAGATTTAAAAAATCATATTTAAAATAATAAATTTTGAAATCGCCTGCGTTGGGTAAAGGGTTAATATAGTTCATTTATTTATTTATTTATTTATTTATTTATTTATTTATTTATGTATTTATTTATTTATTTTATTGGCGTTTTAACAACACTTTGACAGCCAGGGTCACCTCGAGTCAGACAGTTTTACGGATGGAGGAAACCTGAGTACCTGGAGACAAGGCGAGCAACTGTCAGACTCCCCAACATACCAACTCCACACAAGCAGGGTTAGCATTGGTTGAAGACAAGTGCACTATTCGATGTGCAGTACGCCTTAGCACACAGTGCCACTACCCCATGAGGGTAGTCAGGATTAAGTGACTCGCCCAAGGACACAACGTAGTTACCCCAGGTGGGGATCGAACCATGGACATTTCGGTTTGAAGTTCAATGCTGTAACCATTCAGCCACCACATTCCCAAATGTAGTTAATCCAATTTAGCTAGAGGAGTGTGGGTGGGGAGGAAGGGTGTGTTTGCTGAGTTGGTGAGTCCTCCAAATCTTGTTCTCAAGCAAAACACCCAAACATTTTGACCAACAGACCCTCCTCCCCATCCGCTGGGCCTCAAAAGGGCTCATGGAACCCAATTTGAACAAGCGTTAGTCTCATGTACTCACATTTACATCTAACTGAAGTTTGCCAGCTCTGTCATGCATTGGCACAGTAAATTTAAACAAACAGTAAATCCTACATTGGGTTCGGTGTTAAATTTCAAAGCCCTCTGGTGCCAACCAAAATCAGTCAAGCATACCATTTTGAACAAACTTTAATCTCGGAGTCATAGTAATGTTATATACCAAATATCAAAAGATTCTGCCTGGTGGATCTGAAGAATATTCCTCATGCTACACTAAGTTATCCCTTCGCCTAACATGAAAAGCAGACGACACTTGCAAACAAAATTCTTAAATAACTCATTTTTTTCATTGTTTATCTCAAAAAGATAGATTATGACCCCTCTTTGGGACGAGCTCGACAAGCTTGTTCCGAACAGGGGTCATAACCTATGTTTTTGAGACAAAAAATGAAAAAAATAATGAAAATTAACCGACAATTTTTGCGAATAGTGCTGGCAGGTTTTGGCCCTTATGTTGGGTAAAGGTTAGGGAACTGAAATATAAGCCCAGGGATTTGATTTGAACAATCTTGTATCTCACCACACTAAGGATGTCAATACAGTGGAGCCCACTTAATTGGATATCTCTTAACTGAATAACCCTGTTAATTGAATATAATTTCCCAACACAAAACCATTTGCCATACCTCCAGTACAAATTTGACCTGTTAATTGAATAAAGGTTATAGAGTAAACACCTGTTAATTGAACAAAAAATCTTGCAACCTGTCAAGAAATTACCCCGATTCTCCCCAGTTTTCCTTTGTTTATAGACCTATTTGGCCTCAGTACATCCAATACAGGCATTTAATCTATTATATCTTGTTTGACAGAGCTCAGGGAGCTCTGTCAAACAAGATATAATAGAATAAATGCCAAGTTTATCTCTAGAATACAGGAAAGTGACACAATCCCTGTTAAATGAATACTCTTGTTAACTGAATAATTTTCATTGGCAAAGTGGCTATTCAATTAACAGGGTTCCAATGTACAACCAAGTCTGTAAATAAAGAGACTGTCATATGCAGAATAAGGTCCCCAGAGAGAGAATTTAGTGAAGTTACCCTGCACAATGGGGTAACATCACTATACATACCATCTGTGAACCTGAATCAAGGTCTCAGGCATACACAGAAAGTGGTAACCAGGGGATAAACTGGTCTACTGTTTGCAAGGACGGATCCAGAAATTTGAGGGGGGGGGGGGGGGGGGGGGCACCAGTTTTTCAAAATTTTGAGGATGTCCCAAAATAAAATGAGGTGTCTTACTAGAGATGCTTCGACCACTGCATGTGTATTGAAGTGCTTTTTATCAAATGCTTGTGTATAGATTTCGACTAAATATTGGAAATAATTGCTTCAAACTGGTAGATTTCAAAGTTGAACAATATTTTCCTGGTCCATCACTTATTGTTTGGGATAGAATCAGACTATCAGCAAATTCGATCCTCTCGGGACCTCATTCTGCAAATGACAGATTTGCTAATTTCAAGGCTTGAATAGAAATGGCATTTTAAGGCCTTTAGGATGGTGTAATCTATGGGCCTTGAAGACGTGCCAAATCAGTTGTGTTTCAGTATCATCGAAAAAATTTATCTGCAATACTGACTGTATGAAATTCCAGAATACAGGAAAGTGACACAATCCCTGTTAATTGAATACACCTGTTAACTGAATATTTTAATTGGCAAAGTGGCTATTCAATTAACAGGGTCCCACTATACGATATGATGAAAGAATCTGACTCATGAGTTTGAAGAAGATTTTTGAAGGACTAGCCCGTATATTGCACTAAGTTAAAAGTTGCGACCTCACAGGGAGCCAAATATACAGGAATGGCCCCCAGATCAAGACTGAATATAAGCAACCTGTCATTTGCAAATCAAGGTCCCTAAAGGGTAAATTTCCTGATCCCAAACAGTGGGCCAATTTATCTCCACATACATCTTTCTGTTTTGTCTTGAGACTTTGATTCAGACTGAAGTTCACAGAGGGTAAATTTTGTGATGCTACCCTGCTGTGCAGGGTAGCATCACCAAATTCACCCTCTTGGGACCTCATTCTGCAGATGACAGTCTGCTTATTTTCTGGCTTGTTCTCCAATCCTTTTGCTGTAATTAGTGGCAAATAAAATGTGTTTAAAATAAACTAAACTAACCCTAGCTGTTTTCAGAATTGTCGACAAAGATCAAGGTCACTGTATTCTCACTTTTGATTTCCGGGCAATAACTTTAGCTTCACTTTTAACAGCTATGGCAAACTTGCAGATAGTAATCAAACATGGACAATGAAGAACTCTATTGATTTTGGATGTGGTGATCGCAAGGCCAAAGGTCACACGACAGCAAAATAAAAACACTATTTGAAAGATGACAGTCTGCTTATTTTCAGGCTTGCCCCAGATGTACAACTTGCTGCATGTGTGAAGTACCAGTGAAAAAAAAATTGGAAGAGAGCCAGAAGAAAATTTCTGCTTTATCTTGTACTTATGTTGTGTTATCAGTCCCTGAAGATTGTTCCCATGACAACTGATGCATTGTGCAGACTGTTTTCTAAGTCCAACTGTGGACATAACTTGGGTATGCACGAATGTAATTTACAATACATGGACATCCTTTCACCCTCCTCGTCACTCACCATATCAAAGGACATCAAAATCCACCAATCGATTCTTGAGTTATAATGCAAAACATTCATATGGACAGTTTTCCAAATGGAACAAGGGCCTCAACTCCAGCAAACACTTGTGGAAGAAATCTGCAATATGTAGACAACCTTTTACCCTGATTTGCCTATCACAATACCAAATGATATTCAAATCTAACAACCAATGCTTCAGTTAAAATGCAAAACATTTGTACAAAAGATTGGATAGATTCCTCACCAATATGCCCACTGAAACCTCCTCTGGAGGTTGTGGGCTTAACAATTAATAGGAACTGGGGTCCTTATCAAGCTCATTGAGCTCTGTCAAACAAGATACCATAAATTATAAACATACACTGGATGTATTGTGGCCAAAAAGGTCTATAAACCTGAAGAATTTAGTAGTTGTCAGAGTAATTCTGTGATAGATTAAATGTTTTTTTATTCAACAAACAGGAGTTTTATCTATAATCCATATAACAGGTCAAATTTGCACCAGGTGCATAGTCAATGTCTGGAAAGTGTAATGACTGGGGGAGGGGCTAGTTTGGACTAGCCCCCCCCCCCCCCCCCCCACAGAAATTTTTGCAAAGATGATGTTTGAAAGAAAAGTTGTGTGCATTGTTGGGGGCCTCCCTTAGGCTTAACTAGCTAGAACCCTTCGGTCATTGCCCTCTCCTCCTACTTCAGGGAAGTGGGAGGAGGGGCATTGACTGGAAGGGATAATGACTTGAGGGCCTTGTTAGGACTAGCTGCCCCACCCTGAAGAAATTTTTGAAAAATTTCGTGCTCTAAATCTGAGGCATTTGTAGAATTTGTAGCTCCTATACTGGAGAGCATTTTGGAGCTCTATGCTTTTTGAAAGGTGCATTGGGCCAATGTTTCGAGTTGGTAGGAAAGGCAAGGAAAATTTTAGAGTAGTGGGAAAGCCAAGCCACCCCCCCCCCCTCCCCATTTCAATTTAATTATATAACCAGAACATGAGGACTTACCTTGAAAAATTTGGAAATCGTTCTTGAACAACATCGAGAATTCTTCCAAAACTGGTTTTACTGTGTGGTGAAAACTTGGAGAGAGCTGATAATGGCATGCGTGGTGAAGTTCCAGCCATACTAAGCCCACCACCTGATGAACTGGAACGAGGTACACTTACAGTCGGAGGTATTGCAGGTGGGGGTACATTTACATTAAGAGATATTACAGGTGGGGGTACATTTAAATTAAGGGTTATTGGAGGTGTGGATAAGGGTTCGGGAACGATGTTTGCACCACCTGTTGTCTGTAAGCCAAATGGAAGAAGAGGTTTGGGCTGAGATAAACGAGGGCCCTGGGAAGGTTGTTGATTTAAATGATTTGGCAAAACAGTATGAACAGTGGTAGTTTTCATGCTTTCGGACATAGTACAGTTCATGCTGGAAATTGGGGAAGTGTGTTGCATGCTGTATGGAAGCACTGTGTTTAAAGAAGGAATCGAAGACATTTGAAAATTGTCTGTCCCAATAGCATTAGTCAAGGATGGCAACTTATCCACTGTTCTTTTTTCTTGAAGTGATTCAAATTTCATCTGAAAAGAAATGAAAAGTTCCAGATAATTCTCACTAGGGCTGTCACGATTTTTTAATTTAGGAATCAATTAATCGTCGCAAATAATCGACGATTAATCGTACCTAAATGTCCCCCTCCCCCCCCCCCCTCCTCTCCCTCTCTTTGAAGTCGATAAAAATGAAGTTCAAGTCAGTTGACCTACCTCAAGGAAACAACGAAGACAGTCCTTTTTAGGTGCATTTAAAGCTTTGATGTTCTGAACTTTTGAACTGTCAGTGTAATAATCAAGACCGGTCGGCAGTTGCGAAGTTCGCAACTGCCGACCGGTCTTGATTATTACACTGACAGTTCAAAAGTTCAGAACATGAAAGCTTTGATGAATGTACCTGGAAGACTATTGCTTCCAACAGCGTCTTGGGGTTTAACATCGATGTTCTTAACTCTTTACCTTTAGAAACAATAGTATTTTTATACTGTACCAATGACCCAGACTTAGCTGGTGCTAACTCCACAAAAACCAGGGCCAAACACAAATTTTGCCCCCCAATCCCCAAAATTTGCATCCAAAACAAAAAGAAATCATGTCCTAAAGGACCTCCATAGTACGACTCTACTGCGCATGCGCAGTGACGCAGTCGTCCCGAAATTGGCGCCAAATATCATTCTCTGTTTGGCCCTTCATCAGTCAACATCTCACTGATCTTTGTGCTTGTAAATCTCAGTTTAAAGGATGCCAGACACGTAATTCTTGGAGAAAATGTGATTCTAAGGAGGATAGAAGGAGGAGAGGAAAAAAGAAGTGGCAAAAAATAATCAGGGCTGTACTTAAAATTTTTTGTTAAAATTATGTTAAGTTGCCTATTTTCGAGGCAAACGCCTCTTGTTGTCATTCTTGCTAATTGTTGCACTGCTTATTCAGTGTTTCCTCTCCCCTAACCTTCTAAAGTCCCCCCTTGCAATTCTCCCATGCTTTTGGCATATTTTTGAGAAGTTTCATTTCTAAAATTTCCCTGGGAGAGTTGCTTGGTTACAGAATGTTTTCTGTTATTTTCCCCATAGTTACGTTTTCACCCATGGGTGTATAACGTTTGTGTTCTGCATCTTCCATCTGATGTTCTGCAGATTCTCCCCTGGGAGTCTCTGTTTTGCATCAGATAGAGTGTAATTGAGGACTGATTCCGGGCCAGTTTTTTCAGTGCCTGGAGTCATGTTTTCTTCTGTGTTTACACTGTTTGTTTTCATTGGCAACAGCCTTTTTTGAGGGGGGCTGTTTGTCTTTGAGGTAGTTTATCTCATTATAAGATACATTTATATTATCCGAAAGTGTCTCATTAATTATTTTATATAATTTTAAAATTTTTGACCACACTTTGCCATCGGATCCATCGGGGCTCAACGTTACTTTTCAGCAACTTGGGCTTCTCTGAAAAAATATTTTTTCAAAATTATTTTGTTTTGCAATTGTTTTTTCATTTATTAATGGATCATGTTATTATGTATCTTTGTGTCAGGGGTTTTTGCGAGTAACTAGGACTTATTGTTGTTCCTTCACAATGAAAGGAACTTGTTCAAATTGTAATAGGAAGAAATCTTCCTCTGACTTTCATGATTATTGCATAAATTGTAGTCAGTGTTCTCGCATTAATCCCTGTCCTGTATGTGAACATTGGGATGAGAAACATTGGAAACGTGTGTCACGATATGCTGTTTCTGGAGAAAGAGCGAGGCCGGCTCTTTCTCCACAAGGTCACTCTACTCTCTCAGTTTCTATTTCAGAGGAACCAGAACAGGGTGATGTTTCCATGTTATCTTCTTCAAGTGTGCGTCCGTCGTCACAATTAAATACAGAGCTAGCGGCAAAAGTGCTCATGGAGATTAGACAAATGTCGTCCGCTAGCTCGCCCGGTGTAGCGTCCATTCACCGAATGGTTCGGCAGCCGGGTTCGTCCGATGCGGTCCAAGAGGAAATTTTGGGTGATGCGAGCACTATAAAAATAATAGATGCACACCCAGTGACGGCGGATAGTGAACGAGAACGGAGGAAGCCTTTTAGTCCGGTTCCTAGCTCGTCCAGGTCCAGCCGGGCCGCGAGCGAGAGAGGCCCCTCTCTCGTACAACAACATCTGGGACCAGATGTTGTGGTACAAAATGTGTCTTTAGCGGAGCATACGTCCGTCGCTCGGGACGCTCCGTTGTATAAGCAGTCCGCAGAGACTGTTAAGGCTTCCTCTTCTCGCCGGCGCACACGACCGCACCTTGGCTGCGTGACCTCCGATATCTTGCCAGCTTCGCCGAGGAAGGATTATTCGGCGACCAGGTCACACCATCCGGCAGCCAGGGACTCGAGACCGATGGACTCCGGACGTTCGCATAGGAAAAGTATGCGGGAGCCATCCGATGCGGAGCTGCCCTCGGCAAAGCAGCGAAAGACCGCTCCTCCGCAGGTCTCGACGTCGGACATTCTAGTGCAGATAGCACAGCTTATCGCAGCATCCCAGCAGCCGACAGAGACGGTGTCGGATCGAGAATTATCCGACGGCGCTGGGTCGGTACGCTCCGCCGAAGCATCGGGGGCGGACGACCGGGAACATCGGGAGGTCCGACCGGATGGTGAAAGGGATACGGATGAATTGGAGCTATCCCTTTCGGAACAACACAAAGCTGCCGTAGACTTCATCCGGCACTTTCTTCCTCAAGTTGTTCCGTCGGGCCAGACTGCTGCGCTTCCGGACAGGAGAATTATAGCGTCATTGGACTCTGATTTTTTCGAGCGGTTCAGGGACATCGCTCCCGAGTTTCCGTCGCAGTCCAATAATGTTGCAAGAACATTTGAATTATTGAACGACGCTATTTTTAAACTTGCTTCCAGGACAGGGAAAGCAGGCTTCTTGTCCGCAAATACTCTCAACCTGCCTTTCATTAATGCAAGGAATAAATTCGACACGGCAGGTCAGGGTATACCGAGAGTTCCTCTGCGTATGGACGACGAGGCGGAAGACTTAGAGCTATCATTACCGTCGTCAGCTTCTATTCCAACCGCAGTGTTGGAAACTGCTATTGCGTCTAACAGAGCCAATTTAGATGCCTTATCTTACGCAGATCACCTTACGAAGGCGTTATCACTGCGTCTTCAAGGGGAAGAGTTTCAGGATATACAATCCTCCTTAAGACTTCTTTCAAGGGCAGTAGCTTATTCCACGTGTAACTCCGCCCTTTCAGTGGCTAATCTGGAGTTGGTTAGACGTGACGCAGCCCTGTCTACATCCACACTAGTGGATTCTAAGGTGAAGAACTCTCTTAGAGTCGCTTCGGTCTCAGGAGATCTTCTCTTTGACGGCAAGCTTTCCGCTATTTATGATAATATTAAAAAGAAAGCTAGTGATTCTCTGTTGTTTAGATCCGCTCCTAAAAGGTCGGATTCAGCAGACACGAATAAGGCGGGCACTTCTGGGTCTTATCCGCCCAAGAGAGGTTCCTATAGAGGTTCCGGTGCGTCCTCTAGCTCTTATTCGAGAGACCGTCAGGATAGCGACTCTCGTTCGGGACGTCCTTCAGGCCGGGACAATCGGTCGGACGCCCCGAGGTCGACGAGGCGAGGTGCGGGTCGTGGAAGACGTGGTTTCTCCTACCGCAGGCCTCGCAGATCCAGGAGGTGATGGCTCAAACCTCTATCGCGTTCCGGTTGGCGGAAGGTTGTCGAGTTTTTCTCAAGAGTGGGCGTCGATTACGGACGACCCTTGGGTGAGAGGAGTGACTTCGGAAGGTCTAAAGATATCCTTCAAACGAAAGCCTCCATTAACTCGAAGTCCAAAGTGGACTCATCTTCCGTCAAACCCTCAGAAAAGAGACGCTCTGCTATCAGAGGTGCAGTCTCTTTTAATGAAGAACGCGGTAGAGGTCGTAGAAAACCAGGAATCGCTGGGATTCTACAGCCATCTGTTTTCTGGTTCCGAAACCAGACGGCTCGTTCCGTCCAGTCATAGATTTGAGCTGGATAAACAAGCTGATCATCGCTCCGAAGTTTTATATGGAGACGATTCGATCGGTCAGAGCGAGTATTCGGGTGAACGATTATGCAACGAGCATAGATCTCAAAGATGCGTACTTTCACGTCATGGTACATCCGACATTCCGAAAGTATCTACGCTTCGCAGTCCTAGGAGTGGTGTATCAGTTCCGGGCCATGTGCTTCGGATTGAATCTAGCACCCTGGGCTTTCACTCGAGTAATGAACTCGGTAATGATTTACTTCCGAGCTCATTCGTCTGCGGTAACGTCGGCCTACCTGGACGACATTCTTCAGAGGTACGGCAACGAGTTAACGCTTCAGAACGATGTTCAGAATCTTCTTCTATTGCTCCGACGTCTCGGTTTCATAGTAAACGAGGAGAAGTCGGTTCTGGTGCCGTCCAAGTCATTCACTCATCTGGGAATGAGCTTCGAGACGCACAACAATCTCGTTCGTCTGCCGTTAACCAGAGCGAAATTAGTCAGTTGTTACGCTCGCTATTGTCTAAATACAGACAAAGTCACAGCGAGAGAATTTATGAGACTGATAGGTCTGTGCGGAGCCGCTGCGGATCTCATTCCGATGGGACGGCTACGCACACGGCCTCTTCAAATTTTCTTGACTCAGAATTGGAGTGTGAAAATTCATTCGCTCGATGTAGACGTTCTCTTGTCAGATCAAGTGAAACAAGAGATTCAGACTTGGGCAAACATTCAGTGGTTAACTCAAGGAGTTCCGCTGCAGTTGCCGGATCCGAGTTTTACCATTATGACGGATGCCAGTCAAACAGGTTGGGGTGCATCATTAATCCCAACGGATTCGAGATGCCAGGGTCTTTGGGATCCGCAAGTCCTGTGCAAGCACATAAACATCAAGGAAATGATGTCAATTTGGCTTGCGTTACGTCACTGGATGGACATTATTCACGATGCTCATGTCCAAATCCTATCCGACAATACGACAGTAGTGGCGTATATACGGAATCAGGGAGGCACTCATTCAGTTCCGTTGTTCAATCTAACGGAAAGAATCCTTCTGTTTGCGTTGGAACATCACGTTCTTCTCTCGGTCCGTCACATACCGGGTCGTCTGAATGTGCTAGCAGACTCCCTTTCTCGAAAGGGTCGCTTGTTGCCGTCGGAGTGGACTCTCAACAAACAAGTATTCAATCAGATTTGCTACCAATGGGAACGGCCAATGATAGACTTATTTGCGACACATCTCAACAATCAGTTGCAGACGTATGTGTCCCCGTGTCCGGATCCAAGAGCATTTGCAGTAGACGCTCTGTCGATCCCTTGGGACGGAATGATAGGATATGCGTATCCTCCAGCGCCGTTAATTCAACAAGTATTGCTAAAGATAAAACAATCTCAATGCAAGATTCTGTTGGTAGCATCTCTGTCGCCACAGAGACCGTGGATAAATCTACTCAGGTGTCTGTTGTGGGACCTACCGCGGAAGCTCCCTCCACGAGAGGATCTTCTTTGGCAGGGGAAATCGCGCCAACTGCATCACAACCCGCAAGGTCTCAACCTTCACGTTTTTCCGTTGTGCGGTCCTTCTTGCATGGCAAGCACTTTACAGGACGAGCAGTGGACGCGATTTCTAACTGTAGGAGGACCTCCTCTTCGCTAAACTATGCGGCTAAGTGGAAGGTTTTCCGTCGTTGGTGTAGGGATCATTCTGTTGATATATTTGATCCCTCTATACCAGACATTGCTAACTTTCTAGTATACTTGTTTGACGAAATCAAACTGCAACCGGTTACTATAAAGGGTTATAGATCTATGTTATCTGATACCTATGCACATCATGATAGTTTACAAATTGGATCTAATGTCTCTTTATCGAAATTGGTTAGAAACTTTTCGATAAATAGACCCAGAACTCTTAGATTAATTCCTAAGTGGAATTTAGCTTGGGTTCTCCTTAAATTGAAGGAAAAGCCATTTGAACCTCTTGGGACAGTAGATTTCAAATTCTTATCTTATAAGACAGCTTTTCTCTTAGCTTTCTCTTCTGCCAGAAGAGTCAGTGAGCTTCATGCACTATCGGTGGATGATTCTCATTATCGTAGTGTTGGGAACACTATCACCTTCACTACTAACGTCGGTTTTTTAGCTAAGAATCAGGCTCCTAATAAATATCCGGAACCTATTGTTATTAAGGCTCTTCCGTCTTCAGACGGGCGTAGGCCTTTACTCTGTCCTGTTAGAGCACTACGTATCTATAAACAGAGATCTCAGTTCATCAGAAAGGGACGGAAATGTTTCTTTCTGTCTTTGATGCCTAATAGAAAGGACATTTCAGTCCATTCTATTGCTAGATGGATTCAGTTAACTATCCGTACTGCGTATGAAGATTTATCTTCTTCTCAGCAGTCTGTGCTTAAGATTTCTGCTCATGAAGTAAGAGCTCTTTCTACTTCCTGGGCTTATGCTAATAGTGTTGCTATTACAGATTTAATGAAGGCTGCTTATTGGTCTCAGCCATCCACATTTACTAATTTTTATCTCAGAAATATTGAGTCCATTTCTGGAGACCTGCATTGTTTAGGTCCGTTATCTGTTGCTCAGAATGTCGTCCACTAAACAGTTGCAACTATAGTTATGCAGGCTTTCTGTTCCGGCAGTGACTCCGTCCGGCTGCCCTCTTCGCTCTGGGCTATTTGACCCAGGGCAAGGGGAAGGGGGGGGGGGGCGGGTGTTCCCTTAGGTCACCTGCTTTATAGTGAAAAGCAAGGGAATGCCTCCTCCAAGACAGTATTTCTGAGTCGCTTCCGGGATGGTTTTAAAGTGTAATATTAATGTTTAATTTCATTCATGTCTTATTTTTAAAGTGTAGCTCGGTGTGAAGCATTTGTATATGTCAAGTGTCAAACGGGCTTTAATATACAATACTCGGACACTTTTAAATGATTATAAAGAGTCTCAATTCTCTGGACTACTTTATTTATTGGCTTGTTTTAATATTAATTAGTATAAAGGTTATACTGGATATTAATAGAGAACATGAATGTTATTGTGCTCAATTATTAAGGGTAGTGTATCTTTCTAATTTAAATATTAAATAAGAAAGATACATGTAAAGCCTAATACTCCTTTTCTCCTTAAGGGGTTATCTCTTTATTTTATAATTGAGCTTATTGGATTTTCCTCTATGTCCTAGGCCCTCCAGCCTGTTTACTATTCAGCTAAGTCTGGGTCATTGGTACAGTATAAAAATGTTAAAAAATTTATAGTAATTTATATATTTTTTATACTTACCAATGACCCAGACGGGGATGGCCCTCCCTGAGTTGGGAACTCTTGCCTCCCCGCTGAGTACATAGCGCTGACCAGGCACTGCCAGTAAGAATGATATTTGGCGCCAATTTCGGGACGACTGCGTCACTGCGCATGCGCAGTAGAGTCGTACTATGGAGGTCCTTTAGGACATGATTTCTTTTTGTTTTGGATGCAAATTTTGGGGATTGGGGGGCAAAATTTGTGTTTGGCCCTGGTTTTTGTGGAGTTAGCACCAGCTAAGTCTGGGTCATTGGTAAGTATAAAAAATATATAAATTACTATAAATTTTTTAACTTTTTCATCAAATTTTCTTTTAATTATTAAAAGTCTTAAACGGGATACAATTTACCGATTATTTGACAACGAAAAATACTAATCGATTTCGCCGTGACTGATCAACAGTCGATTAATCGATTAATCGTGACAGTCCTAATTCTCACACGTACTCATGATACAGGGTTCCTGCACCATACCTCTAAGCAAATTCCAGGAGTTTCAAGGAGGTTTTTAGTGCTTTTTTTTCAAGGAATTTCAAGGAGAAAAACAGACAAAATTCAAGGATTTCCCAGGAAACACTTTCCACTTGCATCCAAGAGACAGAAAATATAACTCAACCCTTTACCTAAGCTAATGAAAACTAGAGTGATGTCACGCATGCAGCCTGACTGTCCCAGGAATGGCAATGCTTAGATGCAAAATAGTCGGAGCCATTTTTTGTTAACAGTTTACCTAAAGAATCTGCCATATCTGTACTCGTGATATACAAAATTTGCTATTCAAATTTTATTTTTTTCATTTCTCTACTTCAAAACATACCTCATGACCTTAATATTAATGGAACAAACTTGATGAGCTTGTTCCAATAAGGAGTAATAAGCCATGGTTAGAAGTAAATAAAAAATGAAAAAAATGTTTCAGAAAAATAATTTGTACTGTTCGGGGAGGAGGGGGGTTGTGGAACCTATATTGAAACCTGGCCTGTATTATTGGCTGGAAAATACACATATCAACTTTGGTTGAAAACAAATAAAATAATCCAAAGTGGAGTAATCAGTTGGAAACCAATTGTTTGCAGACAGATGGGCGGACGAAAGTCATGACTATAGCCCTGACCATTGTCAGGCTAAAAATGTATTTTGTACCAAAGAAAAAATATTGCATGAATGGCCCTGGGTGAGGAGGAGGTGGGGTGGGGTGAGGGGTGGGGTGAGAGTTGGGGTGTGTTAGGGGAGTCCATTTTTTTTCCACATGTGGTCAGTCTAAATCCTTCAGAATGCATTTTGAGCAGAGAAAAAAAAATACCTAACTGGCACCATGGGGTGGGGGTGGGGGGTGGTGTTTGTCTGGGTTTTTAACCACAAACTTTAACCAAAACGGTAAAACTGCATTTTTGACGAAAGAAAAAAAAAAGTGCCCAATTGGCCCCAGTGGGTGGGGTGGGGGTTGGGTTGGGGGTTACGTGAGTTTAAAAAAAGTTTCCGCATGTAGTGACTGTAAATAGTTCAAAATGCATATTCGAGGAAAGAAAAAAAAATGCCTAATTGGGGGGGGGGGGGGGGGGATAATTTCTGTCTGGATTTTTAACCACAAACTTTAAAAAAGCATTTTTGACAAAAGGAAAAAAAAAACTTCTGCATGTAGTGACTGTAAATAGTTCAAAATGCATATTGGAGGAAATAAAAAAAAATAAAATGCCTAATTGGGGGGGAGGGGCGGTGGCGCTTGTCTGGGTTTTTAACCAAAACTGTAAACAAGCATTTTTGATGAAAAGAAAAAAAAAAGTGCCTAATTGGCCCCCGGCAGAGGGGGGTGGGGGGTGGAGGTACGTAAGTTTAAAAAAAGGTTCTGCATGTAGTGACTGTAAATAGTTCAAAATGCATATTGGAGAAAAGAAGAAAAAAAAAGCCTAACTGGGGGTGGGGGGTGGGGGTAGGGGGTGGTGGTGTTTGTTTGGGTTTTTAACCACAAACTTGGAGTCACCCTACCAAGCTACAATGAAATCCCTTCATAATTATGGCCTGTGGAATATTCTAAAGGTTTTCGGGCTTCGGGCCTCTGTTGCCGTCACAGTTGCCCAAAAGGGGACGTTCTCATCTAGACATTATATGAAGTCAACCTATCACGTTACAATGAAATCCCGCCATAAATATGACCTGTAGACTGTGCTAAAGGTATTCGGCTTTGGGCCCCTGTTGCCATCACAGTTGCCCAAAAGGGGATGTTCTCATGTAGACATTATATGAAGTCAACCTATCAAGTTACAATGAAATCCCTCCATAAATATGACGTGTAGACTGTGCCAAAGGTTTTTGGGCTTCGGGCTCGGGCAGCCATCATGGTTGAATGATCACAACCAAAAGGGGACATTCTCATCTGGGCATCATGTGGATTGATCCTACGAAGTTACAATGAAATCCCTTCATAAATATGACAGTAGACTGTGCTGAAGGTTTTCGGGTTTCGCGCATCTGTAGCCGTCAAAGTTGCCCAATCACGTCCAAAAGGGGACTTTCTCATGTTGATATTATATGAAGTCAACCTATCAAGTTACAATGAAATCCCTCCATAAATACAACCTGTAGACTGTGCTAAAGGTTTTCAGGCACAGGCAGTTGTGACGGTTGATAGATCACGCCCAAATGGGGAAATTCTCATGCAGACATCATACGGAGTCATCGTATCAAGTTACAACGAAATGCATCCATATTAAACATGACCTGCAGACTGTGCTAAAAGTTTTTGGGTTTCGGGCTTGGGCAGCCATCACGGTTGACAGATCATGCCCAAACAGGGACGTTCTCATCTAGGCATTATACAGAGGCATTCTATGAACTTGCAATGAAATCCCTTCATAAATACGACCTGTAGACTGTGCTAATGGTTTTCGGGTTTTGGGCCCGTGCAGCCATACCGGTTGACCGATCACAACCAAAAGGGGACATTCTCATGAAGACATGACCTAAAACCTGCATATGAAATTTCGTGACAATCAGACAAGAACTACTGGGTTTAGCCTGTACTTGAAGGTTGAATAAAAAACTTTAACCACAAACTTTAACCAAAACTCCAAATGTCAACTAAACAGGAAAAGAGAAAAAAAAAAAAAAGAAAAAAAAAAAAAAAACCACTTGAACCTTCAGTAAATAACTTTAACCACAAACTTTAACCAAAAACTCTAAATGTTAACAGACGGATGGACGGACGGACGGACAAAAGTCAGTACTATACCCCTTACTGTAAACAGTCGGGCTAATTACTGTGAACAGTCGGGCTAAAAAAAGGCCAGCGCTTTCCATGAAAATCACCGCTGTTCAATCTTTTTATATTTTCATTTTTTGCTTTTGAAACATAGGTTATGACTCTCATTGGAACAAGCGTATCACGCTCGTTCCAATGAGAGGTCACAACCTATGTTTTGGAAAAAATTAAAATGTTCAAATGCACAGTAATTTTTTCACAAGTGTAGTCTGCTACTTGGTAAAAAGGTAAAAGAATGGACATCAGATGTACAGTATTTTGAAATAGCACACTGTCCATGCATAGCCGACTCCATTTCCAGGAGTTTCCAGGATGGCCTTCAATATTCAAGGAGTTTCCAGGTCCTTGGGAGGAGGGTGTTTTGAGATTCAAGGACTTTCAGGGAATTCAAGGAGGTGCGGGAACCCTGATGATAGAACTAAGGGCCTGCAAAGTTTTGAAATTTAATTTGATTCAATATCATCGCAAGGATTTGATTTAATACGATTCAACTTTTCCGAATCCTGGGGTCAGGGACCAGCCTACAAGGCGAAGTAGGCGATATCTTCGCCCTTAACACCAAGTCTTCGCCCAATTTCTTTCTCTGGGCAAAGTTGCTGAGAAAAGTTATTTCCGACGATTCCGTTGCTAACTTCGCTTGGAAAAAATAGAGAAAAAAATAAGTGCAGTGAAAGCAAATAATTGGGCAGGTTAAAGAATTACTAAATATATTGATTTTACTTCCCATAAAACCCCAAAATAATACCAACCAGGGCACGATTTCGTCATGACAATTCAAGTTTTCACTAGAATGAAGTTAGATGACAAGACGAAAATTGCTCAAGTTCTTTTTTAATGTTTCATTTCAAGTGATTTCCACCATTAAACTTCGCTGTACAGGGTATTTATTTCAAAAAAACATTTTTGGTAATGATAAAAATGTTTATTTTTTAGTTTGCACTTGTGAGTTTAAAGCATGTGATTTTTAAAAATTATTGTTGGGTGTGTTCCATTTGTGGCAGTCACAATAAGGGTCCTTCTAAATTTCCAAAAAGTAGTAAGTTACAGAAATAAATGGTGTAAAAAGCAAAGTGACAAATTCAATTATCTTCCTTGATAACAGAACATTTGCCTGGAAGAAATGATTCTCTGAACTGAATTGAAATGATGTTTGGTTGGCAAAAAAAATTCACTAAACTGAATTTAACTCCCCCCACTAATAGCTTTTAAACTGAATTGAACCCTTACCTAAACAGCTTTTTTGTGAAATAATATTTGGTTAGCAAAAACAATTTGCTAAACTGAATGTAACCCTTTACCTACACAGCTTTTTGAGAAAAATTTGCTTGGCAAATATAATTTGCTAAATTGAATTTAACCCTTTACCTAACAGTTTTTTTAGAATAATATTCGGTTGACAAAAAAAATAATTTGCTAAACGGAATTTAACCCTTTAACTAAAGCAGCTTTCTGAGAAATAACATTTGGTTGGCAAAAGTAAATTTGATAAACTGAATTTAACCCTTTACCTAACACAGGTTCTTGAGAATATTTGGTTGTCAAAAGTAATTTGATAAACTGAATTTAACCCTTTACTTGACATAGCTTTTTGAGAAAAAATATTTTTGCTCACTTCTCCCTATTTTCACCTCACTTCTCCTTAAAACCTTGGGAGGGAGAAGTGACTTCTCCCTAAATTTAGCCACTAGGCTGGTCTCTGCCTGGGGTAGGCATGTACCCAAACTCCACGATTTCCTGTCTGTGATTTTAATCTTATCTTATAATCCTTAATCAGTGGACAAATGAAATTTCTGTCAGCACAGTGTGAAGACAGAAATGTCTGTCTTGACAGTGCGGTTAAAAAGGGTTGTGGATATCTGACAGCTGTGATAGGAGGTCACGCGATAAGTGATGTTAATTGGTTAATCAGTTCTAGCACAATCCTTGTGCTGTGCAGTCACTTTCCTTTTGTATACGCATTGGGTTGAACACTTATTTTGTCAAGCTAATGTTCTTTGGATACAGCGATTCATTGGGTGGTCAACAGTAGAGGTTAATAATACAGGTTACCTCTATTCACCATTTCCATTTGTTTAAACTTGTTTAGCTACAAATTAGATGCAGTAATTTGCACAGTGGGGTACTGATCCAACACACAGATCTGAGGGGAACTAATGTATTTTCCTTCTTTTGTGTTTGAGTGTCCTCTGTGGTCACTACAGAGACAGGAATTGCAGAATAAAATAAGCAGGTTTAACATCACTTTAGATAGTATTCTTTTTGGTGATTTATCCTTGTCAAATTCGGATAATCGTCAGATTTTTCACGCCTTCCAAGACTATATTTTAGATACGGGACGTTTTCAACGGCATGGGTGAACTATGATAAATCCCAAACTCTCTCTCTCACCTCTCTCTCTTTTGTGAGAGAGAGAGGGGGGGGGGGGGGGGGAGGGGGCTGGGGAGAGGGAGTATCAGCCTATTTCAGAGGCCACAACTGTACTGTAGCTGTTATAAATCTAATAGACCAGTATATATTTCAATGTTCAAAAATGTCTGTTTGTCATGCGAAAAATCACCCAAGATTTGCTGAAGAATGGATTTCCCTTTTTTGGAGGCAACACGCATAGAACGTAATTCAGGAAATCAGAACTATGTGTTGCCCTCCATTGCATACGAACTTGCACCCATTTATTATTTTGTTGTAATTTGTTAAATGAATTGGGAGAGATGTTAATATAGGCTATGCCTGTTTGTCAAACCCTATTTCTATTTTGAGAAATAAAATTATGTTTAAAAAAATTCGGACACAGATTTCCAGAGTTATTTGTATAGTACATATTTTATCTCTGGTTTTTCCTGTGAGGCGTGGTCAACCTGTGATGATCTTTATGTTGGTACCGCTATCGTAAACATGTCAATGTCTATGTTATGATTTGTATATTCATCAAACAAATGCACAAAAATAAAAGTAGTGGCTTGAATAGTGACTGCTTCCAGCTCACCAAGTTGCTGTCTCCATGAATGTGTGACTTTGTATCTGTGGTAAGTATACGGTGAAGACATTAGGCTACAACAAAAACATTGTTACAATGCCCTTAACTCTTAACCCGCTGAATATTTTAAAAGTATTTTCCATCAAATCTAGTCATGGCTGCTTCAAAGCAGCCCTGACTAGATTTGATGAAAAATTAACAAAAATTTAAAGAATTCAATGGTGAAAAAGTTGATTCAATTTCCAGGGGAGTAATTTGTTTAACCCCCAGCACACTGATGCTGAAATCTCTAACTTTCAGCCTGCTAATTTTTCCCATGATGCAACTTGGAATTTAACCAGTTTGATCTTGTTTGACAGAGCTCATGGAGCTCTGTCAAACAAGACTGAATTGGTTAATTTCCTAGTTGCATTATGGGAAATAACTGCATGTTGAATTTTTAATATTATGACACCAGAGAGCCGAGGGTTAAGATACACAAATTATACTTATTCTAGAAGCTAAAAGATTTCTTGTCGTGGGTCGGAATATCTGCCAGCAACATGTAAGGAGTTAATTCAGTTTGCGGACAGTGTTAGCTGGAAGCTGAGACGTGTGATGATTTGCATGAATTGATACAACTATCAACAAAGCATGTTTGTTTGTTTTTATTTGTTTTATAGGGATTTAATGACACATTCAACAGTAGTTCACATAGTGTTGTAAATTTTACAGATGGAGGAAGTCAAGAGTATCTAAAGAGAAGCAGTAACTGTGGCAAAAAAAGACAGTCAGACTCACCAACATACTAACTCTGTACAAACAGAGATACCAATGGTTGAAGGCAAGTGCACCATTGATGTGTCATTTGCCTTTGTACACATCACCACCGTGCAGCCATGTGGCTAACAGGATGAAGTGCTGTGCCCAAGAACACAATGTAGTTACTGCTGATCAGGATCGAACCATACACCTTTCAATCTGAAGTCCAATGCCTAAAGGTGGTCTCCAATTAACCCTTTGACAGTGATGCATGGGAAAGGTGTGCGATTGCTCTCGTGCACCATCGCTCATGCAAAAATTATCCAAAGTGCGTGAATAATCGCTCGTCTCTATTCTTGGGTGTGTTTTCATCCTTCTGAGTTGCGTTAACAGAAACATTCAATTAAGTTTTGATGTTGGGAAATTTTTAAGAATCACTCTCAATTAGAAGCGTTTAAAGTACAATTCCAAACAATTTCCTTTTCCGTTGTTATGAACATGACACGGTAGTTCGCTTATTCATCCACACATGACATGCTAACAGTAAGAGGGTTGTACATTAACAACTTGTCCAGAGCTTATTCCCGCCACAAAATGAACACGCATGTTCAGATAAAAAAAACGGTGGACATTCTGAGATCTGAGAAACGTTTTAATACTTCCGTATTTTTTTTATCAAAGAAATGTGGAATGCTGCTCCGCCCTCGTTTTCTTTTATACATGTGACACCTGTCAATCCAATTCATCAGTGACATGAATTAATGTGCCCGATTTGGAATTTATGCATTCATTTTCCACGATTTTAATAATCTGCCATTTAAAATCCAGAACTAATTTTAGTGGGTTGCATATATTTTCACCGTCAAAATTTCCATCTGTGTTCAGTTGTATTTATACCTTCATTTCGAAGGACGCTTGTCAGTTGAAGTTAAACATTGAGATCAACACTCAATCAAATTCACTCTCCTCACAGTTTTCACTCTTGCAAACTTTATTTGAGGTGAGTGATTTTCCACTCGCCTCCATTTTGCTCCCATTCGTCACAGCTTTGAAAACTGGCATTATCTTTCATGCCAGTTAAATGGTAGAAATTGGAAGAGTACATATCCATTATTTGGGGGTAGAGCAATTAATATTTTCAACGTGCAGCCTTCAGGCTGCACGTTGAAAATATTAATTGTTCTACCACACACGTTCACTTAGTAGCCATCCTACTTAATGAAATTATGACGTATCATGTTCCTGGAACGGAAAAAGGGCCTCTCGTGTTGAAAGAGTTAACAGTTATAAGTCAAACCAATTCTAACCAATAAAAGTAACTTAAAGGCCAGGATATTTGTGCACCTTTTTTTCTGTACTGGCACTTTACATCCTGTGGCTTAACAATTGTTTCTAGGCAAGTCTTGACTGGCTGTAACAAGCCAAGACCAATACCGGGTCTGGATCTGCGTCGCTGCATGCAACTGAATCGGCAAACAGGAAGTGGCTGCACGGCAGATCTGAAAATTGCATACACGATACAACTGATCATTATCAGGCTCCAGATGAAATATAAAATCAATCCCTTGCATAGAAGCTGAAAAGTTTGATGAAAAATTTCAATGTTCAGTGGGTACAGTAAAATTTCAAAGTATCGGCAAACAGGAAACAGATCTGAAAATTGCTTACACGATACAACTCAACATTATGAAGCAGCAGACCAAATATAAAATCAATCCCTTGCATAGAAGCCGATAAAACCTTTACGGAAAATTTCAATGTTCAGTGGGTACAGTAAAATTTCAAAGTATCGGCAAACAGGAAGTGGCTGCACAGCAGATCTAAAAATTGCTTACACGATACAACTCATCATTATGAAGCAGCAGACCAAATATAAAATCATTCCCTTTCATAGAAGCCAAGAAAACCTTGACGGAAAAAGTGTTTCGGACGGACTGACGGACAGACGGACGGACGGATGGACTGACAGACGGACGGAGTCGAGCGGTTACTAGACCTGCTCTGCTGCTGGCGATGCAGGTAAAAACAACTGCTAAGGCCAAACAAAATTAAACAATTGATTCTCAGGCATTTTTTTTTTAAAAAACAATTGAGGGAGGGCAGTTTGTATTTTTTATTCCTGATAGAATGGTTGCTGATGACAAAAATCCAGTTGTGAGGGCCTAAAAATAAATACTAGAGCTTCCATGTTGATTTCTCTAATAGTATTTTTGTAACAGTGATCATACAACACAATTGTAAAGATGGAAATCCCTACAGATTAAAAACTTTTACTTCAAAGATAATATGAAGAGCATCAAAAGAATATGAAGCCTTTGAATTGCAGTACCTAATGTTAGTTTTTAGAGGAATGTTTTATTTTTCAAATTAAAAATGAATTTATTTGTATAAATATGCACTTTCTATATGTGTAAAACGACAGCCGAAATCCTCTCCATGTTTTGCAAAAGAAAAAGAAAGATTAAAAATAAAATCCTCCCTCCATCGCTGAGTTGAAAAAAAAATTGCCTGAGAATCAATTAATTTATTTTATGTGGCCTTAAAAATTCACTGTCATAGAACCAACAAATGGTCACAGATCGCCTGCTGCTTAAACTACATAAAATTCTGATAGAGTACTTGGTGAGATGAGAAATATCTGTTCTGCTAGACTTACAAAATCAGGTGGTGGTGGTGGAAGTAGTATACGATCAAATGACAAGTCTAATAATAATTTCCCACTTTCTATCTCACGAACAGCTTCTGCATATTTTTTCTGAAAAACAAACAATAAAGGAAATACAGTAAAACCTGTCTTGAGAGACCACCTGTCTTGAGAGACATCTGCCAGGCACCGATTGGTTTTACTCTATAATGGACCTGCTATGGGAGACCACCTGTCTTAAGAGACCATTGTGACCTGGTACCAACTTGCATTTTTATGCCCTAATGGACCTGTCTTGAGAGACCGCCCCTTTGAAGACTGAATCTGATAGGACGCATCGTTAGAGTGATTATGAAAATCTTGGGATGGAATGGTTTCACGTGCCGAAGGCACGCAGGGATGGTTTGGGGAACAGCCCCTTTCGACCCTCAGTGACTGTATAAGGTCAGTTCTCACATGTCGAGGCGTATTGAAGGAGGATTGAAAACTGAAACCATGACAAAAACTTTTTACCTGTTCTGGAATTGGAAAATCCATTGTGGTTATACTAACATAATTAAAAGTATTAAAAGCTCTTAATTGGGTTTCAATTGCTATTCAGTTACATAACTCATTTATTTATTTATTTATTTATTGGTGCTTAACGCCACATCGACAACAAAGGTCATATCGTGGCGAGAAAGTCATGAAAATGAGTTAAAAGGTAATGGTCAGGACTGCTTTTAAAAAGAAAAAAATTGTGATAGATGAACGATAATACAATGAAAATGTGAAAATGAATATTCATAATGAAAGAAGAACAACAAATATAATACAAATCAACCTATTGATACCAAATCATGATGGGAAGATTAAAAGACAAAGCTCTAAAACTTGCTAAAAAGGTTGATTTCTTTTAGAAAAGACAAAAGCTTGCGCGGACTGGTAGTGTAAAAAAGGTCTCTAAGAGACTCCACAGTGAAAAACCGCCGCCTAACGTGATCGAAATCTGTACAATCTAAAAGAATGTGTTCCACTGTCAGCCCCTGCTGACAAGGAACACATTCAGGTCGCAGAGTGCCCTCTAATAAGAAACTATGAGTGAGTCTGGTATGACCAATATGACATCGTGTAAGGATAACGTGATCTTTTCGACAAAGATGAGAAAGAGGATAATAATCAGACACAGTTGGTCGGAAACGGTGGAGCTTGTTATTGGTAGCTCCATCCCATTCCGACTGCCACAAAGACCGGATGTATTTAGAAATAAGTGGCTTGTAATCACTGTAAGGAATTGGAAAATCAGTGATTGGCTTACTCAGAGCCTTTTTTGCTGCACTGTCTGCCCTGGTGTTACCAGCAATACCAACGTGTCCAGGTAACCAGAAAAACACAATATCATATTGGTCAGACTTCATTACAGTAAGTCGTTCACGAAGTGACAAGATTAGAGGGTTCTTCAACCTGGGGTTGAGAAGAGCCTGTAAACAAGAAAGAGAATCGGAGAAGATAATGGACTTCCATTCCTCTTCAGCCTCAATCTCATCGAGCGCAAGGTCAATAGCTTTTACCTCAGCTGTAAAAATGGAACTCGTATCAGGTATCCTGGTTGAGGTGGTCTGATCACCACTAACAACAGCAGATGATACTCTATCATTATCCTTGGATCCATCTGTGTAGAACATAGTGTATGCTCTATAGTGAGACTTAATCTCGGCATACGCTTGCTTAAATTGCAAAGAATTTGTGTTTGCCTTTTTAGAAGAGGCCAGATCTAAAATAACCTTGGGTTTTGACAGACGCCAAGGGGGTATATTTGGTTTACGATTTTCTGCCACAGAATCTGGAGCAACACCAGTAGCCTCCATGTGGGTTTTGATTCTGAGTCCCAGTGGAGGAATCTGTTTTGGATTTTTATCAAAAAAAACTTTATTTAGAGGTTTAAAAACATAGCAGTAAGCAGGATTTGATGGATTTGCAGATAATTTTGAGACATATTGCAAAGAGAGTTTAATTCGACGCTTCTCAAGAGAAGGCTCGCCTGCTTCGATAAGAAGGGAATCTATAGGTGACGTACGAAACGCACCAAGGCGAATTCTGATACCACTATGATGGATGGCATCAAGAGGTTTCAGATAGGATTTCCTAGCCGAACCGTAAACCACACAACCATAATCCAACTTTGACCGTACAAGAGCTCTATACAGATGGAGCAGAGTTTTTTGGTCGGCACCCCAATCAGTGCTGCCAACAACTTTTAGCAGATTAAGTGCTTTCTTGCATTTAATTTTTAGTTGTTTGATGTGAGACCTAAAACTTAGTTTCTCATCAAACAACAAGCCAAGGAATTTCACTTCCTTTACAACTTTAAGTGGAGTTCCATCTAAAAATAACTCCGGATCCAGGTGGTGTTTCCGGAGTTTACAGAAATGAACACAATTTGTTTTACTTTTTGAAAACTTGAAACCATTTTCAGTAGCCCAGCGCTGAACCTTGTTTAAGGATAGCTGAAGTTTGCGCTCAATAGCAGGCATTTTCTTGCCACTGTAGCAGATGAGGAAATCATCTACATACAATGAAGAATCAACATTTGTTTCAATAGCTGTCACAATGCTGTTGATTTTTATTGAAAAAAGAGTTACAGATAGAATACTACCCTGAGGTACTCCCAATTCCTGGTCGTGAGGGTCAGATAATGTTGACCCAAGACGAACCTGGAAATTGCGGTCCTTTAAAAAATTTTCAATAAAAAGTGGCATTCTGCCTCTCAACCCCATGTTGAAGAGGTCTTTTAAAATCCCATATGTCCACGTAGTGTCATATGCCTTCTCCAGATCAAAGAACACGGCGACCACGTGTTCTTTTCTGGCAAAGGCATTTCTGATAAACATTTCAAGGCGGACTAGATGATCAACCATGCTCCTCTGGTTTCTGAAGCCACATTGAACATCTGCCAGCAGATTGTTCGATTCCAGAAACCAAACAAGCCGATCGTTGATCATTCTTTCCATGGTTTTGCAAAGGCAACTAGTGAGTGCTATTGGTCTATAGTTGCTTGGATTGCTGTGGTCCTTATCAGGCTTGGGAATAGGAATGATTGTTGCTTTGCGCCAGGAAGATGGAAACTGGCCAGTCACCCATATATCATTAAAAATAGAAAGTAAAAGCTTGAGCGATGAATTTGGCAAATGTTTTAAAATCTGATAATGTATTTCGTCAGGACCAGTTGCTGTATCTTTTGCTTTACTCAATGACGCTAGTAGCTCATCAATAGAAAATGGTTCATTATAATTTTCATCATTATCAGATTGGAATTTTAGTTTTTGTTTCTCCTGTTGCTTTTTAACAGGGATAAATTGCGGAGTGCAATTTTCAGAAGAGGAATTTTTGGAAAAGGTAGAAGCTAGGGTGTTCGAAATATCTTTTTTAGATGTTATTTTATTATTATTATGTTCGAGGTGCTGTACTGTAGATTTTGATTCTTTACCTTTAATTTTCTTGATCATTTTCCAGACCTTTTTGATGGGGGTATTTTGATTCAATCTTGAAACATAATTTTGCCAGGACGTTTTCTTCTTTTGTTTGATGAGCCGTCGGGCTTGTGCTCGACCAATACGTAATTTATCTATATTATTCGTCGTTGGTGACTTATTAAAATCCCGTTCAGCCTTTTTGCGTTGATGAATACCGTAGCCTGTTTGCAATCCGTGTCGAACCATGGTTTATGGAAACGTTTTGGATTTGCCGAGGTTTTAGGAATGACTTGGCTTGCAATGTCAATCAACTCTGTGGTGAAGTGTTCAATCTGGTCAGTACTGTCCTGAAAGTTCTCCCGTGTGAGGAGTTCAGAACAAAGCGATGAGAAAGTGTCCCAGTCAGCCTTTTTAAAGTTCCACTGGGGCACCCTCTCATCATCCGCCGGAACTACACTCTCCAACACAATCGGAAAGTGGTCACTCCCGCACAAGTCATTTTCTGCCCTCCATGAAAAATCAAGGAAGACAGAAGGGCATGCAATTGTTAAGTCAATTGAAGTGTAAGAACCAGATGCGGGATGCAAGTAAGTATCTGACCCATCATTGAACACGCACAAGTCATATTTTGTAATGAACTCTTCTATAGTTTTACCTTTTGCATCTTCTTGACTGCAGGAATTACCCCAAAGGGGGCTATGTGCATTAAAATCACCCAACAAAACGTACGGAGTTGGGAGCTGATGAATCAGATGTTCAAGATCCGCCAGCTTAAGTAGTTTACTTGGTGACACATAAATTGAACATAACGTGACTGTCTTGTCTAAGGTCAGGCGTATCGCTACAGCCTGTAAATTTGATTGTAATGGTACAGAACTGTGAATAATGTCATTTCTGACCAAGACAGACATTCCACGGATATGAAGGTCATTTTCATCTGCCCAAGCGTTATATAAATTGTAACCCTTAAGGACGGGATGAATATTTGTGACAGGTTTCTTCAGAAGTGTTTCCTGCAAGTAAAAAGCAGCAGGTTTATATTTTTGACTTAGAAGGCTCAGTTCATTAAAATTCGCTCTAAAACCTCGACAATTCCACTGTATTATACTGTGTTTACGTGTATTATCCATGCTTGGATGGCGACTTGGATGGTGGACGTATGGGCGAAATTGCCCCCGTGTTTTTTCTAGGTGACGTTTTTCTCGGAGACCTACCCTGAGAGGAGTTCAGGCGTAGTTGACTGGAGAAAGTGTCATCGATGCATTCATTGACTGACATTTCTTCAATCCCATCAAACATGTTACTAGTGACAACATTTTTCAAAAATTTCGGTGTTCTTTCCGAATTAACTTTTTGTTGTTCTTTATCTTTTTTCTTCCTTTCTTTTTCTTGACTTCGTCTCTGATTCTGACTTAGGTTTTGTTGTTGTGGTCTATGGTTCTGATCTGGTTTTGATTTGTTCGGTATATTTCTCTGTTCTGGTTTAGTTTTGTTGTCCTTAGTTGAATCTGATTTTGGTGCCTCATTTATTTGTTTGCGCTGTGCTATTTTATCCGTTATTGTTGAAGTGTATGATGTGGTTTGGGTTGATTTTGGTTCGACCTTATTAGAGTGTTCTATAGTGAAGGTTTGCAATAAGGATGGAATGTTATTGTCAAGCCAAGTCCACGGTGTCTGACATTCTACAGATTTTGTTGGTAACTTTTGTGTTAATTTGGTAGCATATGATGGTGAAGATGCACTCATGCCAGGCATTGAAGCTACGATGTCTCTAGCCTCTTTGAAACTGACCTGCTTCTCACATTTGATTTTTTGAATTTGTTTCTCCCTTTTCCAAACAGGGCAATCTTTAGATGCAGCTACATGATTGCCCTGACAATTACAACATTTAATTGTGTTAGTACAAGGGTCCTGATGTTCCTGACCACATTTAAAGCAAATTGTCTTCCCTCTACAACTGTTTTGACCATGACCAAATTTATGACAATTGAAGCAACGGAGTGGATTTGGTACGAACAAATCCACTCTGATGTTCATGTATCCGACCTTGATTGATTTTGGCGGTTGTGCAGATTCAAATGTAAATATATAAGTATTTGTTTTAATGAGATTTCCATCTTTTTTAATTTCAATTCTCTTTACATCTGTTACACCCTGTGGTTCTAACTCCTTTTTAATTTCCAAGATATCAATGTCTGACAATTCCCTCGTTCTGACAACGCCCTTGCTGGTATTAAGGCTTTTGTGAGGGAAGACATTTACCTGCATATTGAAAAGTTTATCAGTTTTCAACAAATTCTTTGCCTGAGCTTCATTTTTACATTCCACCAACAACATTCCAGATCTTAACTTTTTCACATTTATAACATTGCCTGCTATTCCCTTTATCGACTTTTCTAAAGCGAAAGGAGTGATATCAGTTGCAAGCTTTCCTTCTTCAGCAGAGCTGATCATTACAAATTTTGGCCATGTATTAATTTGTGGTACGATGTGTCCCAAGTCAGAATCAGAATCATCATCACTAAAAACGTAACCCCGTTTTTTAATTTTGTGTGGTATATTAGCCATAGTTAGTGTTGTAAATTGTTCACTGCCCCGGCTCCCACCTACCGCAGAGTCCAACAAGGGGTAGGGTTACTGCCATGCAGTGAACCCACCGGGTTGCCGGTATTCCCACATACCTGGTATGGGGCAGTATACTCAGCCAGTGTTGATACCGAAGTATGCCACTGGCTGATTGGACCGTGTGTGGAAGTGCCAGGTCTTCAGATGGCGGCCATCCAATCAATCACTGTATAAAACACCGTAATAAAAGGTTGCCATGCATAACCGAAACAGACAGTGCAGCAAAACTAAGTGGCTATTAAAATATAAAGTGTTTAAAAACAGTACACAATGGCAATTATGTTATGTGAATAAAAGAAATGATTGAATGAATGGTCACCAAATGCCCCCCGACGTGACACCCAGTACTTTTAGGGGTGGGGGCTCCCGATTGGCCAGAACGGACCATCCGACCATCCTTCTACTCCCGAAATTGGGGCCAAAGCAGTGTGTTGAACAAGATTATCTCCGAAATGGAGACCAGGGCTCCATCCCGGAGACTGCCCTAACCGGGGCCACAAGTCCTCAACTGCCAGGATTCCTTCTTCCGGGGCCTTCGGAATGCACCTCACGGGAGAACAAGGTGCCTGCCAGATGGTATTAGCAGGATTGATCATTTTGGTCCGGGGCTGCGTATTTATGTATTTCGCAGCGAACCAACTCAATTGAGCAAACCTGCCAATTAGAAATTAGCAAACCTGCCCAATTGAGCAGGCCGTCCTCTATCCGCCACCTGAGGACCCGCCTAGTAGGGGATGATCAAACCCCCCTAGGTACATAACTCATTAAAGATTGAGATGTTTTTATAAGACCCCTGTGAAAAGATTAGGATTATTGCTGAATAAATTTCATACATACCTGAAATGTGACAGATAGGATTATAAAAATAAATTTGTGTTGAAAATCTTCAACGAAGATTTTCAACACTAATTTATATTTTTATACTGTACCAATGACCCAGATATAGCAGACATAGCTGGTGCTAACTCTTAAAATATAGGGCCAAACACAAATTTTGCCCCCCAATCCCCAAAATTTGCATCTAAAACCAAAGAAAACATGTCCTGAATGGCCCTCCACACTTCACCTCTACTGCGCATGCGCAGTGTCAAGGAAGTTCCGAAATTGGCGCCATTAATCATTCTTAGTTTGGCCCTTCATCAGTTAACATCTGACTGATCTTTGTGCTTGTAAATCTCAGTTTAAATGATGCCAGACACATAAATATTAGTGAAATGGTGATTCTAAGGAGGATATAGAAGGAGGAGAGGAAAAAAGTGTGACAGAAAATTATCAGGGCTGTAACTTAAATTTTTTTAATAAAATTATGTTAAGTTACCTATTTTCGAGGCAGCAGCCATTTTGTTGTCATTCTTGTTATTAAGTTACACTGCTTGTTCAGTGTTTTCCTCTCTCCCTTTCCTTTAAGTCCCCTCTTGCTATTCTCCCATACTTTTGGCATATTTTCTGTAATTTTTTTACTAAAATTTCTTGGGAGTTTCAGCTGTATAACAGAATGAATTCTGTTCTTTTCCCCATGTTTACGTCTTCACCTATGGGTGGTTAGGCGTAGTGTTCTGCATCTACCATCTGATGTTCTGCAGTTTCTTCCCTGGAAGTCTCTGTTTTGCATCAGATAGTGTATTATTGGTAACTGATTTCGGGCCTGGGTGCCTGGAGTCTTATTCTAGTGTTTTACACGTATTGTTTACATTTACAACAGCCCTCTGTGTGAGGGGGGATTTCTTGAAAATAATATCTTGATGTTAATTTAATCATAAATAGATACATTATTATTGTTCGTAAGTGTTGCATAAATTGTTTAAAATATTTTTAAAATTTTTGTCCACACTTAGGCTTGGGATCCATTGGGGCTCAACGTTACTTTTCAGAAACTTGGGCTGTTCTGAAAAGATATTTTTTCAAAATTTTTTTGATTTCAATTATTTTTTCTATGTTAATGGATCATATTATTATGTATTTTGATTGTCAGGGGTTGGTGCGAGTACTAGGACTTGTTTTCTTTTCACATTGAAAGGATTTTGGTCAATTGTAATAAGAGGAAATCTTCCTCTGACTTTTATCATCATTGTATATGTAGTCAGTGTACTCGCACTAGCTCCTGTTCTGTATGTGATAATTTCGATGACAACATGGGAAGCGTGTGTCACGGTATGTTAGTGGGGAATTGGACATTCCGGTCCTTTCCCAGCAGGGTCACTCTACTTTATCAATTTCTATTTCAGACGATCAAGATTAGGGTGATGTATCCGTGATGTCTTCCAAAAGTGTGCCTCCGTCGTCACAATTAATGAAGAGCTAGCGGAAAAGTGCTCATGTAAATACGCCAATTGCCTAAGAGGACCCTAGTAGGTTCGACGGCCTTTGACGTCCGCTAGCTCGCCCGGTGTAGCATCCATTCATCGAATGGTTTGGCAGCCGGGTTCGTCCGTTGCGGTCTAGGAGTTTTGGGGTGATGCGAGCACTATAAATCAACCAAATGCACACCCAGTGACGGCGGATTAGAGGGAGAACGGAGGAAGCCTTTAGTCCGGTTCCTAGCTCGTCCAGGTCCATCCGGACGGTGAGCGAGAGAGGCCCCTCTCTCGTACAACAACGTCTGGCCCCAGATGTTGTGGTACAAAATGTTTCGCATTCGGAGCATACGTCCGCCGCTCAGGACGCTCCGACATATAGTCAGTCCGGAGAGACTGTCAATAAGGCTTCCTCATTCTCATGGCAGCGCACACGACCGCTCTTGGCTACGTTACCTCGGATATCCAGTCAGCTTCGCCAATCGGAGAATCATCGGCGACCAGGTCATACCATCCGGTAGCCAGGGACACGAGGCCTGCAGACTCCGGACGTTCGCATAAGAAGTGTGCGGGAGTCAACGTACACGGAGCTTCCGGCGGCAATGCATCGTAAGACCGCTACTGCACAGGCCTCGGTGACGGACGTGCTATCCCAAATAGCACAGCTTATCGCAGCGTCCCAGCAACGACTGAATCTGTCGCATCATGTATTATCCGACGATGCTGGGTCGGGACGCTCCGTGGAAGCGGGTACGGACGTCCGAAAATTTCATCCGGTCCGACGGGATGCCGAAAGGGATTCGGAGGATTTCGAGCTTTCCCTTTCGGAACAACATATGCTGTTGTGTATGTCATCTGACTTTATCTTCTACAGGTTCTTTCGTCGGACCAGAATGCTGCGATGCCGGATAAGAAACTGATAGCGTCGGTGGACTTAGAAATTTTTGGTTCGGTTCAGGGACATCGTCCCTCAGTTCCGACATAGTCCAATAATGTCACACAAACTTTCGAATTATTGAACGACGCTATATATTATTATTATATGCTTGCTATTACCAAGCATTTCTGGTTTCTTGTTCGCAAAGTTACGGAGATGTCTTTCAAAGTGTGCCTCTGTCGTCATAGTTAATGAAGAGCTAGCGGCAATAAGTGCTCATGGTATATGTCTATTGCCTAAGAGGTCCCTTGTAGGATCGACGGAGTGACATTCGCTAGCTCACCCGGTGTAGCGTCCATTCATCGAATGGTTCGGCAGCGGGTTCGTCCGTTGCGGTCTAGGAAGGAGATTTGGGTGATGCGAGCACTATAATAACTTTAGTACTCACCCAGTGATGACGGATTGAGGACAGATCGGAGGAAGCCTGTTAGTCCGGTTCCTGGCTCGTCCAGGTCCGTCCGGGCTGTGAGCGAGAGAGGTCCGCTTGTTGTGGTTCAGATATTTCGCATTCGGAGCATATGTCCGCCGCTCGGGACGCTCCGTTATATTGACAGTCCGAGAGACTGTCGATAATGCTTCCTCATCCTCACAGCAGCGCACACGACCGCACATTGGCTACGTGACCTCGAGTATCCGACCAGTTTCGTCATGCAGTGATCCCACGGCGAACAGGTCACGCCATCCGGTAGCCAAGGGACACGAGGCCTATACACTCCGTTCGCTCGCATAATAGAAGTATGCACGGGGTAACGATCACGGAGCTTCCAGCGGCAATGCATCGTAAGACCGCTTCTCCACAGGCCTCAGTGACGGACGTGCTATCCAAGTTAGCACAGTTTATCGCAGCATCCCAGCAATCAACAGTTTCTCGGCCGGATCAGGAATTATCCGACGACGCTGGGTTGGTGCGCTCCACTGTTGCATCAGGTTCGGACGACCAAATGCTTTATAGGGTCCGACAGGATGGCGAAAGGGATTCGGACGATTTCGAGTTTTCCCTTTCGGAACAACGGAAGCTGCCATACATTTCTTCCGGCATTATCTTCCAGTGGTTGTTCCTTCGGACTACATTGCTGCGATGTTGGATAAGAGACTTATAGCGTCATTGGACACGGAATTTTGGATCAGTTCAGGGACATTGTCCCTGACTTACCGACGCAGTCCAATAATGTCATTAGAACATTTGTATTATTTATCGACGCTATATATATATAAGCCTGCTACCAAGCATGATAGTTTAGTTTCTTGTCCGCAATGCTCAATTCTGCCTTTTATCATTTCTAGGAATATTTTATTTTGGCAGAACAGGGCATACCGAGAGTTTATATGCGTCTAGACGGCGGGGTTAAAGACTTGAAATTATCTTTTTCGCCGTCTATGTCTTTTCCAACCACAATGTTGGAAATGACAATGATGTCTAATAGACTTAACTTAGATGCTTTATCATATATAGTCCACCTTACTGAGGCGTTATCATTACGTCTTCAAGAGAAAGAATTCCGGGATATGATCCTCAATGTGATTTCTTTCAAGGGCAGTAGTTTGTCCACGTATAACTCCGCCCTTCAGTGGCATCTTGGAGTTGGTTAGACGTGATGCAGCCCTAGCTACATCCACGCGCGTGGATAGTAAGGTGAAGAACTCTCTCAGAGTCGCTTCGGTCTCGGAGAAGCTTCTCTTCGACGGCAACTTTTCAGCAATCCATGAATTGCTCGATATACATGTTCTCTTGTCTATCAAGTGTAGCAAGAGATTCAGACTGGGGCAAACATTCGGTGGTTGACTCAGTGAGTGCCACTGCAGTTGTCGGATCCGAGTTTTATAATTATGACGGTTGCCAGTCAAACAGGTTGGGGTACAATATTGTTCCCAACGGATTCGTAGTGCCAGGGTCTTTGGGTTCCGCAGTCTCTAGGCAAGCACTTATCTTCCACAGAATAATGTTTTTTAGGCTTGCTTTATGTCATTGGATGAACATTATTCAGAAACGCATGTCCAAATCCTGTCCGATAATACGACAGTAGTGGCGTATCTCTGGAACCAGGGAGGCACTCATTCGATTCCGTTATTCAATTTAACGGAAAGAATCCTTCTGTTTGTTATAGTACACCAAGTTCTGATTCGGTCCATCATATTCCGGGTCGTCTGATTGTATTACCAGACTCCCTTTCATGTAAGGGTCTCTTGTTGCCGTCAGAATGGACTCTCAACAAACAAGTATTCAATCAGATTTGCTATCAATGGGAGCGCTCAATGATAATTTATTTACGACACAACTTGCTAATCAATTGCAGACGTATGTGTTTGCATGTCCGGATCTCTGAGCTTATGTTGTTAACGCTCTATTGATCTAATAGGACGGAATGATAGGATATGCGTATCCTCCTGCGCTGTTGTTTCAGCAAGTATTGTTAAGATAAACAACCACAATACATTTCTGTTGATAGCATCTCTGTCTTCACAGAGACCGTGGGTAAATTTACTCAGATGTCTTCTGTGAGACTTAACGCAAAAACTTCCTCTATGAGAGGATCTTCTTTCACTGGGGAAAATCGTGTCATCTTCATCACAACCCACAAGGTCTCAACCTTCACGTATTCCGTTGTGTGATCCTTATTACATTGTAAGCATTGTACTGGACGAGCTTTGGACGCGATTTCTTACTGTAGGAGAACCTCTTCTTCGCTATTCTATGCGGCTAAAGTGGAGGCTCTTCCGTCGTTGTTGTAGGGATCACTATGTTGATATTGTTGATCCCTCCATACTACTCATTGCAACTTTCTAGTATACTTGTTTGACAAGATCTACTGCAGCCTGATACTATTAAGGTTATAGGTCTATGTTATCTCATACCTATGCACTCTATGATAGTTTACAATTGAGTCTTATGTCTCTTTATCTAAGTCAGTTAGTAACTTTTCGATAAATAGACTTAGAATCATTAGATTAAATTTCTATATGGAATTTAACTTCGGTTCTTATTTAGCTAAGTAATCATTTGAGCCTCTGGAAACAGTAGTTTTCAAATTCTGACCTTTTAGACAGTAATTCTGTTGGCTTCTCTTTTACTGAAGAGTCAGTGAGCTTCATGCACTATCGGTGGATGATTCTCACTTTCGTAGTTTCGGAATCACTACTTCCTTTACTATTTAGATTGGATTTTTGGTTAAGAGTCAGGCTCCTAATAAATATCCGGAACCTATTGTTATTAAGGTCCTTCCGTCTTCGTACGGGCATAGGCCTTTACTCTGTCCGTTTAGAGTTTTACGTATTTATAAACAGATATCTGTTTATTACTACGGACGTAAGCTTCTTCTGTCTTTGATGCCTAATAGAAGAACGTTACGCTCCATTCTATTGCTAATGGATTCAATTAACTATCGGTACTGCTTATGGTATATCATTGACTCAGCAGTTGTGCTTGAGATTTCGGCTCATGAAGTAAGAGTTCTTTCTACATCTTGGGCTTACATTAATAGTGTCGCTATTATAGATTTTTGAAGGCTGCTCATTGCGCACAGCCATCCACATTCATGAATTTTTTATCTCAGAAATATCGAGTCCATTTCTGGAGGCCTCTTTTGTTAGGTCTATTATCTACTGCTCAGAATGTCATTCACTTAACAGTTGCTACTATAGCTAGGTAGGCTGTCTGTTTCAGCAGTGACTCCGTTCTGCTGCCCTCTTCGCTCTGGGCTATTTGACCCAGGGCAAGAAAAAGGGGGGGGGGGGGGAAGGGTGTTCCCTTGGGTCACCTGTTTTACTATGAAAACAAGGGGATACCTCCTCCGGAGTTAGTAATTCTGAGCTGTTACTGGGATGGTTTTTTAGTGAGAAGTTTATGTTTTAAAAATTCATTCAGGTCTTAGTTTTTAAAGTATAGCTTTTGAATATAGCATGTGTCAAATGGATGTTATTATACAATCCTCAGACACTTTTTAGGAGTATAAAGAGTCTCTATTCTCTAGACTTACTTTATTTTTTGGCTTACTTTAAAAATTATTAGTATAAGGATTATACTAGATATTAATAGAGTACATGGATGTATGATGCTCAATTTTGCAAGGTGTTGTATCTTTCTAATTTAACATAAATAAGAAAGATACATGTAAGGCCTAATACTTCTTTTTCCCTAGAGGGGATGACTCTATTTTATATAATTGAGCGTATTCCAACTTGCTCTATGTCCTAGGCCCTCCAGCCTTTTTACTATTCAGCTATGTCTGGGTCATTGGTACAGTATAAAAATGTTAAAAAATTTATAGTAATTTATATATTTTTCATACTTACCAATGACCCAGACGGGGATGGCCCTCCCAGGAGTTGGGAACTCATACCTCCCTGCTGAGTACATAGTGCTTACCAGGCACTGGTTATAAGAATGATTAATGGCGCCAATTTTGGAACGTCCTTGACACTGCGCATGCGCAGTAGAGGTGAAGTGTGGAGGGCCATTCAGGACATGTTTTCTTTGGTTTTAGATGCAAATTTTGGGGATTGGGGGGCAAAATTTGTGTTTGGCCCTATATTTTAAGAGTTAGCACCAGCTATGTCTGCTATGTCTGGGTCATTGGTGAGTATAAAAAATATATAAATTACTATAAATTTTTTAACTTTTATAATTTTTATAACAGTCCATTTCAATTTGTTACAAAAACTTCATAAAAAAGGACAACTACAAAGTAATTACAAAAATCCATTCTTCTCCATTTCTAAATTTTGTGGTTGGTTATTCACTGACTTGAGAAAGCCTGAAACCTGTTATGAAAGACCACCTGTCTTGAGAGACCACTTTTGTGTGGCCCAAAGGGTGGTCTCTCAAGACAGGTTCTACTGCATGTAAAGACTTAGGTAAGGCTGTAATTCTGTGTGAAAATTTTGTGAATAATCTAACAAGGTCAAAAGAAATGATAATTATACAGACGATCTCCAATGAGTCCCCAGTTTATCAAAATTTACAAAATATGTTCAGTAAATTATGTAAAGCTTGGTCCAGACATAATTACTGGATGAGTTTCGCTGGAGACACATTGATTCTATTTATCTTATGATCCAAAACTCCCCAAAAAGACACTTAAATGGAACGAAAAGCAAGCAGTGGCTTCTATATGGCCTGGGATTCTGTTAAAACTTATGATGCATTGTTTTTCCGCAGTGTCTGTCAGGAAATGGTCCTTGACAATTAATTTTAGTATTTATTCATTTATTGGTGTTTAAGGTCATACTTATGTACAATGGCTAATCATGACCACGACAGTTTTATGGGGTGTAGGAAGCCAGAATACCCAGAAAGAACCACTGAGCATCGACAAGTAACTGTCAGGTCCTCAACATTCTAACTCCGTTAAAACTCCACTGAAGCAGGGTGACAGCGGTTGAAGATATGTGCACCATCGGCATGTAGTATGCCTTCTTAGTAAACAGCATCATTGTGACCCCACGAAGGCAACCGGGATACGTGCTTTGCTCAAGTACACAATGTGGGTTGTCCCGGACGGTGATCAAACTCAGGATATTCAAGTATTTAATGACACAAATCTAATGAAATAATTTCCAAATTTCAAATGCGCATCAACTACTGTCACAGTCCACAAATGATTATCATTCCTTTTGTCCCCTGAGTCTTAATCTACAATTATTTTCTCTGGCACTTGATGGTCCATGCATTACCATTTTCAATGAATGGGCTTAACCCTTTGAACACTGGTGGTATCTTCCATGTCAGTTCAATGGTAGCAACAGGAAGAGTCCACATTCAATATCTGGAGGGTAGACCAATTAATATTTTCAAAGTGCAGCCTTAGGGCTGCACGTTGAAAATATTAATTGTTCTACCACACACTTTCACTTAGTAGCTATCCTACTTAATGAAATGATGAGGTATCGTGTTGCTGGACCAGAAAAGCGGTCTCTCGTGTTGAAAAAGTTAAGGGATTTAACCCTTTACCCAACGCAGACGATATCAAAATTTATTATTTTAAATATCATTTTTTTAAATTTTGAAAAAAATTTCAACCAAACCATATCATGTGACCCCTCGTTGGAACGAGCTCGTTCCAATGAAGGGGTCACATGATATGATTTGGTTGAAATTTTTTGAAAAATAATATTTTGTTCAAATGCTGAATTTGCATATTACGTGAGCGGATGCGGGCGATTCATCACGTAAAGGGTTACTAGAGCAGCGCCCTTTGTTATACTAGCTTATGAAAGATAGCCGATTTTTTATCCATGTTAAGTGATCTGAAGTGTTATTTCTTATACGTTTTTAACCCTTTGAACCCTGGTGGTATCTTCCACGTCAGTTTAATGCCAGCAATTTGAAGAGTCCATATTCATTATTTGGGGGTAGACCAATTAAATTTTCAACGTGCAGCCATGGGGCTGGTCTACCCCAACACATTCACTTGGCAGCCATCCTACTTCACCCTTTACCTAACGTAATGGCCAAAACCGGCCAGCGCTATTCTCAAAAATCGCCAATTAATTTTCATCATTTTTTTCATTTTTTGTCTCAAAAACATAGTTATTCAAGAATTATTTTTGCAAGTGTTGTCTGCTTTTCAGGTTAGGTAAAGGGTTAATGAAATTATGACACATCAAGTTCCCGATCCAGAAAATTATGAAGTATTACGTTCCTCGGCCGAAAAAGTTCCTTCTCGGTTTCAAAGGGTTAATAACCTAAAGAAGGGTGAGATCATATAGTATGAATCCCACCAGCGGTAGCAGGTTGTGTCCTTGAGCAGGACACTTTACCCCCATTGCCCACATGGGTGCACGGTGGCGTTGTGTACTAGGGCGCATGGCATGTCAATGGTGCACCTGTCTTCAACCAATGCTAACCCTGCTTCTGTGGAGTTAGTATGTTCGGGAGCCTGACAGTTGTTCACCATTGCTTGGTGGTTCTCTCTGGATACTCAGGCTTTTTACTCCAGGAAACTGTCTGACACGAGGTGACCCTGGCTATCAAAAGTGTGGTTAAACTCCAATAAATAAACAAATACACACCTGCATGTTCGTGATATGGGAGCTGAAATTTTGTAGAATTTCTTCAAAGTGTTTAACCCTTTACCCAATGTAACGGTAAAAACCAGTCAGCGCTATTCACAGAAATCGTCAATTAATTTTCATAATTTTTTTAATTTTTGTCTCAAAAACATAGGTCATGACCTCTCTTTGGAACGAGCTCATCGAGCTCGTTCCAATGAGGGGTCAAAACCTATGTTTTTGAAACAAAAAATAGTTATTCAAGAATTTTGTTTGCAAGTGTCGTCTGCTTTTCATGTTAGGTAAAGGTTTAATCTTTTTGTACGCCAGGACAAGCCTGTGATTCTTCAGAATCACTCGTCTAGTTTTAATTACTATTTTTTGAATTTTCAAAAAGAAAATTCAACCAAACCATTATGATGTGATCTGTCATTGGAATGAGCTCGACAAGCTTGTTCCAATGAGGGATCATATGATACAGTTTGGGCAAAATGTTTTGAAAAGTTAAAAAATTTATAGTAATTTATATATTTTTTATACTTACCAATGACCCAGACATAGCTGGTGCTAACTCTTAAAATATAGGGCCAAACACAAATTTTGCCCCCCAATCCCCAAAATTTGCATCTAAAACTAAAGAAAACATGTCCTGAGAGGCCCTCCACACTTCGCCCCTACTGCGCATGCGCAGTGTCAAGGACGTTCCGAAATTGGCGCCATTTATCATTCTAATAACCAGTGCCTGGTAAGCGCTATGTACTCAGCGGGGAGGCAAGAGTTCCCAACTCCTGGGAGGGCCATCCCCGTCTGGGTCATTGGTAAGTATAAAAAATATATAAATTACTATAAATTTTTTAACATTTTTATACTGTACCAATGACCCAGACATAGCTGAATAGTAAAAAGGCTGGAGGGCCAAGGACATAGAGCAAAATGGAATACGCTCAATAAAATAAAATAGAGTCATCCCCTGTAGGGAAAAGAAGTAATAGGCCTTACATGTATCTTTCTTATTTATGATAAATTAGAAAGATACAACACCTTCCAAAAATTGAGCTTCATACATCCATGTACTCTATTAATATCCAATAATCCTTATACTAATAATTTTTAAAGTAAGCCAATAATAAAGTAAGTCTAGAGAATAGAGACTCTTATACTCCTAAAAGTGTGTGAGAATTGCATAATCATGTCCGTTGACATATGCAATATTCAAAAGCTATACTTTAAAAACTAAGACTTGAATGAATTTATAAACTTAAACTTCTCACTAAACAACCATCCCAATAACAGCTCAGAATTACTAACTCCGGATGAGGTATCCCCTTGTTTTCATAGTAAAAACAGGTGACCCAAGGGAACACCCTCCCCCCCCCCCCCCTTTTTCTTGCCCTGGGTCAAATAGCCCAGAGCGAAGAGGGCAGCCGAACGGAGACACTGCCGAAACAGACAGCCCACCTAGCTATAGTAGCAACTGTTAAGTGAATGACATTCTGAGCAGTAGATAATAGACCTAACAATAGAGGCCTCCAGAAATGGACTCGATATTTCTGAGATAAAATTCATGAATGGATGGCTGAGCGCAATGAGCAGCCTTCAAAAATCTATAATAGAACACTATTAATGTAAGCCCAAGAAGTAGAAGAACTCTTACTTCATGAGCCGAAATCTTAAGCACAACTGCTAAGCCAATGATATACCATAAGCAGTACGCTAGTTAATAGAATCCATTAACAATAAAATGGAGCATAACGTCCTTCTACTAGACATCAAAGACAGAAGAAGCTTACGCCCTTGTAATAAACAGATATCTGTTTATAAATACATAAACTGTACCCGGAAAGAGTAAAGGCCTATGCCCATACGAAGACGGAAGGACCTTAAAATAATAGGTTCCGGATAATAGGAGCCTAACACTTATGCAACAATCCAACCTAAATAGTAACGGAAGTATTGATTCCGAAACTATGAAAGTGAAAATCATCCATCGATAGTGCATGAAACTCACTGACTCTACAGTAAAAGAGAAACCAACAGAATTACTGTCTAAAAGGTCAGAATTTGAAAACTACTGTTTCCAGAGGCTCAAATGATTACTTAGCTAAATAAGAACCTGAAGTTAAAATCCGTATAGGAATTTAATCTAAAGATTCTAAGTCTATTTATCAAAAAGTTACTAACTGACTTAGATAAAGAGACAAAAGACTCAATTGTAAACTATCGTAGAGTGCATAGGTATGAGGTAACATAAACCTATAACCTAAATAACAACAGGCTGCAGTAGATCTTGTGAAACAAGTATACTAAAAAATAGCAATGAGTAGTATGGAGGGATCAACCATATGAACATAATGATCCCTACACCACGACGGAAGAGCCTCCACTTTAGTCGCATAGAATAGCGAAGAAGAGGATCTCCTATAGTAAGAAATCGCGTCCAAAGCTCGTCCAGTACAGTGCTTACAATGCAATACGGACCACACAACGGAATACATGAAGGTTGCGACCTTGCTGGTTGTGATAAAGATGACACGATTTACCCAGTGAAAAAAGATCCTCACATAGAGGAAGATTTCACGTTAAGATCCACAGTAGACAAGAGAGTAAATTACTCATGATCTCTGTGAAGATAGAGATGCTATCAACAGAAATGTATTGTGGTTGTTTATCTTAGCAATACCTGCTAAAAACAACAGCGCCGGAGGATACGCGTATCCTATCATTCTGTCCTATAGATCAATAGAGCGTTAACAGTATTAGCTCAGAGATCTGGACAAGCCAACACATACGTCTGCAATTGATTAGCCAGCTGTGTCATAAATAAAACATCATTGGGCGCTCCCATAGATAGCAAATCTGATTGAATACTTGTTTGTTGAGAGTCCATTCTGACAGCAACAAGCGACCCGTAAGAGAACGGGAGTGCGATAAAACAATCAGACGACCCAGAATATGACGGACCAAAACTGAACTTGGTGTACTATAACCAACAGACGGATTCTTTCCATTAAATTGAATAACGGAAACGAAAGAGTGCCTCCCTGGTTCCGGAGATACGCCACTACTGTCGAATTAAAGGACAGGAATTTGGGCATGCGTTTCTGAATAATGTTCATGCAATGACATAAAGCAAGCCTAAAAAACATTATTCCGCAGAAGTTAACTGATATCTAAAAGACTGCGGAACCCAAAGACGCTGGCACTTCGAATCCGTAGGGATCAGTATATATCCCAATCTGTTTGACTGGCAACCGTCATAACAGCCACACTCGGGTCCGGCAACTGCGGCGGCACTCTCTGAGTCAACCACCGAATGTTTGCCCCAGTCTGAATCTCTTGTAACACTAGATAGACAAGAGAATGTATAAATCAAGCAATTCATGGATTGCCGGAAAGTTGCCGTCGAAGAGAAGCTCCTCCGAGAACGAAGCGACTCTGAGAGAGTTCTTAACCTACTATCCACGCGTGGATGTAGCTAGGGCTGCATCACGTCTAACCAACTCCAATCAGCCACTGAAGGGCGGAGTTATACGTGAACAAACTACTGCCCTCAAAAGAAATTACATTGAGAATAATATCCCGTAAATCTTTTCTTGAAGACGTAATGATAACGCCTCAGTAAGACGGATTACGTATAATAAAGCGTCTAAGTTAAGTCTAATATACATAATGTCGTTCCCAACATTGAAATTGGAAAAGACATAAACGGTGAAAAAGAATATATGCAGTCTTTAATCACACCGTCTAGACGCATATGAACTCTCGGTATGCCCTGCTCTGCCAAAATAAACTATATGTAAAAAAAGATAAAATGGACAAGAAACTAAACTATCATGCTTAGTAGCCGTCTTGTATATATATATAAATATATAGCGTCGAAAAATAAAACACATGTTGTAATGACAATATTGGACTGCGTCGGTAAGTCAGGGACAAAGTCCCTGTACCGATCGAAAAATCCGAGTCCAATGACGCTATAAGTCTCTTATCCAAGATCGCAGCAATGAAGTCCGAAAAATAATCACTGGAAGAAATGCCAGAAGATATGAAAGGCATCTTCCGATACTACTAAAGGGAAAACTCGAAATCTTTCGAATCCCTTTCGCCATCCTGTCGGACCCTATAAAGCGTTCGGTCGTCCGTAGCTTGATGCAACCGCGGACCGCACCGACCCAGCGCCGTCGGATAATTCCTGATTCGACCGAGAAACCGTCAATTGCTGGGATGCTGCAAAACAACTGTGCTAACTCGGATAGCACGTCCGTCACTGAGGCCTGAGGAGCAGCGGTCTTACGATGCATTGCCGCAGGAAGCTCCGAGATCGTTACCCCGTGCATACTTCCAATATGCGAGCGAACGGAGTGTATAGGCCTCGTGTCCCTTGGCTACCGGATGGCGCGACCTATTCGCTGTGGAATCACTGAATGCCGAAACTGATCGGATACTCGAGGTCACGTAGCCAATGTGCGGTCGTGTGCCCTGCTGTGAGGATGAGGAAGCATTAAAGACAGTCTCTCGGACTGTCAATATAACGGAGCGTCCCGAGCAACGGACATATGCTCCGAATGTAAAATATCTGAACCACAACATGCGGTCCCCTATGTTGTTGGCTTCCTCCGATCTGTCCTTAATCTGCCGTCACTGGGTGAGTACTAAAGTAATTAAAGTGCTCGCATCACCCAAATCTCCTTCCTAGACCGCAACGGACGAACCCGGCAGCCGAACCATTCGATGAATGTACGCTACACCGGGTGAGCTAGCGAATGTCACTCCGTAAGCGATAGACATATTCCATGAGCACTTATTGCCGCTAACTCTTCATTAACTATGACGACAGAGGCACACTTTTGAAAGACATCTCCATAACTCTTCGAACAAGAAACCAGAAATGCTTGGATAGCAAGCATAAAATAATAATATATATAGCGTCGTTCAATAATTCGAAAGTTTGTGTGACATTATTGGACTATGTCGGAACTGAGGGACGATGTCCCTGAACCGAACCAAAAATTTCTAAGTCCACCGACGCTATCAGTTTCTTATCCGGCATCGCAGCATATGTTGTTCCGAAAGGGAAAGCTTGAAATCCACCGAATCCCTTTCGGTATCCCGTCGGACCGGATGAAACTTTCGGACGTCCGTACCCGCTTCCGCGGAGCGTCCCGACCCAGCATCGTCGGATAAAATATATGCGACAGATTCAGTTGATGCTGGGATGCTGCGATAAACTGTGCTATTAAGGAAAGCACGTCCGTTCCCGAGGCCTGTGCAGTAGCGGACTTACGATGCATTGCCGCTGGAAGCTCCGTGTACGTTGACTCCCGCATACTTCCTATGCGAACGTCCGGAGTCTGCAGGCCTCGAGTCCCCGGCTACCGACCCAGCGCTGTCGGATAATTCTCGATCCGACACCGTTTCTGTCGGCTGCTGGGATGCTGCGATAAGCTGTGCTATGTGCACAAGAATGTCCGGCGTCGAGACCTGCGGAGGCGCAGTCTATCGCTGCTTCGCCGAGGGCAGCTCCGCATCAGATGGCTCCCGCATACTTTTCCTATGCGAACGTCCGGAGTCCATCGGTCTCGAATCCCTGGCTGCCGGATGGTGTGACCTGGTCGCCGAAGAATCCTTGATCGGCGAAGCTGGTAATATATCGGCGGTCACGCAGCCAAGGTGCGGTCGTGTGCGCTGACGAGAAGAGGAAGCCTTAGCAGTCTCAGCGGACTGCCTATACAACGGAGCGTCCCGAGCGACGGACGTATGCTCCGCTAACGACACATTTGTACCACAACATCTGGGGCCAGATGTTGTTGAACGAGAGAGGGGCCTCTCTCGCTTGCCGTCCGGATGGACCGGAACGAGCTATGAACCGGACTAAAAGGCTTCCTCCGTTCTCCCTCCGATCCGCCGTCACTGGGTGTGCATTAAGTTAATTTTATAGTGCTCGCATCACCCCAAAATTCCTTCTAGACCGCAACGGACGAACCCGGCTGCCGAACCATTCGGTGAATGGACGCTACACCGGGCGAGCTAGCGGACGTCAAAGGCCGTCGAACCTACTACGGTCCTCTTAGGCAATTGGCGTATTACATGAGCACTTTTCCGCTAGCCCTTCATTAATTGTGACGACGGAGGCACACTGTTGGAAGACATCACAGATACATCACCCTAATCTTGATCGTCTGAAATAGAAATTGATAAAGTAGAGTGACCCTGCGGGGAAAGGACCGGAGTGTCCAAATCCCCAACAACATACCGTGACATACGCTTCCCATATTGTCATCGAAATCATACGATACAGAACCGGAGTTAATGCGAGTACACTGACCACATATAGAATGATAATAAGGTCAGAGGAAGACTTCCTCTTAAAACAATTGATCAATATCCTTTCAATGTGAAAAGAAAACAAGTCCTGGTACTCGCACTAACCCCTGGCAATCAAAATACATAATAATAATATGATCCATTAATATAGAAAAAATAATTGAAATCAAAATATTTTGAAAAAATATTTTTTCAGAACAGCCCAAGTTTCTGAAAAGTAACGTTGAGCCCCAATGGATCCCAAGCCTAAGTGTGGACAAAAATTTTAAAAATATTTTAAACAATTTATTCAACACTTACGAACAATAATAATGTATCTAGTTATGATTGAAATAACATAAAGATATTATTATTTAGAAATCCCCCCCTCACACAGAGGGCTGTTGTAAATGTAAACAATGAGTGTAAAAACACTAAAATAAGACTCCAGGCACCCAGGCCCGAAATCAGTTACCAAAAATACACCATCTGATGCAAAACAGAGACTTCCAGGGAAGAAACTGCAGAACATCAGATGGTAGATGCAGAACACAACGCCTAACCACCCGTAGGTGAAGACGTAAACATGGGGAAAGAACAGAATTCATTCTGTTATTCAGCTAAACTCCCAAGAAATTTTAGTAATAATAATTACAGAAATTATGCCAAAAGCATGGGAGAATAGCAAGGGGGAACTTAAAGGACAGGGAGAGAGGAAAAACACTTGTAAAAACAGTGTAACTAAATAATCAGAATGACAACAAAATGGCTGCTGCCTTGAAAATAGGTAACTTAACATAATTTCATTAAAAAATTTTAAGTTACAGCCCTGATAATATTCTGTCACACATTCTTTTCCTCTCCTCCTTTTCTATCCTCCTTAGAATCACCATTTCACTAATATTTATGTGTCTGGCATCATTTAAACTGAGATTTAAAAGCACAAAAATCAGTCAGATGTTAACTGATGAAGGGCCAAACTTAGAATGATAAATGGCGCCAATTTCGGAACGTCCTTGACACTGCACATGTGCAGTAGGGGCGAAGTGTGGAGGGCCTCTCAGGACATGTTTTCTTTAGTTTTAGATGCAAATTTTGGGGATTGGGGGGCAAAATTTGTGTTTGGCCCTATATTTTAAGAGTTAGCACCAGCTATGTCTGGGTCATTGGTACAGTATAAAAATATAATTATTTTTTGACAGCTCAATTTTCAAATTATGCAGACGGATGTAGACAAGTTTTTAGGTAAATGGTTAAAATCATACGCATATAGTAAATCACCTCAACATTAGTCTTGGATTCTTCACACTTCAATAAAACGTTTCTCCAAAACTCGCAGCAATCCTTTGCTTTTGGTAATGGATTTGTGAGTCCAGCACCACTACTACAAAGTAGAAATTAAATAAGTTGTTAACACTATTTTGATAGTCATCATTTCTTTGTAATTGTTTTGTAATAGTTTACTGGACAGCAACAACAGGCATTCTCCAAGAGAAAATCCCATTCAGATTGAGGCTATTTACAGAAGACTGGTCATGATTCCAAGGCAATTTTCGCTGAATTTTTAGGATGAAGGAAGGAGGCTTTTTACTTCAACTTTTTGAGGGATAGTTTTGTTATTCTTTGACAGTGGTCATGAGATTGACACAGGTGTTGAAAGTAACCTCAAACACCAGTAAATAATTAACCCTTTACCCAACGTAACGGCCAAAACCGGCCAGCGCTATTCTCAAAATTCGCCAATTAATTTTCATTATTTTTTCATTTTTTGTCTCAAAAACATAGGTTATGACCCCTTGTTGGAACGAGCTCGTCGAGCTCGTTCCAACGAGGGGTCATAACCCATGTTTTTGAGACAAAAAATGAAAAAAATTAGTTATTCAAGAATTTTTATTGCAAGTGTCGTCTGCTTTTCATGTTAGGTAAAGGGTTAAATAAAAAAAAAATAAATAAATTTTCTCACTTTTGTGGTTCGGACAGTTCCAATGGTGTCATTCAAGTGTACAAGACTGAAGTTTCTATTTACTCTGCAGTCTGTAATAACTTCCCAAATCAACAAGTATTCAAAGGTACATCGTTTGAATGATACAAGTTAGTACTGATTAACAGATTGTCGGTTAATGCTACAGAGACCAGAGATTAAGTAAATGGCAGGGCTCAGTGTTGTTAAAATCAGGCTTGGCAATTTCAGGAGAGCAATTTTTTAGCTCTCCTTACTGCCCTCCTGAAAGAATTAAGGAGAGCGAAAAATTGCCCTCCTAAATATTTTGGTCTGGGATGATTGAGATTACATGCACTATGCTCACATTAAATTTTTGTTGTAAAGCAAAAATGTAATTTAACTTCGAAGTCACATAACATCACGTAATTTCATTTTGAAAGTGGTTTAGTGGTAAAAGGTAATGGCAGCAACCATACCCAAACACAGTTGAAATCATTTGAAGCAAAATGGGTCACAGCAATATTTTTTTTCTGTCAGTTTCAAGTTCAACAACTGACATCACAGTTTGAGGGGTAATTATTCAAGGAATATTGACACTATAATATACTACCATTACTACTATCCTGTCACTTGAAGCACTTGCACCAGGATGTGACTGTAGATTCAAGCAGACCTATTGTCCAAGAAAGTCATACGCCTACCACTACCACCTTCAACCCCCCTTGGGGGGGTTGAAGGTGGTAGTGGTAGGCGTATGACTTTCTTGGACAACAGGTCTGGGTACACACACAGGTCTTGTCAAGTGTGTGTTCGGTTGTTGAGTGAGACATCTAGATGTCTAAGAGATTTTGCTTTACCTTAGTAAAGTTAACAAAATCACTGATGTAGTCTGTTGGTTTCAGTTTCAATGAGTTCGTTCAACTGGATACTTGGGGGCGCGGTGGCTCAGTTGGTAGAGGTGCAGGCTGCAAGCCGAGAGGTCCTTGGTTCGAATCCCACCTGCGGCAACCGCGTTGTGTCCTTGGGCAAGACACTTCACCCCGATTGCCTACATGGGGGCACGATGACGCTGTGTACTGCGGCGTACTGCACGTCGATGGTGCGCATGTCTTCAACCAATCTAACCCTGCCTGTGCTGCGGTGCAGAGTCCAGAGTTACGATGTTGGAGAGCTGACAGCTGCTCGTCGTTGCTCGGTGGTTCTCTCTGGGTACTCCGGCTTCCTCCACCCGTAAAACTGTCACGGTCACGATTAGCCATTGTGCATAAGTATGTGACCTTAACCACCAATAAATAATAATAATAACTGGATACTTAAAATGCTGTGTAAAGCTAAATGCTCTCCTAAGCTGATTGAGGAGAGCGATTTTTTGCCCTCCTGCATTTTTCAGAATGCCAGGCCTGGAATCAGTGTGACAATGTTTGCCTGTTTTGGAGCACAGTCGTGGGGAAAACAGAATCATGAAAAGCAGACGACACTTGCCAAAAAAATTCTTGAATAACTAATTTTTTGTCTCAAAAACATAGGTTATGCCCCCTCGTTGGAACAAGCTTGTTCCAACAAAGGGTCATAACTTATGTTTTTGAGACAAAGAATGAAAATGAAAGTGTCATTGACACTGTAGCTCAACTTGTCAAGACATGTACATGTATAGTATGTGACACAGCAATGACAAACATCTAGGTAATGACCTGATAACAAAGGTACATATAAAGTATTGTAACAGTCTGTACATAAATACTGACCGTAGCCTGTAACAAATGTATAGGTAAAGTATTGTAAAGGTGGGTGACAGTCAGATGCTAAACTAGAAAAAAATCTTTTGAGTCCCAGAGTGGGTCTGACTGAACCCCAAAATGTTTGTTCTCATAGAACAGTGATAACAAAGGCACCCCAGAACACACTCGTTCCTGTCCCAAGGTGAAAACAAAGGAATCCAATAAGTTTCATGAAGATCAGTTCATAAATACGAACTGTATAAAAGTTGTGACAAAAAACTGATTGGACCTAATTTCGGTACTGGCAGCCATCTTGAATTTTGGATTGCACCTAGAAACACTCATTCTCATCCCAAGGTGATAACAAAGGTACCCAAGAAGTTTTGTGAAGATCGGTTCATAAATACAGCCTCTAGCCTGAGCCGTATTGACATGTGCACTTACATTGTTTAAGTAGCACTGAATAAATCAAAGTTCATCTAATTTGCATAATTTCTGCATGAGAAAAAAACCTGTACAATATGTGATGTATTCCATGTTACTAAACATTCATACAAAAATTTATTCAAATCAGAACTTTCATACAGAAGTTCTGTACAAAAGACTGATTGCACTAATTTTGGTACAAAATGGCTGCTGGTGGCCATCTTGAATTTCGGACCACACCCAAAAACACTTGTTCTCCTCCCACGATGATAACAAAGGTACCCAAGAAGTTTCGTAAAGATTGGTTCATAAATACGGCCTCTAGTCTGAGCCGTAGAGAAGTTGTGTACCAAAAACTGAATAGACCTAATTTCGGTACAAAATGGCCACTGGCAGCCATCTTGAATTTTAAACACAGAAACACTCGTTCTCATCCCAAGGTGATAACAAAGGTACCCAAGACATTTCGTGAAGATCAGTTCATAAATACAGACTCTAGCCTGAGCTGTATTGACATGTGTACTTACTGTGTGTAAGTCACACTGAAAAAATCAAAGTTCATCTAATTTGCATAATTTCTGCACGAGAAAAAAACCTGTATTATATGTGATGTATCCCATGGTACTAAACATTCACACAAAAAATTATTCAAATCAGCGCTTTCATATGGAAATTCTGTACAAAAATCTGATTGCACCTAATTTTGCACAAAATGGCTGCCATAATGAGAAATGGACTCAATATTTCTAAGATAAAAATTCGTGAATGTGGAAGACTGAGACCAATATGCATCCTTCATCAAATCAGTAATAGCAACACTATTAGCATGGACCCAAGATGTAGACGGCGCTCTAACTTCATGCGCCGAAATCTTAAGCACAGACTGCTGAGTTGAAGATAATTTTTCATAAGCAGTACGGATAGTTAATTGAATCCACCTTGCAATAGAATGGACCGTAATGTCCCTTCTATTAGGCAGCAGAGACAGAAAGAAACGTTATGTCCCTTTCTGATAAACTCAGACTTACGTTTGTAAATACGTAGAGCTCTAACTGGACGGAGCAAAGGCCTATGACCGTCTGAAGACGGAAGAGCCTTAATTACAATAGGTTCAGGAAACTTATTAGAAGCCTGATTCTTAGCCAGAAATCCAACATTAGTAGTCAAAGTAATAGTATTACCAACACTACGATAGTGAGAATCATCAACAGATAGTGCATGAAGCTCACTAACTCTTCTAGAAGAAGAGAAGGCTAAGAGAAAAGCTGTCTTATAAGATGAGAATTTGAAGTCCATCTTATCAAGAGTCTGAAATGGCACTTCTTTAGCTTAGAAGAACCCAGGCCAAATTTTGCTTAGGAATTAATCTAAGGGTTCTAAGTCTATTTATCGAAAAGTTTTTCACTAACTTAGATAAAGAGACATTAGTTCCAATATGCAAGCTATCATGATGTGCACAGGTATCTGATAGCATAGACCTATAACCCTTATTATTATACTTCATGAATAAAACTAGACAAAAGACAAAGTCTGATTGGACAGATACAATTTGCGTGATCATGCCTGTTGACTCCGCCCATTCTTGACAACGTGTGATAGTCCATCGCGACGGTTGTTATTGTTTGTAATACCACACGCTATGACGTGGTGATTTTGTAATATCACACGCTAAATCCGAAAATTGACGAAAGGGAAAAAATAACACACACTGTTTCTGAAGATTTCCAAAGTTTTTCTCTTGTCACAAATCAGACGACAACAACAAACATGGCTTTCGCAAATATTACCGATGAAAATATCGAAGCACTTTTAAGGTCAAAGGACAGTTCATCAACTTAGCAAAGTGTTGATAGAAGTGTAAAATTGTTCAGGGAGTTTTTGGGCACAAAGGGGAACTCAACTGAATTTGAAACATTCGACGTATGTGAACTGAATCAGTGTCTTAGTCTGCCTATTTGTTATTGATTTATTTATAACTCTGAAAGAAACATTCCTTTCAAAGGTCATTCAGTATAATAAAAAACATAATGACTGTTGTTCAGTGTGTTATGGTAGATTAGCACCCTCAGAAAAAATATTAACGTCCTTGACTTCGTCTTGGGCTTTAATTTTTTTCTTCGGGTGCTAATCTACCCTAACACACTGAACAACGGTCACTATGTTTATAACAGCAACTGGCTGCAGTTTGATCTCGTCAAATAAGTAGACCAGAAAATTAGTAATGTCTGAAATGTAGGGATCATAAATATCAACAGAATGATCCCTACAGCACCGTGAGAAAACCTTCCACTTAGCAGCATAACATAGCGAAGAGAAGGTCCTCCTACAGTTAGAAATTGTATCCACTGCTCATCCTGTAAATGCTTGCCGTGCAAGAAGGACCGCACAACGGAAATACGTGAAGGTTGAGACCTTGCAGGTTGTGATGCCGTGTGCGCGATTTCCCCTGCGAAAGAAGATCCTCCTGTGGAGGAAACTTCTGCGGCATGTCCCACAACAGACACCTGAGTAGATTTATCCATGGTCTCTGGGGTGACAGAGATGCTACCAACAGAATCTTGCAGTGAGATTGCTTATATTAGCAATGCCTGCTGAATCAACGGAGCTGGAGGATACGCGTATCCTTTCATTCCCACCCATGAGATCGAGAGGGCATCTACTGCAAACGCTCGAGGATCTGGGCATGGTGACACATACGTCTGCAACTGATTGTTGAGATGCGTCGCAAATAAGTCTATCATAGGATGCTCCCATTGGTAGCAAATCTGATTGAATACACATTTGTTGAGAGTCCATTCTAATGGCAACATAGACCTTTCCGAGAAGGGGAGTCTGCTAGAAAGTCCAGACGATCCGGAATATGACGGACTGATAGGAGAACTTGATGCTCTAGGACAAACAGAAGGATTTATTCCATTAAATTGAACAACGGAATGGAATGAGTGCCTCCCTGGTTCCGATAATACTCTACTACTGTCATAATGTTCGTCCAATGACGTATCGCAAGCCAAATTGACATCATCTCTTTAATGTTTATGTGCTTGTTTAGGAACTGTGGATCTCAAAGACCCTGGCAGCTCGAATCTGTTGGGCTCAATGTTGCGCCCCAACCTGTTTGACTGGCATCTGCCATAATGGTAAAACTCGGATCTGGCAATTGCAGTGGAACTCCCTGAGTTAACCACTGAATATCTGCCCAAGTCTGAATCTCTTGTTTCACTTGATCCGACAAGATGATGTTCGTTTCGAGCGAATGAATCTTCACACTCCAATTCTGAGTCAAAAGTATTTGAAGTCGCCGAGTGCGTAGCCACCCCATTGGAATATGATCCGCCGCGGCTCTGTACAAACCTATCAGATGCATGTATTCTCTCACTTTAACTACATCTGAGAGAAGACAAAAGTGAGCGTAACAACTGATTAATTTCGCTCTGGTTAACGGGAGACGAACAAGATTGTTGTGCGTCTCAAAGCTCATTCCCCGGGGAGTGAATGACTTGGACGGCTCAGCTCCGACTTCTTTTCGTTTACTATGAAACGGAGACGTCGGAGCAGCTGAAGCAGACTCTGAACATCGTTCTGAAGCATTAACTCGTTGCCGAACCTCTTAAGAATGTCATCCAGGTAGGCTGACGTTACCGCAGACGAATGAGCTTGGAAATGAGTCATTACCAAGTTCATTATTCCAGTGAAAGCCCAGATCGCTAGATTCAGACTGAAGCACATAGCTCGGAAAAGAAAAAACAACCCCTAGGACAACAAAGCGAAGATACTTTCTGATCACCGGATGTACCATGACGTAAAAGTACGCATACTTGAGATCTAAGCTTGCAGCATAATCGTTCACTCGAATGCTTGCTCTCCATATAAAATTTTCGAGCCACGATTAGCTTGTTTATCCAGCTCAGAACTAAGACTGGACGAAACGAGCCATCTCGTTTTTGGAACCAGGAACAGATGACTGTAGAAACCTGGAGATACCTGGTTTTCTACGCCCTGTATCTCATTCTTCTCCAGAAGAGATTAGACTTCTGATAGAAGCAAATCTCTCTTCTGAAGGTTGACGGAAGCCGAGTCCAACGTGGAGGTCGAGATAACAGAGTTTTCCTTAAAGGACCGTTTTAGACCTTCGGAAATAACCCTCTACACCCATGGTTCGTCCGTAATTGACAACCAATTTGGATAAGAATCTCGACAGCCTTCCGTCCACTGGAATGCAATAGAGGTTTAGATCACCCCTGGACCTGCGAGGCTTGCGGGAGGAGAAACTACGTCCTCCACGACCCGCACCTCGTCCAGTCAACCTAGGGGCATCTGACCGGTTGTCTCGGCCAGCATACAACCCCTACCTGTCTATGGAGTAAGACGTGGAGGCTTTCATAGATCCTCTATAGGAACTTCCCTTGGACGTACTCAGCCCAGAAGTGCCTGCCTTACTCCCCTCTGCTGAGTCTGACTTTCGCAAAGCGGATTTAAAAGGCAGAGAGTCCGAAGCTTTTCTAGTAATCTGTTAATAGATTATAGAAAGCTTACCATTGAAGGCAAGCTGTCTGGAGACCGGAGTGACTCAAAGAGAGTTTTTCACCTTACTTTCCACTCTTGTGGATGCAGCCAGGGCAGCATCATGTCAAGTAACTCCAGATTGCCACTGAAAGGGCGGAGTTATACGTGGAATATGCTATGGCCCTTGAAAGAACTCTCAAGGAAGTTTGAACATACTTGAATTCTTTTCCATCGAGACGTAGTGATAACGCTCTGGTAAGGTGATCTGCGTAATATAATGCGTCTAAACTGATTGTTAGACAAGATTGTCATCTCCAGCGTAAGGAAAGAAACGACATAGATGCCGGCAACGAGTCATCTGCCTGGCCGTCTAAACGCAGAGGAACTCTCGGCATGCCCTGTCCTGCCGTCTCAATTCTATTTCTATAATAGATGAAAGACAGCTGTAGAGCAAGCGACGATAAGAAACCGTATTCCCAGTCTTAGAGGCTAGCTTGAATATAGCATCGATAAGATCAAATGTCTGCTTGACAATTCTGGACTGGGTCGGAAACTCAGGCGCAATGTCCCTATTCCGGCCGAAAAAATCTGTGTCCAGTGACGCTATCGGTCTCTTATCAGGTAACGCAGCACCTTGGTCCGGAGGAACAACTTCTGGAAGGTGTTGCAGAATGAAATCTACGGCCACCTGATGTTGTTCGGAAATGGAAAATTCCAGCTCCGCTGATTCCCTTTCACCATCCGACTGTACCACAAGAATCTTGGCCGTCCCTCACTGCTTTGCAGGGGAGCGAACTGACCCAGCTTCCTCAGACAGATCCTGTTCTGAAAAGTTTCTGACGGCGCTGGGATGCTGTAATGAATTGCACTATCAGTGATACAAGTCCGTCATGGAGGCCTGTGAAGCTGCGGTCTTACGTAAATTAGCCGCTGGAAGCACCTGGGACATTAATTCCTGCATATTTCTTATGCGAGCGTCCCATCTGGAAAGGCCTCGTGTCCTTGGCTAGCGGATGGCGTGACCTGGTCGACGTGGAATCCCTGGACGGCGAAGCAGGTTGGATATCATGTAGCCAAGGTGCGGTTGTGTGTGCTGACGTGTGGAAGAGGAAGCCATTAGACAAGCCGTGCCGGACTGTCTATGCGACAGAGCGTCCCAAACAGGAGGAGTGGACGTAGGCTCGCTCGCGGTCCGGGTGGACCTGGACGAGCTGGCTACCGGACTGACTGGCTTCCTCCATTCCATCCTCTGATCTGTTGTCGCCGGGTGTGCGTGATCCGAGATTATAGTGCTCGCAACACCCCTTCTCCTCTCCTGGACCACAACGGACGAACCTGGCATCACAATCATTTCTTGAATGATTGCTTCACCGGGGGAGCTAGCAGGCAAGAAGTGACCGTCGATCCTACTTGGGACATCTTAGGCACTTGCCGCGTTTCGTTGAGCACTATGCCGCTAGCTCTTCATTGCGACGACGGAAGCACACTTTTGAAGACATCACGGAAACATCACCCTGTTCTTGTTCCTCTGAAAAAGAGACTGAGACAACTAGAGTGACCCTGTGGTGAGCGGACCGGCCTGGACCTCTCACCACTAACAACATACCGTGACACACGTCTCCAATGTTTGTCATCCGAATTGGCATACACAGAGCAAGAATTAGTGCGAGTACACTGACTACAGAGAATACAATGAACATGAGAATCAGAGGAAGATTTCCTTGATTACAATCAAAAAATATTCTTTCATTCTGAAAAAATATTAAACAGTCATCGTACTTGCACTAACCCTTGAAAACAAAGATACATAATAATAATATAATCCATTACAAACATTTCGAAAAATAATTCAAAAGAAAAATTTTCTCGAAAAAATTTCAAGATGAGCCCAAGTTCCCAATGGGAACGATGAGCCCAAATGGATAAAAAAAAAATGCCTAAGTGTGGACAAAATTTTTAAAACGAATCTAAAAATTAATGCTACTCTTACGGACAATATTAATGTATCTGGCTATGAACAGAACTATACAGAAGACAAGTAATCACTGTTAGAAGTAACTGTTGTCAACGTAAACAAAATTGAATAAAAACTGGAAACAAGACTCCATGCACTGAAATATGGCCCAAAATCAGTAACCAATTTTAAACACTATCCGATGTAAAACAGAAGCTTCCAAAGAAGAAACTGCAGTACATCGGATGGTAGATGCATGACTGAATGCCTAACCACCCCTAGGGTGAGGACGTAACCCTGGGGAAAAACAGAATAAACATTCTGTTACCAAGCTAAAAACTTCCAAGAAATTTCAGTAAAAAAAAATTAAAAAAATTATGCCAAAAGCATGGGAGAATAGCAAGGGGGTATAAAGGAAAGGGAGAGAGGAAACACTGAACAAACTGTTGAAATTTCATAACAAGAATGTAAACATCAGGACTATGCCCCGAAATTAGGGAACATGAAATAATTTTGCATAAAAATTATAAGTTACGGCCATGAACACATCCTTCCACTGATTCTTCCTCTCATCCTCTTATTTTGTCCTTAGATCCACCATTTCTTTCATGATTTTGTGTCTGGCATCATTTTAACTGAGATTTATAAGCACAAATATCAGTGAGATGTTACTGATTTTAGGGCCAAACAAAGAATGAGGATTTTGGCTCCAATTTCTGACTTCCTTGACACTGAGCATGCTCAGTGGATAAAAGTATGGAGGACCACATAGGACATATATTTTTTGGATTTTGATGCAAATTTGGGGGATTGGGGGGGTGGGGGGGGGGGGGGCAAAATTTGTGTTTGGCCCTAGAATTTTAAGAGTTAGCATCTGCTAAGTCTGGGTCATTGGGTCATTGGTACAGTATAAAAATATTTTGTTGTTGTATTTTCATTAATTACCTTGATATTATCTTCATAAATTCATCAATTTCAAATGAAGCTTCTTTTATTCTTTGCTCAATAACATTTAAATCTGCAGTTTTTCGCAAATTTAAAACCAATTTCTGAAATGGAACACGAGTATTAAAAAACAAATTAAACGGACGAATAAAAAAATTCAGTGATTAGGCTATTTATTAATAAAAAAAAAATCTTTTTTCTCAGACTCCTCGCTCATCATTTAACCCTTCACTCAACGCAGACGATATCAAAGTTTAGTATTTTAAATAAAATTTTTTGAAATTTTTCAAAAAATTTCAACAAAACCGTATCATGTGACCCCTCGTTGGAACGAGCTCGACGAGCTTGTTCCAACGAGGGGTCACATGATATGATTTTGTTGAAATTTTTTGAAAAATAATATTTTTTCAACTACTGAATTTGCATATTACACGGGCGGATGCAGGCGATTCGTTGGGTAAAGGGTTAAAATCTGCTTCATCACTCTTTTTTTTTACCTGGAAATCACTTCTCTGGTACTATACTGCACTTGTAAAACTAACAATTTAACAAACTATATTGTATTTGACAGCGCTCAATTTTCTCTGTCAAACAAAATATATTTGTTCAAACTTGCAACTGCAGTATGGGAAATTGTCACTGCTGAAAACATTGTTTTTTCACATTTTTTGGTGTAAGGAGTTAACCCTTTACCAAACGAATCTGTCACATCCCCCCCCTCCACCCCTCCCCCCGCATAATATGCGAATGCAGCAGTTGAAAAAATATTATTTTTCAAAACATTTAAACACAACCATATCATGTGACCCCTCACTGGAACGAGCTCATCGAGCTCGTTCCAACGAGGGGTCACATGATATGGTTTTGTTTAAATTTTTTAAAAAATTAAAAAAAATGATATTTAAATAATAAATTGTGATATCGTCTGCATTGGGTAAAGGGTTAAATAAATAATTCCAACTATTTTCACGACTGTTTTCTAAATTAACTAAGAAAATATATTGCCTGAGAAACAAGAAATTCTTTTAATAGGCCAAACAGAACAACCATCACCAATCAATTATAAAACGCAGCAATAATATTAACTCAACAGCCACTTTACCAGTGAATAAACAGGAATCAGCAATTCAGTGGAAACTGAAATTTTTTATACTCAATTGAAAAATTTAGCATTTTAGGCCTTTAAGAAGAATTCTTGTTCCTCAAGCAATTTATTTTAAATTTTATGAGGATGCAGGGCATTTTTGTTATTTTTTATTACATGTTTACTTTATTCTGCAGAAAATAACTCAAATATTATGTGGACAGTGAAAAAGGTGAATAAATATAATTGAACACAAAAATTTGATATTTCTTCATTAACCCTTTACCCAGTGCAGACAATATCAAAATTAATTATTTTAAATATCATTTTCTTAAATTTTTCAAAAATTTTTAACAAAACCATATCATGTGACCCCTCGTTGGAACGAGCTTGTTCCAATGAGGGGTCACATGATATGGTTTTGTTGAAATTTTTTTTTTTTCAAATGCTGAATTTGCATATTATGCGGAAGGATGCGGCCGATTCGTTGGGTAAAGGGTTAACTGTTAAATTTTTCTTGGTTGCCAAAATTCCTTCACCAATCTTTGCCTTGTTACAATTTAGACACGCTCCCATAAATTGAAACAAAGCAAAGACATACAGATGGAATAAATTCATTGCAAAGATAATGTCAACCACATCCATAGAATATGAAACCTTTAAGTTGGGGTACCTGCACTTAATAATGGAGCCCAAATATAGGCTTCCAGTACATAACTAGTTAACAAACAACATAAAAAAAACCCTAAAAACTAAAAATAAAAGCCTCCCTCCCTCAGTGACTTGAAAAATTAATTGCTTGAGAAGTAATGTATTTTTTTTACTTAGCCTTTTTTAATACAGTACAGCCGCGATGACTGTTATTTCTTTATTTATTTATTAGGGTTTAACAACACTTTAACAGATATTTATTTATTTTATTTATTAATTTATTTATTAGGGTTTAACGACACTTTAACAGCCAAGGTCATATCAGGTTGGTGACAGTTTTACGGGTGGAGGAAGCCGGCGTACCCGGAGAGAACCACCAAGCAAGACGAGCAGCTGCCAGCTCCCCAACATCGTAACCCCGCACAGCAGCACAGGCAGGGTTAGACTGCTTGAAGACATGCGCACCATCGACGTACAGTATGCCTTAGTACACAGTTCATAATACCCCCATGTGGACAATTGCAGTTAAGTGCCTTTCCCAAGGACACAACACAGGATTCTGAATGGATTGCTCAGACGGTCACCCATCCAAGGACTAACCTGGCTCAATGTTGCTTAACTTCAGTGATCTGGCGAGAACCAGTTACCGTAATGTCACCGTGCCCCTGCCATGACTGTTCATAATCCACGCATGGCCAGTGATTTCCACACATGCGTTTACCAGGTAATGAAAATCAAAATCAGCAAAATTTTAATTAATGAAACACCTGGTTTTACACGGTGCTTCACTAATTAAATTTTTTGCCACTGTTCCCATTATTTATTGGTGTTTATAGTCACATATTTCTGAACTATGGCTAATCATGACCACGACAGTTTTACGGGTGGAGGAACCGGAGTACCCAGAGTGAACCACCGAGCAATGGCGAGCAACTATCAGCTCCCCAACATACTAACTCTGCACAAGCAGGGTTAGCATCGGTTGAAGACAGGTGCACCATTGGCGTGCAGTACGCCTTAGTACACAATGCCACCACATGGGCAATGGCGGTGAAGTGTCTTGCCCAAGGACACAACGCGGTTTCCGCAGGAGGGATTTGAACCAGCCGCAGGAGGGATTTGAACCAAGACTTCTCGGCACCAATACCTACTAAGCCACCATGCCCCTCATTGTTCCTGTTATCAGTGTTTGAAATCTAATATTATTGCGCCCGTAGATATACTGCCTACCCGTGGAAAGTGACCGGTCCACGGCGTCTGTACTATACACAAAAATGATTAACAGAAATACTACCTCTGCCAGCACAGATCTCTCTCTTTCCTTCTTCAAGTCAGATTTCTCCTTCTCTAACAGATTCCTCATCTTCTCCGTCATTTTAGCAAGTGATACTTTCTCATCGTTAACTTTCATTCTGAAATATATAAAAAAATCTACAGGCTCACTGAAATGAACTAGATGTGTCAGTACGACACGTATGCCCTCATGAGAAAAAAAAAGTCTGGAAAACCGATTCTCTGAGTTTTCACATCATAAACTGAGTCCAAGCTCAATAACTCGGGACCGGGACCGAACTCGAACTCAAAATTTATAGGTACCCATAATAAAGCGACATACAGAAAAAAGCCAATTATCTCAATATATAGTGAAAAACAGTCTGGGAAACTGACATTTCGGAATCATGGAATGACAGAAAGATGGAATGATGGATGGCATGGCCGTCAAGAGAGAGGATTATTCTCATTTGTCCCTATACCCCGATAAATTCTGTCTTCTGATTGGTCAGAATGCATTGGACAAATAGCCATGGCAAAGGTTGCACCAAACATCCAAGGTATATGAGAGCATGCAACATCCAGGGTATAAGTGCACGCGAAACATCGGGGGTATAAGGTTTCAATGAAAGCTTTTCGTTTCCGCTCGTCTCATTAAAAAACTCAAACAAAAAAAAAAAACGAAAATAGTCACAAATATCAGATTTCCGACAATACAATCATAAAAATAAAATAAGAGCAAATAATTCGTCCCCTGAGTACTAATGTGTTCTATGTGCCAGTAGGCACATAGAATACATTGGAACTCAGGGCACGATATGTCAACAAAATACTGTTTGTTTCCTTAATGACCCAAGGGATGTAACTCTGTTGTCTTCTGCGATTATAAAAACAAAATTATTATCACGAATTTGGTCCAAATGATTGTGGAGCTGAGAAATGTGTCCACAAATTTATTTCCACTTTGTTTTTACTTGTGTTTCAAACGGGACAAAAACGTTATCTCCGCCAACATGTATGGTATATGGAGATTTAATACCTGGATGTCTCATTTAAACACCTCACCTGCATCTCGGTGTTGTAAAAGACGACATCCAGGTATTAAATCTCCATATATCATACATGTTGGCAGAGATAACTTATATTGTAGAATTATAATTATTAAAGAATATTCTCATTTGTAGTATTATAATTATTAAATTTCATCTGTGAGTTGAACAATTAGTTGGTTAAATTATCGTGGGAAAGCAGGATTATTTTTTTTTGTTTCAGTGATTTGGCAAGCACAGATGATCTTTGTTGTTGTTTGGAAATGTACGTGTTTGCAGTCAAATTGGGTTGAATATTGCACAGTAAAATTCAAACACATATAATAAGAAAATCTACGCTATTTTAGTGAATACTGGGAATTATCTCATGCAAGTGTTTGTGTAAAACAAGCCAAGACCAATACCGGGTCTGGACCTGCGTCGCTGCATGCAATTGAATCGGCAAACAGGAAGTGGCTGCACAGCAGATCTGAAAATTGCATACACGATACAACTGATCATTATCAGGCTCCAGATGAAATATAAAATCAATCCCTTGCATAGAAGCTGTGAAAGGTTTGACGAAAAGTTAAAAAATTTATAGTAATTTATATATTTTTTATACTTACCAATGACCCAGACTTAGCTGGTGCTAACTCTAACAAAACCAGGGCCAAACACAAATTTTGCCCCCCAATCCCCAAAATTTGCATCCAAAACAAAAAGAAATCATGTCCAAAAGGACCTCCATACTACGCCTCTACTGCGCATGCGCAGTGACGCAGACGTCCCGAAATTGGCACCAATTATCATTCTTACTGGCAGTGCCTGGTCAGCGCTATGTACTCAGCGGGGAGGCAAGAGTTCCCAACTCCAGGGAGGGCCATCCCCGTCTGGGTCATTGGTAAGTATAAAAAATATATAAATTACTATAAATTTTTTAACATTTTTATACTGTACCAATGACCCAGACTTAGCTGAATAGTAAACAGGCTGGAGGGCCTAGGACATAGAGGAAAATCCAATAACCTCAACTATATAGTAAAGAGGTAACCTCTTAAGGAGAAAAGGAGTATTAGGCTTTACATGTATCTTTCTTATTTAATATTAAATTAGAAAGATACACTACCCTTAATAATTGAGCACAATAACATTCATGTTCTCTATTAACATCCAGTGTATCCCTTATACTAATTATTTTTAAAGTAAGCCAATAAATAAAGTAGTCCAGAGAATTGAGACTCTTTATAGTCATTTAAAAGTGTCCGAGTATTGTATATTAAAGCCCGTTTTGACACTTGACATATACAAATGCTTCACACCGAGCTCCACTTTAAAAATAAGACATGAATGAATTTTAACATTAATATTACACTTTAAAACCATCCCGGAAGCGACTCAGAAATACTGACTTGGAGGAGGCATTCCCTTGCTTTTCACTATAAAGCAGGTGACCTAAGGGAACACCCCCCCCCCCCCCCCCCCCCTCTCTTCCCCTTGCCCTGGGTCAAATAGGCCAGAGCGAAGAGGGCAGCCGGACGGAGTCACTGCCGGAACAGAAAGCCTGCATAACTATAGTTGCAACTGTTTAGTGGACGACATTCTGAGCAACAGATAACAGATAACGGACCTAAACAATGCAGGTCTCCAGAAATGGACTCAATATTTCTGAGATAAAAATTCGTAAATGTGGATGGCTGAGACCAATAAGCAGCCTTCATTAAATCTGTAATAGCAACACTATTAGCATAAGCCCAGGAAGTAGAAAGAGCTCTTACTTCATGAGCGGAAATCTTAAGCACAGACTGCTGAGAAGAAGATAAACTCTCATAAGCAGTACGGATAGTTAATTGAATCCATCTAGCAATAGAATGGACCGAAATGTCCTTTCTATTAGGCATCAAAGACAGAAAGAAACGTTTCCGTCCCTTTCTGATAAACTGAGATCTCTGTTTATAGATACGTAACGCTCTAACAGGACAGAGTAAAGGCCTACGCCCGTCTGAAGACGGAAGAGCCTTAATAACAATAGGTTCCGGATATTTATTAGGAGCCTGATTCTTAGCTAAAAAAACCCACATTAGTAGTGAAGGTGATAGTGTTCCCGACACTACGATAGTGAGAATCATCCACCGACAGTGCATGAAGCTCACTGACTCTTCTAGCAGAAGAGAAAGCTAAGAGAAAAGCTATCTTATAAGATAAGAATTTGAAATCTACTGTCCCAAGAGGTTCAAATGGCTTTTCCTTCAATTTAAGAAGAACCCAAGCTAAATTCCACTTAGGAATTAATCTAAGAGTTCTGGGTCTATTTATCGAAAAGTTTCTAACCAACTTAGATAAAGAGACATTAGATCCAATTTGTAAACTATCATGATGTGCATAGGTATCAGATAACATAGACCTATAACCCTTTATAGTAACAGGCTGCAGTTTGATTTCGTCAAACAAGTATACTAGAAAGTTTGCAATGTCTGGTATAGTGGGATCGAATATATCTACAGAATGATCCCTACACCAACGACGAAAAACCTTCCACTTAGCCGCATAGTTTAGCGAAGAGGAGGTCCTCCTACAGTTAGAAATCGCGTCCACTGCTCGTCCTGTAAAGTGTTTGCCATGCAAGAAGGACCACACAACGGAAAAACGTGAAGGTTGAGACCTTGCGGGTTGTGATGGAGTTGGCGAGATTTCCCCTGCGAAAGAAGATCCTCCCGTGGAGGAAGCTTTCGCGGTAGGTCCCACAACAGACACCTGAGTAGATTTATCCACGGTCTCTGTGGCGACAGAGATGCTACTAACAGAATCTTGCATTGAGATTGTTTTATCTTTAGCAATACTTGTTGAATTAACGGCGCTGGAGGATACGCATATCCTATCATTCCGTCCCAAGGGATCGACAGAGCGCCTACTGCAAATGCTCTTGGATCCGGACACGGAGACACATACGTCTGCAACTGATTGTTGAGATGTGTTGCAAATAAGTCTATCATTGGCCGTTCCCATTGGTAGCAAATCTGATTGAATACTTGTTTGTTGAGAGTCCATTCCGACGGCAACAAGCGACCCTTTCGCGAAAGGGAGTCTGCTAGCACATTCAGACGACCCGGTATGTGACGGACCGAAAGAAGAACGTGATGTTCTAGCGCAAACAGAAGGATTCTTTCCGTAAGATTGAACAAGGGAACTGAATGAGTGCCTCCCTGATTCCGTATATACGCCACTACTGTCGTATTGTCGGATAGGATTTGGACATAAGCATTGTGAATAATGTCCATCCAGTGACGTAACGCAAGCCAAATTGACATCATTTCCTTGATGTTTATGTGCTTGCACAGGAATTGCGGATCCCAAAGACCCTGGCATCTCAAATCCGTTGGGATTAATGATGCACTCCAACCTGTTTGACTGGCATCCGTCATAATGGTAAAACTCGGATCCGGCAACTGCAGCGGAACTCCCTGAGTTAACCATTGAATGTTTGCCCAAGTCTGAATCTCTTGTTTCACTTGATCTGACAAGAGAACGTCTACGTCGAGCGAATGAATTTTCACACTCCAATTCTGAGTCAAGAAAATTTCAAGAGGATGTGTGCGTAACCGCCCCATCGGAATGAGATCCGCAGCAGCTCCGCACAGACCTATCAGTCTCATAAATTCTCTCGCTGTGACTTTGTCTGCGTGCAGACAATAGCGAGCGTAACAACTGACTAATTTCGCTCTGGTTAACGGCAGACGAACGAGATTGTTGTGCGTCTCGAAGCTCATTCCCAGATGAGTGAATGACTTGGACGGCACTAGATCCGACTTCTCCTCGTTTACTATAAAACCGAGACGTCGGAGCAATAGAAGAAGATTCTGAACATCGTTCTGACGCGTTAACTCGTTGCCGTACCTCTGAAGAATGTCGTCCAGGTAGGCCGACGTTACCGCAGACGAATGAGCTCGGAAATAGATCATTACCGAGTTCATTACCCGAGTGAAAGCCCAGGGTGCTAGATTCAATCCGAAGCACATCGCCCGGAATTGATACACCACTCCTAATACTGCGAAGCGCAGGTACTTTTGGAATGTCGGATGTACCATGACGTGAAAGTACGCATCTTTGAGATCTATGCTTGTTGCATAATCGTTCACCCGAATACTCGCTCTGACCGACCGAATCGTCTCCATATAAAACTTCGGAGCGACGATCAGCTTGTTTATCCAGCTCTAATCTATGACTGGACGGAACGAGCCGTCTGGTTTCGGAACCAGAAACAGATGGCTGTAGAATCCCGGAGATTCCTGGTTTTCTACGACCTCTACCGCGTTCTTCATTAAGAGATTGCACCTCTGATAACAGAGCGTCTCTTTTCTGCGGATTTGACGGAAGATGAGTCCACTTTGGACTTCGAGTTAATGGAGGCTTTCGTTTGAAGGATATCTTTAGACCTTCCGAAGTCACTCCTCTCACCCAAGGGTCGTCCGTAATCGACGCCCATTCTTGTGAAAAGCTCGACAACCTTCCGCCAACCGGTACGCGATAGAGGTTTAAGCCATCACCTCCTGGACCTGCGAGGCCTGCGGTAGGAGAAACCACGTCCTCCACGACCCGCACCTCGCCCCGTCGACCTCGGGGCGTCCGACCGATTGTCCCGGCCCGAAGGACGTCCCGAACGAGAGTCGCTATCCCTGACGGTCTCTCGAATAAGACCAAGAGGATGCACCGGAACCTCTATAGGAACCTCTCTTGGGCGCATTAGACCCAGAAGTGCCTGTCTTATTCTTGTCTGCTGTATCCGGCTTCTTAGAAGCAGATTTGAACAACAGAGAATCCGAACCTTTCTTTGTAATTTTATCATAAATAGCAGAAAGCTTGCTGTCAAAGAGAAGTTCTCCGGAGACCGAAGCGACTCTAAGAGAGTTCTTCACCTTAGTATCCACTAGTGTGGATGTAGCTAGGGCTGCGTCACGTCTAACCAACTCCAGATTTGCCACTGAAAGGGCGGAGTTACACGTGGAATAAGCTACTGCCCTTGAAAGAAGTCTTAAAGAGGATTGAATATCCTGAAACTCTTTCCCTTGAAGGCGCAGTGATAACGCCTTAGTAAGGTGATCTGCGTAAGATAAGGCATCTAAATTGGCTCTGTTAGACGCAATAGCTGTTTCCAACACCGCGGTTGGAATAGAAGCCGACGACGGTAATGATAGCTCTAAGTCTTCCGCCTCGTCGTCCATACGCAGAGGAACTCTCGGGATACCCTGTCCTGTCGTATCGAATTTATTCCTTGCATTAATGAAAGGCAGGTTGAGAGTATTAGCGGACAAAAAACCTGCTTTCCCCGTCCTGGAAGCAAGTTTAAATATAGCGTCGTTCAATAATTCAAATGTTCTTGCAACATTATTGGACTGCGACGGAAACTCGGGAGCGATGTCCCTGAACCGCTCAAAAAATTCAGAGTCCAATGACGCTATAATCCTCTTGTCCGGAACCGCAGCAGTCTGGCCCGATGGAACAACTTGAGGGAGAAAGTGCCGGATGAAGTCCATGACAGCTTTATGTTGTTCCGAAAGGGATAGCTCCAAATCATCCGTATCCCTTTCACCATCCGGTCGGACCTCATGATGTTCCCGGTCGTCCGCCCCCGATGCTTCGGCGGAGCGTACCGACCCAGCGCCGTCGGATAATTCTCGATCCGACACCGTTTCTGTCGGCTGCTGGGATGCTGCGATAAGCTGTGCTATCTGCACAAGAATGTCCGGCGTCGAGACCTGCGGAGGCGCAGTCTTTCGCTGCTTCGCTGAGGGCAGCTCCGCATCAGATGGCTCCCGCATACTTTTCCTATGCGAACGTCCGGAGTCCATCGGTCTCGAATCCCTGGCTGCCGGATGGTGTGACCTGGTCGCCGAAGAATCCTTGATCGGCGAAGCTGGTAATATATCGGCGGTCATGCAGCCAATGTGCGGTCGTGTGCGCTGACGAGAAGAGGAAGCCTTAGCAGTCTCCGCGGACTGCCTATACAACGGAGCGTCCCGAGCGACGGACGTATGCTCCGCTTGCGACACATTTTGTACCACAACATCTGGTCCCAGATGTTGTTGTACGAGAGAGAGGCCTCTCTCGCTCGCGGCCCGGCTGGACCTGGACGAGCTAGGAACCGGACTCAAAGGCTTCCTCCGTTCTCGCTTACTATCCGCCGTCACTGGGTGTGCATCTATTATGTTTATAGTGCTCGCATCACCCAAAATTTCCTCCTGGACTGCATCGGACGAACCCGGCTGCCGAACCATTCTGTGAATGGACGCTACACCGGGCGAGCTAGCGGACGACATTTGTCTAATCTCCATGAGCACTTTTGCCGCTAGCTCTGAATTCATTTGTGACGACGGACGCACACTTGTAGAAGATAACATGGAAACATCACCCTGTTCTTGTTCCTCTGAAATAGAAACTGAGAGAGTAGAGTGACCTTGCGGAGAAAGAGCCGGCATAGCCCTTTCTCCAGAAACAACATATCGTGACACACGTTTCCAATGTTTCTCATCCCAATATTCACATATAGGACAGGGATTAATGCAAGAACACTGACTACAATTAATACAATGATCATGAAAGTCAGAGGAAGATTTCTTCCTATTACAATTTGAACAATGTCCCTTCATTGTGAAAGGACAACAAGTCCTAGTTACTCGCAAAAACCCCTGACACAAAGATACATAATAGCATGATCCATTAATAAATGAAAAAACAATTGCAAATCAAAATAATTTTGAAAAAATATTTTTTCAGCGAAGCCCAAGTTGCTGAAAAGTAACGTTGAGCCCCGATGGATCCGATGGCAAAGTGTAGTCAAAAATTTTAAATTTATATTAAATAATTAATGAGACACTTACGGATAATATAAATGTATCTTATGGTGAGATAAACTACAGCAAAGGCAAACAGCCCCCCTCAAAAAAGGCTGTTGCAATGTAAACAAACAGTGTAAAACACCAGAAAACATGACTCCAGGCACTGAAAAAACTGGCCCGGAATCAGTCATCAAAATTACACTCTATCTGATGCAAAACCGAGACTCCCAGGGGAGAATCTGCAGAACATCAGATGGAAGATGCAGAACACAACGTTATACACCCATGGGTGAAAACGTAACTATGGGGAAAATAACAGAAAACATTCTGTAACCAAGCAACTCTCCCAGGAAATTTTAGAAATGAACTTTCTCAAAAATATGCCAAAAGCATGGGAGAATTGCAAGGGGGGACTTTAGAAGGCTAGGGGAGAGGAAACACTGAATAAGCAGTGCAACATTTAGCAAGAATGACAACAAGAGGCCCATGCCTCGAAAATAGGCAACTTAACATAATTTCATCAAAAAATTTTAAGTACAGCCCTGATTATTTTTTGTCACTTCTTTTTCCTCTCCTCCTTCTATCCTCCTTAGAATCACATTTTCTCCAAAAATTACGTGTCTGGCATCCTTTAAACTGAGATTTACAAGCACAAAGATCAGTGAGATGTTGACTGATGAAGGGCCAAACAGAGAATGATAATTGGCGCCAATTTCGGGACGTCTGCGTCACTGCGCATGCGCAGTAGAGGCGTAGTATGGAGGTCCTTTAGGACATGATTTCTTTTTGTTTTGGATGCAAATTTTGGGGATTGGGGGGCAAAATTTGTGTTTGGCCCTGGTTTTGTTAGAGTTAGCACCAGCTAAGTCTGGGTCATTGGTACAGTATAAAAATATTTCAATGTTCAGTGGGTACAGTAAAATTTCAAAGTATCGGCAAACAGAAAGTGGCTGCATGGCAGATCTGAAAATCGCTTACACGATACAACTCATCATTATGAAGCAGCAGACCAAATATAAAATCATTCCCTTTCATAGAAGCCAAGAAAAGCTTGACGGAAAAAGTTTTCAGACGGACTGATGGACGGAGTCGAGCGGTTACTAGACCTGCTCTGTCGCTGGCGACGCAGGTAATAAAACTGCCAGGTCCACACTCATGAGATAATTTGTGATATTCACTAAAATAGAGTAGAGATCCTCTATATATTTCATGCTCACAATGGTGTCTTCCCACTAGACCAATTCCCACAAGACCAATAAGCAGACTATCATCTGAAAAATGAGGTCCCTAGAGGGTGAATTTGGTGATGCTACCCTGCACAGCAGGGTAGCATCACTAAATTTACCCTCTGTGACCCTCAAACTGAATTAAGGTTTCAAACATAAACAGAAGGAGGTACCCAGAGGATAAACTGATGCACTGTATGGGATAGCAATAGCAAATTCCCCCTCTGGGGACCCCATTCTGCAAATGACAGACTGCTTATTTTCAGACTTGAATATCAATAACATTAAATACATTTATAAATATTTATAAATATATCAAATTACTGATACAGAATTATTTTAAAAGCAGAAGGCATCAGTTGGTCTAAAGGGAATTGGTCTAGTGGGAATGAACCCTGACAATGTACAAACTGAAAAACATTTGGCTATTCTAAAATGACTATCTCAAGATTTGAACAAATCTCGACAATAACAAGAGAGATTAGTGTTAATTATTATTGGGATTTTTGAAAAGGAGGGATTCTAATAGGGCTGAAATGGTTGGCTCATTTACATAACCGACTAACCGAGAGCTATAAACGGATACATCTGGTTAACCGTAGCCATTATTTCACCGAATCTGGGATAAAAACTATAGGGATTGGAAAGCAGTATTCTCAGAAACTATTTCGTAGTGTATACAAACAAACGTTGTCGAGTACTCGACAACGTTCGTTTGTATACATACTACGGAAAAGTTTCTGCGGTTACTCAGTACTCAGGGAAAATGCCGATCATTAACGAAGTCTTGAACGCCAAAGTCAATTATTTCTCAATATATACAGGGCTGCTTCGAGGTATAATCTATTTCAAATAAGAGGCGGCAGATTTACTACATTTTAACCGTGGAATGACGAACACTATCGATATTTCGGATAACCGGTTGACATTTTTTTTTATCGGTTAGGTAGATAACCGGTTTCAAACCGGCTATCTGGTTAACCATTTCAGTACTAGATTGTAACTGGAGGATCCTCAAGATATCCTGCAAATTTAATATAATAAAATTGAAAAAATATCTTCATACTTGTCCATTCACAATTCATACTTTTTTAGGGTGAGTAATGAAATGTAAAACCAGAAAAATGACAGTTAATTTTATGCAACAACATATGCAGGAATAATTTTCTTGTCTAATTCTCAATTTAACTCTTTACCCAATGCAGACAATATAAAAATTTATTATTTTAAATATCATTTTTTACAATTTTTCAAAAAATTTCAACAAAACCATATCATGTAACCCCTCATTGGAACAACTCGATGAGCTCATTCCAAAGAGGGGTCACATGATATGGTTTTGTTGAATGTTTTTGAAAAATGATATTTTTTCAGCTGCTGAATTTGCATATTACGCAGACGGATGTGTCCAATTCGTTAGGTAAAGGGTTAACCCTTTACCCAATGCACTGGATATCAAAATTTAATATTTTAAATAATAATTTTTTCCAAAAATTCCCACAAAACCATATCATCTGACCCCTCATTGAAAGGATTTCACTGTGCTCATTCCAATAAGAGGCCACATGATATGGGTTTAACGTTTTTATGAAAATAATCTTTTTTCAACTGCTCAACATGTAAATTATGTGGGTGGATGTGGCTGATTTGTTAGTTGAAGGATTAAGTAGTTAATGATGTTGAAATAATTATTCTAAAGAAATTAGCAGGATTGTTGGAATTTGTTTCTGAAGCATGAGATAATAATAATAATAATAATAATAATAATAATAATAATAATAATAATAATAATAATAATTATTATGGTTAACCCTTTACCCATCGCAGACAATATCAAAATTTATTATTTTAAATATCATTTTTTTAAATTGTTTAAAAAATTTCAACAAAACCATATCATGTGACCCCTCGTTGGAACGAGCTCGTTGCAACGAGGAGTCACATGATATGGTTTTGTTGAACTTTTTTGAAAAATAATATTTTTTCAACTGCTGAATTTGCATATTACGCGGGCGGATGCAGCCGATTCGTTGGGTAAAGGGTTAAGCCGATTTTGAGTGAGGATCCTGGCAGCACAATTCTGAATATATTGGAGTTTGTCAATAAGTGAATTTTTGCACCCATACAGCAAAGAATTACTGTAGTCAAGACGACTGGTGATGAATGTATGGATCCCCTCCCCTCCCCCCCCCCCCCCCAAGTTAACTCTTTCATCACGAGAGGCCGCTTTTCCAGACCAGCTATACATCATAATTACATTAAGTAGGATGGTTACTAAATGAACGTGTGTGGGAGAACAATTAATATTTTCAATGGGCAGCCTGAAGGCTGCATTGAAAATATTAATTGCTCTATCCCCAAATAATGGATATGGACTCTTCCAATTTCTGCCATTTAACTGGCATGGAAGATGCCACCAGTGTTCAAAGAGTTAACCCTTTACTAAACACATAGGATATCAACATTTATTATTTTAGTTATTGTTTTTTTAATTTTTTAAAAAAAATTTCAATAAAACCATATCATGTGACAGCCTTATGAGAACGAGTTTGACTACCTTCTTCCAATACGGGGCCTCGTGATATGGTTTAGTTGAAATTTTTCAAAAAATATCTTATTTTCATCTCCTTAATTGGAAAATTACATGGGTGGATAAAGCCAGTTTGTTAGGTCAAGGGTTAAAGAGTGAATTTTACAGACGTCACTCTTAACCAATAAAACTGTCTGTAATTCTTGTCAGATGTTTGTCTAGGCTTTCAGGCTCATTCATGGACAGTAAATCAGTAGGTGAAGGAAAAAATCCCTCCCACCACAGCCGATGATATGTGTAGTCCCTAAACGCATCTATGAGTTGTGTTTTCTGTGCAAGGTTTTATTCCATACATAGTTAGTCATTATTGCAGAATAAAACAACTATTCCTTGACCAAAGAGAAAATATTTTTAATTTCTTCAGCTGTACTTACAAATCCTTTTTATAATTTTCTTCCATTAAATTATTCTTCTCAACTTTCTCTCCAACTAAATTCAACATCCTGAAAAACAGAATTGACAAGTGCAATGCTATAGGAAGCCCAATCCCCTGGCACCTAAGTGAAGCAAGGTCAAAAACTTTCAAAGAAAACTTGGAAACATGTGTCTTGCAATCCTATCATGATATTGTCATCCAAATCTATATATTCAATTGGGAAAAAGAATGATGAACAGGTTTCAATGAACTGTGATAACACGAAATTATAAGTCTAACAAGGACAATAACTCTTGAGGAACACATGGATACAGCCACTTTGAAATCCACTTCCTGATATTGTCACAAAAAGTTAAAAAATTTATAGTAATTTATATATTTTTTATACTTACCAATGACCCAGACATAGCTGGTGCTAACTCTTAAAATATAGGGCCAAACACAAATTTTGCCCCCCAATCCCCAAAATTTGCATCTAAAACCAAAGAAAACATGTCCTGAATGGCCCTCCACACTTCACCTCCACTGCGCATGCGCAGTGTCAAGGACGTTCCGAAATTGGCGCCATTATTCATTTTTATAACCAGTGCCTGGTAAGCGCTATGTACTCAGCGGGGAGGTAAGAGTTCCCAACTCCTGGGAGGGCCATCCCCGTCTGGGTCATTGGTAAGTATAAAAAATATATAAATTACTATAAATTTTTTAACATTTTTATACTGTACCAATGACCCAGACATAGCTGAATAGTAAAAAGGCTGGAGGGCCAAGGACATAGAGCAAGATGGAATACGCTCAATTATATAAAATAGAGTCATCCCCTGTAGGGAAAAAGAAGTATTAGGCCTTACATGTATCTTTCTTATTTATGATAAATTAGAAAGATACAACACCTTCCAAAATTGAGCATCATACATCCATGTACTCTATTAATATCTAGTATAATCCTTATACTAATAATTTTTAAAGTAAGCCAATAAATAAAGTAAGTCTAGAGAATAGAGACTCTTAATACTCCTTAAAAGTGTCTGAGGATTGTATAATAATGTCCGTTGACACGTGCTATATTCAAAAGCTATACTTTAAAAACTAAGACCTAAATGAATTTTTAAAACATAAACTTCTCACTAAACAACCATCCCAATAACAGCTCAGAATTACTAACTCCGGAGGAGGTATCCCCTTGTTTTCATAGTAAAACAGGTGACCCAAGGGAACACCCTCCCCCCCCCCCCCCCCTTTTTCTTGCCCTGGGTCAAATAGCCCAGAGCGAAGAGGGCAGCAGAATGGAGTCACTGCCGAAACAGACAGCCTACCTAGCTATAGTAGCAACTGTTAAGTAAATGACATTCTGAGCAGTAGATAATAGACCTAACAATAGAGGCCTCCAGAAATGGACTCGATATTTCTGAGATAAAAATTCATGAATGTGGATGGCTGAGCGCAATGAGCAGCCTTCAAAAATCTATAATAGCGACACTATTAATGTAAGCCCAAGATGTAAAAGAACTCTTACTTCATGAGCCGAAATCTCAAACACAACTGCTGAGTGAATGATATACCATAAGCAGTATCGATAGTTAATTGAATCCATTAGCAATAGAATGGAGCGTAACGTCCTTCTATTAGGCATCAAAGACAGAAGAAGCTTACGCCCGTAGTAATAAACAGAAATCTGTTTATAAATACATAAACTCTAACTGGACAGAGTAAAGGCCTATGCCCGTACGAAGACGGAAGGACCTTAATAACAATAGGTTCCGGATATTAATTAGGAACCTGACTCTTATGAGAAAATCCAACCTAAATAGTAAAGGAAGAAGTGATTCCGAAACTACGAAAGTGAAAATCATCCACCGATAGTGCATGAAACTCACTGACTCTTCAGTAAAAGAGAAGCCAACAGAATACTGTCTAAAAGGTCAGAATTTGAAAACTACTGTTTCCAGAGGCTCAAATGATTACTTAGCTAAATAAGAACCGAAGTTAAATTCCGTATAGGAACTTAATCTAATGATTCTAAGTCTATTTATCGAAAAGTTACTAACTGACTTAGATAAAGAGACATAAGACTCAATTGTAAACTATCATAGAGTGCATAGGTATGAGGTAACATAAACCTATAACCTTGAAAATAACAGGCTGCAGTAGATCTTGTCAAACAAGTATACTAAAAAGTTGCAATGACTAGTATGGAGGAATCAACAATATCAACATAGTGATCCCTACACCAACGCCGGAAGAGCCTCCACTTTAGCCGCATAGTATAGCGAAGAAGAGGTTCTCCTATAGTAAGAAATCGCGTCCAAAGCTCGTCCAGTACAATGCTTACAATGCAATAAGGACCACACAACGGAATACGTGAAGGTTGAGACCTTGCGGGTTGTGATAAAGATGACACGATTTTACCCAGCGAAAAAAGATCCTCTCATGGAGGAAGATTTCGCGTTAAGTCCCACAGTAGACCTCAGAGTAAATTTACCCACGGTCTCTGTGAAGACAGAGATGCTATCAACAGAAATGTATAGTGGTTGTTTATCTTAGCAATACTTGCTGAAACAACAGCGCCGGAGGATACGCATATCCTATCATTCCGTCCTATTAGATCAATAGAGCGTTAACAACATAAGCTCAGAGATCCGGACATGTAAACACATACGTCTGCAATTGATTAGCAAGTTGTGTCGTAAATAAATTATCATTGGGCGCTCCCATTGATAGCAAATCTGATTGAATACTTGTTTGTTGAGAGTCCATTCTGATGGCAACAAGCGACCCATAAGTGAATGGGAGTCCGGTAATACAATCAGACGACCCGGAATATGACGGACCGAAGCAGAACTTGGTGTACTATAACAAACACAAGGATTCTTTCCATTAAATTGAATAACGGAAACGAATGAGTGCCTCCCTGGTTCCGGAGATACGCCACCACTGTCGAATTAACGGACAGGATTTGGACATGCGTTTCTGAATAATGTTCATCCAATGACATAAAGCAAGCCTAAAAAAACATTATTCCGTGGAAGATAAGTACTTGCTTAGAGACTGCGGAACCCAAAGACCCTGGCACTTCGAATCCGTTGGAATCAATATTATATCCCAACCTGTTTGACTGGCAACCATCATAATTATAAAACTCAGATCCGGTAACTGCAGTGGCACTCTCTGAGTCAACCACCGAATGTTTGCCCCAGTCTGAATCTCTTGCTACACTAGATAGACAAGAGAACGTGTAAATCGAGCAATTCATGGATTGCTGAAAAGTTGCCGTCGAAGAGAAGCTTCTCCGAGAACAAAGCGACTCTGAGAAAGTTCTTCACCTTACTATCCACGCGCGTGGATGTAGCTAGGGCTGTGTCACGTCTAACCAACTCCAAGCAGCCACTGAAGGGCGGAGTTATACGTGAACAAACTACTGCCCTCAAAAGAAATCACATTGAGGATCATATCCCAGAATTCTTTCTCTTGAAGACGTAATGATAACGCCTCAGTAAGGTGGATTACGCATGATAAAGCGTCTAAGTTAAGTCTATTAGACATCATTGTCGTTTCCAACATTGTGGTTGGAAAAAACATAGACGGCGAAAAAGATTATTTCCAGTCTTTAACCACGCCATCTAGACGCATATGAACTCTCGGTATGCCCTGTTCTGCCAAAATAAATTATTCGTATAAAAGGCAGAAATGAGCATTGCGGACAAGAAACTAAACTATCATGCTTGGTAGCAGGCTTATATATATATAGCGTCGATAAATAATACACATGTTCTAATGACATTATTGGACTGTGTCGGTAAGTCAGGGACAATGTCCCTGAACCGATCCAAAATTCCGTGTCCAATGACGCTATAAGTCTCTTATCCAACATCGCAGCAATGTAGTCCGAAATAACAATCACTGGAAGATAATGCCGGAAGATATGTATGGCAGCTTCCGATGCTACGAAAGGGAAAACTCGAAATCTTTCGAATCCCTTTCGCCATCCTGTCGGACCCTATAAAGCATTCGGTCGTCCGTACCTGATGCAACTGCGGACCGCACCGACCCAGCGCCGTCGGATAATTCCTGATTCGACCAAAAAACTGTCGATTGCTGGGATGCTGCGAAAAAACTGTGCTAACTCGGATAGCACGTCCGTCACTGAGGCCTGTGGAGAAGCGGTCCTACGATGCATTGCCGCTGGAAGCTCCGTGATCGTTACCCCGTGCATACTACTAATATGCGAGCGAACAGAGTGTATAGGCCTCGTGTCCCTTGGCTACCGGATGGCGTGACCTGTTCGCCGTGGAATCACTGAATGATGAAACTGATCGGACACTCGAGGTCACGTAGCCAATGTGCGGTCGTGTGCACTGCTGTGAGGATGAGGAAGCATTATCGACAGTCTCTCGGACTGTCAATATAACGGAGCGTCCCGAGCGACGGACATATGCTCCGAATGTAAAATATCTGAACCACAACATGCGGTCCCCTATGTTGTTGGACGAGAGAGGGACCTCTCTCGCTCACAGCCCGGACGGACCTGGACAAGCCAGGAACCGGACTAACAGGCTTCCTCCGAACTGTCCTCAATCCGCCGTCACTGGGTGAGTACTAAAGTAATTATAGTGCTCGCATCACCCAAATCTCCTTCCTAGACCGCAACGGACGAACCCGGCAGCCGAACCATTCGATGAATGTACGCTACACCGGGTGAGCTAGCGAATGTCACTCCGTCGATCCTACATGGGACCTCTTAGGCGATAGACATATTCCATGAGCACTTATTGCCGCTAGCTCTTCATTAACTATGACGACAGAGGCACACTTTTGAAAGACATCTCCGTAACTTTGCGAACAAGAAACCAGAAATGCTTGGTAATAGCAAGCATATAATAATAAATATATAGCGTCGTTCAATAATTCGAAAGTTTGTGTGACATTATTGGACTATGTCGGAACTGAGGGACGATGTCCCTGAACCGAACCAAAAATTTCTAAGTCCACCGACGCTATCAGTTTCTTATCCGGCATCGCAGCATTCTGGTCCGACGAAAGAACCTGTAGAAGATCAAGTCAGATGACATACACAACAGCATATGTTGTTCCGAAAGGGAAAGCTCGAAATCCTCCGAATCCCTTTCGGTATCCCGTCGGACCGGATGAAATTTTCGGACGCCGTACCCGCTTCCGCGGAGCATCCCGACCCAGCATCGTCGGATAAAACATTATGCGACAGATTCAGTTGTTGCTGGGATGCTGCGATGAGCTGTGCTATTTAGGATAGCACATCCGTCCCCGAGGCCTGTGCAGTAGCGGTCTTATGATGCATTGCCGCCGGAAGCTCCGTGTACGTTGACTCCCGCACACTTTCCTATGCGAACGTCCGGAGTCTGCAGGCCTCGTGTCCCTGGCTACCGGATGGTGTGACCTGGTCGCCGATGATTCTCTGACTGGCAAAGCTGACTGGATATCCGAGGTCACGTAGCCAAAAGCGGTCGTGTGCGCTACCATGAGAATGAGGAAGCCTTATTGACAGTCTCTCCGGACTGACTATATGTCGGAGCGTCCCGAGCGGCGGACGTATGCTCCGAATGCGAAACATTTTGTACCACAACATCTAGGGCCAGATGTTGTTGTACGAGAGAGGGGCCTCTCTCGCTCGCCGTCCGGATGGACCAGAACGAGCTATGAACCGGACTAAAAGGCTTCCTCCGTTCTCCCTCTAATCCGCCGTCACTGGGTGTGCATTTGGTTGATTTATAGTGCTCGCATCACCTCAAAACTCCTTCTAGACCGCAACGGACGAACCCGGCTGCCGAACCATTCGATGAATGGATGCTACACCGGGCGAGCTAGCGGACGTCAAAGGCCGTCGAACCTACTAGGGTCCTCTTAGGCAATTGGCGTATTTACATGAGCACTTTTCCGCTAGCCCTTCATTAATTGTGACGACGGAGGCACACTGTTGGAAGACATCACAGATACATCACCCTAATCTTGATTGTCTGAAATAGAAATTGATAAAGTAGAGTGACCCTGCGGGGAAAGGACCGGAATGTCCAATTCCCCACTAACATACCGTGACATACGCTTCCAATGTTGTCATCGAAATCATCAGATACAGAACAGGAGTTAATGCGAGTACACTGACTACATATAGAATGATTATAAAAGTCAGAGGAAGACTTCCTCTTATTACAATTGATCAAAATCCTTTCAATGTGAAAAGAAAACAAAGTCCTGGTACTCGCACCAACCCCTGACAATCAAAATACATAATAATAATATGATCCATTAACATAGAAAAAATAATTGAAATCAAAATATTTTGAAAAAATATTTTTTCAGAACAGTCCAAGTTTCTGAAAAGTAACGTTGAGCCCCAATGGATCCCAAGCCTAAGTGTGGACAAAAAATTTAAAAATATTTTAAACAATTTATGCAACACTTACGAACAATAATAATATATCTAGTTATGATTAAATTATTTTCAAGAAATCCCCCCCTCACAAAGAGGGCTGTTGAAAATGTAAACAATGAGTGTAAAAACACTAAAATAAGACTCCAGGCACCCAGGCCCGAAATCAGTTACCAAAAATACACTATCTGATGCAAAACAGAGACTTCCAGGGAAGAAACTGCAGAACATCAGATGATAGATGCAGAACACAACGCCTAACCACCCATAGGTGAAGACGTAAACATGGGGAAAAGAACAGAATTCATTCTGTTATTCAGCTAAAACTCCCAAGAAATTTTAGAAATAATAATTACAGAAACTATGCCAAAAGCATGGGAGAATAGCAAGAGGGGACTTAAAGGAAAGGGAGAGAGGAAAACACTGAAAAATCAGTGTAACTAAATAACAAGAATGACAACAAAATGGCTGCTGCCTCAAAAATAGGTAACTTAACATAATTTCATTAAAAAATTTTAAGTTACAGCCCTGATAATATCCTGTCACACATTTTTCCTCTCCTCCTTCTATATCCTCCTTAGAATCACCATTTCACTAATATTTATTTGTCTGGCATCATTTAAACTGAGATTTACAAGCACAAAGATCAGTCAGATGTTAACTGATGAAGGGCCAAACTAAGAATGAATAATGGCGCCAATTTCGGAACGTCCTTGACACTGCGCATGCGCAGTAGAGGTGAAGTGTGGAGGGCCATTCAGGACATGTTTTCTTTGGTTTTAGATGCATATTTTGGGGATTGGAGGGCAAAATTTGTGTTTGGCCCTATATTTTAAGAGTTAGCACCAGCTATGTCTGGGTCATTGGTACAGTATAAAAATATCAATATATATTAAATTTGGGGAAAATATTTTGAACAGTTTACTTTAAAATGTGAGGACAAGAAAAGAGGAAAGACGGATGTACGTAACCCATTCCTGTTTCCCCCTCCAGCTATGTTCTGGATACAAATTTACCTATTCCAGCACAGTAGGTCCACTTAACCCTCTGCAGGGTTAGATTGTTTGAAGACATGCGCACCATCAACATGCAGTACACCTTAGTACACAGCGTCATCGTGCCCCCATGTAGGCAATCAGGGTTAAGTGCCTTGGCCAAGGACACAGCGTGGGAGGCCGAATCAATCGCTCAGATGGTCACCCATCCTAGGACTAACCACACTCGACATTGCTTAACTTCGGTGATCTGACGAGAACCGGTTACCGGGACAGCACCCCCCTCCCCCCCACCCACTTAGAATGTAACTTGCAAGTTTTCGCAGAGAAAACAAAACATGTTGGGTCACCTGCAGACCTGTTAACCTCTGAATGCAGCTGTCAGGGAGATTTCCATGCTTGTCAGGGAGATTTCTGTGCACGTCAAAATTCACTGCCATTATACACTATGGGCAATATGACACAGCCCTTTTTACACCTAGTGACTGAACGAAGGTACATTGCAAGTTGCGTAAGAATTTCCTGCATTCATAACATTTGGTTCTTTGCATTATTCTTTGGAAAGCTCTCATTGAGAGCTTTCAAAAATGATGTCAAAACCTGATGTTATCAATGCACATGCAGAAAAGTGGGGTAATTAGTGGCAGCCCCCTCCCCCCTCCCCCCCCCCCCCCCTCACTGAACTAGAAAGTACCCATGTCTAAACCATTCACCAAGTTTCAAGTTGGCTGAAACATCAATTTCAGGTGAGTGAAACGAAAATAGGTGACTTTTTGCTACTTACCAAATCAGGACTGGATATTGGAGTTTTTATTTTTCCTTCGACATTTTTTAGCTTTTATTTGATAAACTTTGAAAACAAAAAATATATACTGATGTTCACTTTGCTCATTATTTCCCTGTTTACTGAATGAGGCTGTAACTCCATTTTATTTACCACAGACAGAGAGGTTTCCCAGTATGAAAAATTAGCTGTTGATGAAAGGGAAATAACTGCATTCTCCACATACTGTAAATAAAGATATTTATAGAACGGGATAACCCCTACTGAAAAGTGCTTCAATTTCCAAGTACACATGTTGTCTTGTGCAGAATCTATTTTCTTTAGTGGGAAAAAATATTAGCAGCAATGATTGGTGGGTTTATATGTTGAATACACTGACAGACTGACTGGGATTATTATTACTGAAGATTTAGAAAAATTCACCAGGTATTTTTTTCTCAACTATTTGAAGTAAGATTTATATTTTTCATATTTTTATCAACTTTTTCACTCTAAATTTTAATGCAAAATAACACGGTACATGATATTCATTCACTCATATCACCTCACAACTGGGATAAGACAAGTGAGAAGAGCGGTGTGATTGCGAGCTATCAATCTCTATCATCTGGCCAATCACGGTGGAGCCAGCGAAATGTGAACAGCCCTGTTTTACCTGTCAACTGGAACACTTAATTCTCTCGCTGACTCTCGCGCATCGTGATTTCCGTATTGTAAACACACAAAAAATGTTGGATTACCGGAAACAGGTTTGGAAAATTACAAAGCGGGAGAAAATAGGGGGTTGTCATGAGGGCAGGAGACTGGATGCCAAATTGGGAGTCTTCCGGCAAAATCGGGAGGGTTAACAGGTCTGGTCACCTGTACTGTTACAGTAAAAAGTGCTCAAAGTCAGAATTAGACACTTATTAAGGATTAAAATTAATTTGTATAATTATGCACTTTCTATATTCTGAGTGAAAACAGACAGCGGAAAGCCTCTCAATACATGCTCGATATATGCAAAAAAAAAATACAAATTAAACTCCTCCCTCTCTCACTATTTATTTATTGGTGTTTAAGGTCACATATTTCTGCACAATGGCTAACCATGACCGCGACAGTTTTACGGGTGGAGGAAGCCGGAGTACCCGGAGAGAACCACCGAGCAGCTGTCATCTCCCCAACATACCAACTCCACACAAGCAGGGTTAGCATTGGTTGAAGACAGGTGCACCATCGACGTGCAGTACGCCTTAGTACACAGCGTCACCGTGTCCCCACGTGGGCAATAGGGTGAAGTGTCTTGCCCAAAGGACACAACGCGGTTGCCGCAGGTGGGATTCGAATCGAGGACCTCTCGGCTTGCAGCCTGCACCTCTACCAACTGAGCCACCGCGCCCCCCTCTCTCACTGATTTGAAAAAGTGCCTGAGAATCAATTAATTTTCTTTACTTTTTCTCTCTCGATGCAACTTCACTCATATTCTGCTGCAGTTGTAAACCTTCCTCCTGTAGTCTCAATATTTGACTTTCAAGTTCTTTCGCCTGTTGCTTAAATTTTACTTCCTGCAACTAAATTAAAAATAATTCTTTTCAAAATGACAAATATACATTAAGTCTTCAGAAAAGACACAAATTCAGACTTATGAATTTTTTATCCATTTCCAAACACGGCATTAAAAAAAATCCTTGCAAATGCATGGTCAAACATTTGTTGATTGGTTTTCAAAGTCGCTTTAAGCATCATTGGCTTTATGATGACCACAACACCTGTAAGCAGTAAAGCTATTTACTTATATTTATACAGTGGAGCCCACTTAATTGGATATCTCTTAATTGTATATCCCTGTTAACTGAATATAATTTTCAAACACAAAACCATTTACCATACCTTCAGTACAAATTTGATCTGTTAATTGCATATGAGTTGTAGAGTAAACTCCTGTTACTTGTATATAAATTTTTGTAATATGTCGAAAAAATCGCTGTGACACGCACCAAATTCCCCTTATTTATCAACCTTTTTGGCCTCATACATCCAATACAGACATTTATTCTATTATATCTTGTTTGACAGAGCTCTATGAGCTCTGTCAAACAAGATATAATAGAATAAATGCTCAGTTTACCTCCAGAACACAAGAAACTGACCAAATCCCTGTTAATTGTATACTCCTGTTAATTGAATAATTTTCACTGGCAAAATGGATATTCAATTAAGAGGATTCTACTGTACTGCCCACTGTAGTGGAATCATGTCCCAGACATTAGATCCCAGGTTTGCATGGTTACTATGTGTATTCAATGTTACGCAATACAATACAATACAATACAATGAGAAATGTGCTAGATACACCACACATAGGATCTAAATCAAGCAAGAATGGATCTGATTGGATGTTATGCATCAGAGTGTTGTTATGACATGAATGAATGCAGTGTCAGGCAAGAAAGTTGTCAGCTTTCTGTAGGTGATATTTTTTAAACAAGACGCATCAAGAGGCCTTAATCACCAAGAATTTTTGATGAAAAAAAAGAAGTGCCTAATTGGCCCCCGGGGTGGGGGAGGGGGTGGGGGTGGGTGTGGGATGGGGGTGGGGTGGGGGTATGTAAGTTTAAAAAAAGTTTCCACATGTAGTGACTGTAAATAGTTCAAAATGCATATTGGAGAAAAAAGAAAAAAAAAAGCCTAATTGGGGGTGGGAAGGGGAGGGAGGGGGAGTGTAGGGGGTGGTGGTGTTTGTCTGGGTTTTTAACCACAAACTTGGAGTCATCCTACCAAGCTACAATGAAATCCCTTTATAATTGGCCTGTGGAATATTCTAAAGGTTTTCGGACTTCGGGCCTCTGTTGCCATCACAGTTGCCCAAAAGGGAACGTTCTCATCTAGACATTACATGAAGTCAACCTATCAAGTTACAATGAAATCCCTCCATAAATATGACCTATAGACTGTGCTAAAGGTATTCGGGCTTTGGGTCCCTGTTGCCATCACAGTTGCCCAAAAGGGGATGTTCTCATCTAGATATTATATGAAGTCAACCTATCAAATTACAATGAAATCCCCTCACAAATATGACGTGTAGACTGTGCTAAAGGTTTTTGGGCTTCGGGCTCAGGCAGCCATTATGGTTGAATGATCGCAACCAAAAAGGGACATTCTCATCTGGGCATCATGTGGATTGATCCTACAAAGTTACAATGATATCCCTTCATAAATATGACCTGTAGACTGTGCTGAAGGTTTTGGGGCAACTGTAGCCGTCACAGTTGCTCAATCACGTCCAAAAGGAGACTTTCTCATGTAGAAATTACATGAAGTCAACCTATCAAGTTACAATGAAATCCCTCCATAAATATGACCTGTAGACTGTGCTAAAGGTTTTCGGGTTTGGGGCTCGGGCAGTCTTCACGGTTGATAGATCACGCCCAAATGGGGAAATTCTCATGTAGACATCATACGGAGTCATCGTATCAAGTTACAATGAAATCCGACCATATTAAACATGACCTGCAGACTGTGCTAAAAGTTTTTGGGTTTCAGGCTTGGCAGCCATCACGGTTGACAGATCATGCCCAAACGGAGACGTTCTCATTTAGGCATTATACAGAGGCATTCTATGAAGTTGCAATGAAATCCTTTCATAAATACGACCTGTAGACTGTGCTAATGGTTTTCGGGTTTTGGGCTCGGGCAGCCATACTGGTTGACCGATCACGACCAAAAGGGGACGTTCTCATGTAGACATGACCTAAAACCTGCAAATGAAATTTTGTGACGATCAGACAAGAACTACTGGGTATAGCCTGTACTTGAAGGTTGAATAAAAAACTTTAACCACAAACTTTAACCAAAACTCCAAATGTCAACTAAACAGGAAAAGAAAGAAGAAAAAAAGAAAAAAAAAAAAAAAAACCCACTTGAACCTTCAGTAAAAAACTTTAACCACAAACTTTAACCAAAACTCTAAAAGTTAACAGACGGACAGACGAATGGACGGACGGATGGATGGACAAAAGTCATTACTATAGCCCTCACTGTAAACAGTCAGGCTAAAAATGAAAGTGTCAATGACACTGTAGCTCAACTTGTTTAAGACATGTACATGTATAGTATGTGACACAGCAATGACAAACGTCTAGGTAATGTTCTGATAACAAAGGTACATGTAAAGTATTGTAATGGTCTGTACATAAATGCTGACCGTAGCCTGTAACAAATGTATAGGTAAAGTATTGTAAAGGTGGGCGACAGTCAGATGCTAAACTAGAAAAGAAATCTTTGAGTCCCAGAGTGGGTCTGACTGAACCCAAAAATATTTGTTCAAACAAAGGCACCCAAAAACACTTGTTCCTGTCACAAGGTGATAACAAAGGTACCCAAAAAGTTTCGTAAAGATCAGTTCATAAATACAGACTCTAGCCCGAGCCGTATTGACATGTGCACTTACTGTGTATAAGTAGCACTGAACAAATCAAAGTTCATCTAATTTGCATAATTTCTGCACGAGAAAAAAACCTGTATTTTATGTGATGTATTCCATGTTACTAAACATTCCTACATTCTTTGGAATGTCGCGTGCTGGAGCCAGCAAAGGAAAGTTACGTCACGGTCTCAATCACTGTCTGAATCAGTGTAAACAATTATCCTTCATCGTTTCGCCTCAGGTTTAGCCGGGCTTTTATTCTCATGGACATGGATTTTGAAATTACCACCATAAATATTCCCTGAAAACATTGTGAACATTTCGCCGGTAGTGGCCGTATGTTCTGCACCAACAGTGCGTACAAATGTGTTATTTGTTGAATTGTATCCTGAGATTAAGCTTGAAGTTGAAGGCATTGTCGTCGGGTATGGCAACTGAGCCTGACAGTAAGACTGGGATCGACAGTCGGATTCAACATGACATTCGTTCGTACTTGAGAGATTATTAAGTTTATTGGAAGTGCTACTTAAAATACGGGAATGTTTTTGTGCTGATTTTCATTTATGTGGCTATAATTATTGATGGAAGCAATGTTCTTATGCCCTGTTATCTGCATTATGTGAGGGGCTGGAATTTGATTCATTCAACTTTTGGACCAAGTGTTTTCTAGCACTGTGATTTGTGAGGCGTTTTTGAGTGGAAGATCCACCAATCGTTGACATACGCTTCATTATAGAGGTAAGTTTGTTTTTGCCTATTGGCTGCAACTTGAACCATTGATCTCCGGATTTCGTGTTCAATTGATTTGTGCGGGTTGCAATATGAATATTCAACGCGGAGGAAGACGCATATCAAATAAGGTGATTCGCCGGTCAAGAAATCCACGTGAAAAATCTCGTGGGTTTATGACCCGTGATAATATTCCTGTTCTGAACTTGGTTATGAGGCAGTGCTTATGTAATAAAAAAATTTATTCAAATTAGAACTTTCATACAGAAGTTCTGTACAAAAAACTGATTGCACTGATTTTGGTACAAAAAGGTTGCTGGTGGCCATCTTGAATTTTGGACCGCACCCAAAAACACTCGTTCCCATCCCACGGTGATAACAAAGGTACCCAAGAGGTTTCGTAAAGATCGGTTCATAAATACGGCCTCTAGCCTGAGCCGTATAGAAGTTGTGTACAAAAAACTGATTGAACCTAATTTTGGTACAAAATGGCCACTGGCAGCCATCTTGAATTTTGGACTGCATCCAGAAACACTCATTCTCATCCCAAGGTGATAACAAAGGTACCCAAGAAGTTTCGTGAAGATCAGTTCATAAATACAGACTCTAGCCCGAACCGTATTGACATGTGCACTTACTGTGTATAAGTAGCACTGAATAAATCAAATTTCATCTAATTTGCATAATTTTTGCCTGAGAAAAACACATGCATTATATGTGATGTATTCCATGTTACTAAACATTCATACAGAAATTTATTCAAATCAGAACTTTCATACAAAAGTTCTGTTCAAAAAACTGATTGCCCCAATTTTGGTACAAAATGGCCACCAGCAGCCATCTTGAATTTCGGACAGCACCCAAAAACACTCGTTCTCGTCCCAAGGTAATAACAAAGGTGCCCAAGAAGTTTTGTAAAGATCAGTTCATAAATATGGCCTCTAGCCCAAGCCGTATTGACATTTGCAGTTACAGTGCTGAAAGTAACATTAAATAGATTAAAGTTAGTCTAATTGGCATAATTATGCACGAGAAAAAAACCCGTATTATATGTGATGTATCCCATGGTACTAAACATTCACACAGAAAATTATTCAAATCAGCGCTTTCATATGGAAGTTCTGCACAAAAATCTGATTGCACCTAATTTTGTACAAAATGGCCACCAGTGGCCATCTTGAATTTCAGACCGGACCCAAAAACACTCGTTCTCGTCCCACGGTGATAACAAAGGTACCCAAGAAATTTCGTAAAGATCGGTTCATAAATACGGCCTCTAGCCCGAGCCGTATTGGCATTTGCAGTTACAGTGCTGAAAGTAATATTAAATATATCAAAGTTAGTCTAATTGGCATAATTTATGCATGAAAAAAAACCCTGTATTATATGTGATGTATCCCATAGTACTAAACATTCACACAGAAAATTATTCAAATCGGAGCTTTCATATGGAAGTTCTGCGCAAAAATCTGATTGCACCTAATTTTGGTACAAAATGGCTGCCAGCGGCCATCTTAAATTTTGGACCAGACCCAAAAGCACTTGTATTCGTCTCACTGTGATCACAAAGGTACCCAAGAAGTTTTGTAAAGATCGGTTCATAAATACGGCCTCTAGCCCGAGCCGTGTGTACGGCACGACGGACGAATGGAGGGCCATGGCAATACCTCAAATTTGGCTTCGCCAAAGTTGAGCTAAAAATTCGTTATTCAAGAATTTTGTTTGCAAGTGTCGTCTGCTTTTCATGTTAGGTAAAGGGTTAAGGAGCAAAGCTTTAAGTTGAATGTCTGTGCCTGTTTGAATCCATCTAGAACTGACTTGAATATTTTGAAACAACCGTTAGAAAACAACGGGAGTTCTGCACACAACATTCTGAACAACCAACCTCCTTATGAGAGTACTGAAACCTGGGCTACTAACTGCAGTGACTATGACTTACGTTAGTTAAATGCTAACCAGGCCGACAAAACAATATCACTATTTTGTGAAACACTTGAAAGTTAAAAAATTTATAGTAATTTCTATATTTTTTATACTTACCAATGACCCAGACATAGCTGGTGCTAACTCTTAAAATATAGGGCCAAACACAAATTTTGCCCCCCAATCCCCAAAATTTGCATCTAAAACCAAAGAAAACATGTCCTGAAAGGCCCTCCACACTTCGCCCCTACTGCGCATGCGCAGTGTCAAGGACGTTCCGAAATTGGCGCCATTAATCATTCTAATAACCAGTGCCTGGTAAGCGCTATGTACTCAGCGGGGAGGCAAGAGTTCCCAACTCCTGGGAGGGCCATCCCCGTCTGGGTCATTGGTAAGTATAAAAAATATAGAAATTACTATAAATTTTTTAACATTTTTATACTGTACCAATGACCCAGACATAGCTGAATAGTAAAAAGGCTGGAGGGCCAAGGACATAGAGCAAAATGGAATATGCTCAATAAAATAAAATAGAGTCATCCCCTGTAGGGAAAAAGAAGTAATAGGCCTTACATATATCTTTCTTATTTATGATAAATTAGAAAGATACAACACCTTCCAAAATTGAGCTTCATACATCCATGTACTCTATTAATATCCAATATAATCCTTATACTAATAATTTTTAAAGTAAGCCAATAAATAAAGTAAGTCTAGAGAATAGAGACTCTTATACTCCTAAAAGTGTCTGAGGATTGCATAATCATGTCCGTTGACATATGCAATATTCAAAAGCTATACTTTAAAAACTAAGACTTGAATGAATTTTAAAAACCTAAACTTCTCACTAAACAACCATCCCAATAACAGCTCAGAATTACTAACTCCGGAGGAGGTATCCCCTTGTTTTCATAGTAAAACAGGTGACCCAAGGGAACACCCTCCCCCCCCCCCCCCTTTTCTTGCCCTGGGTCAAATAGCCCAGAGCGAAGAGGGCAGCAGAACGGAGACACTGCCGAAACAGACAGCCTACCTAGCTATAGTAGCAACTGTTAAGTGAATGACATTCTGAGCAGTAGATAATAGACCTAACAATAGAGGCCTCCAGAAATGGACTCGATATTTCTGAGATAAAATTCATGAATGTGGATGGCTGAGCGCAATGAGCGGCCTTCAAAAATCTATAATAGCGACACTATTAATGTAAGCCCAAGAAGTAGAAGAACTCTTACTTCATGAGCCGAAATCTTAAGCACAACTGCTAAGTCAATGATATACCATAAGCAGTACCGATAGTTAATAGAATCCATTAACAATAAAATGGAGCGTAACGTCCTTCTACTAGGCATCAAAGACAGAAGAAGCTTACGCCCATAGTAATAAACAGATATCTGTTTATAAACACATAAACTGTACCCGGAAAGAGTAAAGGCCTATGCCCATACGAAGACGGAAGGACCTTAAAATAATAGGTTCCGGATAATAGGAGCCTAACTCTTATGCAAAAATCCAACCTAAATAGTAATGGAAGTAGTGATTCCGAAACTACGAAAGTGAAAATCATCCATTGATAGTGCATGAAACTCACTGACTCTACAGTAAAAGAGAAACCAACAGAATTACTGTCTAAAAGGTCAGAATTTGAAAACTACTGTTTCCAGAGGCTCAAATGATTACTTAGCTAAATAAGAACCGAAGTTAAAATCCATATAGGAATTTAATCTAAAGATTCTAAGTCTATTTATCAAAAAGTTACTAACTGACTTAGATAAAGAGACAAAAGACTCAATTGTAAACTATTGTAGAGTGCATAGGTATGAGATAACATAAACCTATAACCTAAATAATAACAGGCTGCAGTAGATCTTGTGAAACAAGTATACTAAAAAATTGCAATGAGTAGTATGGAGGGATCAACAATATGAACATAATGATCCCTACACCAACGACGGAAGAGCCTCCACTTTAGCCGCATAGAATAGCGAAGAAGAGGATCTCCTATAGTAAGAAATCGCGTCCAAAGCTCGTCCAGTACAGTGCTTACAATGCAATACGGACCACACAACGGAATACATGAAGGTTGCGACCTTGCGGGTTGTGATAAAGATGACACGATTTACCCAGTGAAAAAAGATCCTCACATAGAGGAAGATTTCACGTTAGGACCCACAGTAGACAAGAGAGTAAATTACCCATGATCTCTGTGAAGATAGAGATGCTATCAACAGAAATGTATTGTGGTTGTTTATCTTAGCAATACCTGCTGAAACAACAGCGCCGGAGGATACGCGTATCCTATCATTCCGTCCTATAGATCAATAGAGCGTTAACAACATTAGCTCAGAGATCTGGACAAGCCAACACATACGTCTGCAATTGATTAGCAAGCTGTGTCGTAAATAAATCATCATTGGGCGCTCCCATAGATAGCAAATCTGATTGAATACTTGTTTGTTGAGAGTCCATTCTGACAGCAACAAGCGACCCGTAAGAGAACGGGAGTCCGGTAAAACAATCAGACGACCCGGAATATGACAGACCAAAACAGAACTTGGTGTACTATAACCAACAGACGGATTCTTTCCATTAAATTGAATAACGGAAACGAAAGAGTGCCTCCCTGGTTCCGGAGATACGCCACTACTGTCGAATTAAAGGACAGGATTTTGGCATGCGTTTCTGAATAATGTTCATGCAATGACATAAAGCAAGCCTAAAAAACATTATTCCGCTGAAGAAAACTGATTGCTAAGAGACTGCGGAACCCAAAGACCCTGGCACTTCGAATCCGTAGGGATCAGTATTATATCCCAATCTGTTTGACTGGCAACCGTCATAACAGCCACACTCGGGTCCGGCAACTGCGGTGGCACTCTCTGAGTCAACCACCGAATGTTTGCCCCAGTCTGAATCTCTTGTAACACTAGATAGACAAGAGAACGTGTAAATCGAGCAATTCATGGATTGCCGAAAAGTTGCCGTCGAAGAGAAGCTCCTCCGAGAACGAAGCGACTCTGAGAGAGTTCTTAACCTTACTATCCACGCGTGTGGATGTAGCTAGGGCTGCGTCACATCTGACCAACTCCAATCAGCCACTGAAGGGCGGAGTTATACGTGAACAAACTACTGCCCTCAAAAGAAATTACATTGAGAATAATATCCCGTAAATCTTTTCTTGAAGACGTAATGATAACGCCTCAGTATGGCGGATTACGTATGATAAAGCGTCTAAGTTAAGTCTACTATATATCATGTCGTTTCCAACATTGAAATTGGAAAAGACATAAACGGCGAAAAAGAATATATGCAGTCTTCAACCACACCGTCTAGACGCATAAGAACTCTCGGTATGCCCTGCTCTGCCAAAATAAACTATTCGTATAAATGATAAAATGGCAGAAATGAGCAATGCGGACAAGAAACTAAACTATCATGCTTGGTAGCAGGCTTGTATATATATATATATAGCATCGAAAAATAAAACACATGTTGTAATGACAATATTGGACTGCGTCGGTAAGTCAGGGACAATGTCCCTGAACCGATCGAAAAATCCGAGTCCAATGACGCTATAAGTCTCTTATCCAAGATCGCAGCAATGAAGTCCGAAATAACAATCACTGGAATATAATGCCAGAAGATATGAAAGGCAGCTTCCGATACTACTAAAGGGAAAACTCGAAATCTTTCGAATCCCTTTCGCCATCCTGTCGGACCCTATAAAGCGCTCGGTCGTCCGTACCTGATGCAACCGCGGACCGCACCGACCCAGCGCCGTCGGATAATTCCTGATTCGACCGAGAAACTGTCAATTGCTGGGATGCTGCGAAACAACTGTGCTAACTCGGATAGCACGTCCGTCACTGAGGCCTGAGGAGAAGCGGTCTTACGATGCATTGCCGCTGGAAGCTCCGTGATCGTTACCCCGTGCATACTACCAATATGCGAGCGAACAGAGTGTATCGGCCTCGTGTCCCTTGGCTACCGGATGGCGCGACCTATTCGCCGTGGAATCACTGAATGACGAAACTGATCGGATACTCGAGGTCACGTAGCCAATGTGCGGTCGTGTGCCCTGCTGTGAGGATGAGGAAGCATTAAGGACAGTCTCTCGGACTGTCAATATAACGGAGCGTCCCGACCGACGGACATATGCTCCGAATGCAAAATATCTGAACCACAACATGCGGTCCCCTATGTTGTTGGACGAGAGAGGGACCTCTCTCGCTCACAGCCCGGACGGACCTGGACAAGCCAGGAACCGGACTAACAGGCTTCCTCCGATCTGTCCTCAATCTACCGTCACTGGGTGAGTACTAAAGTAATTAAAGTGCTCGCATCACCCAAATCTCCTTCCTAGACCGCAACGGACAAACCCGGCAGCCGAACCATTCGATGAATGTACGCTACACCGGGTGAGCTAGCGAATGTCACTCCGTAGGCGATAGACATATTCCATGAGCACTTATTGCCGCTAGCTCTTCATTAACTATGACGACAGAGGCACACTTTTGAAAGACATCTCCGTAACTCTGCGAACAAGAAACCAGAAATGCTTGGTTATAGCAAGCATAAAATAATAATATATATAGCGTCGTTCAATAATTCGAAAGTTTGTGTGACATTATTGGACTATGTCGGAACTGAGGGACGATGTCCCTGAACCGAACCAAAAATTCTAAGTCCACCGACGCTATCAGTTTCTTATCCGGCATCGCAGCATTCTGGTCCGACGAAAGAAGCTGTAGAAGACCAAGTCAGATGACATACACAACAGCATATGTTGTTCCGAAAGGGAAAGCTCGAAATCCTCCAAATCCCTTTCGGTATCCCGTCGGACCGGATGAAACTTTCGGACGTCCGTACCCGCTTCCGCGGAGCGTCCTGACCCAGCATTGTCGGATAAAATATATGCGACAGATTCAGTTGATGCTGGGATGCTGCGATAAACTGTGCTATTAAGGAAAGCACGTCCGTTCCCGAGGCCTGTGCAGTAGCGGTCTTACGATGCATTGTCGCCGGAAGCTCTGTGTACGTTGACTCCCGCACACTTCCTATGCGAACGTCCGGAGTCTGCAAGCCTCGTGTCCCTGGCTACCGGATGGTGTGACCTGGTCGCCGAAGAATCCTTGATCGGCGAAGCTGGTAATATATCGGCGGTCACGCAGCCAAGGTGCGGTCGTGTGCGCTGACGAGAAGAGGAAGCCTTAGCAGTCTCCGCGGACTGCCTATACAACGGAGCGTCCCGAGCGACGGACGTATGCTCCGCTTGCGACACATTTTGTACCACAACATCTGGGGCCAGATGTTGTTGAACGAGAGAGGGGCCTCTCTCGCTTGCCGTCCGGATGGACCGGAACGAGCTATGAACCGGACTAAAAGGCTTCCTCCGTTCTCGCTTACTATCCGCCGTCACTGGGTGTGCATTAGGTTAATTTATAGTGCTCGCATCACCCCAAAATTCCTTCTAGACCGCAACGGACGAACCCGGCTGCCGAACCATTCGGTGAATGGACGCTACACTGGGCGAGCTAGCGGACGTCAAAGGCCGTCGAACCTACTAGGGTCCTCTTAGGCAATTGGCGTATTTACATGAGCACTTTTCCGCTAGCCCTTCATTAATTGTGACGACGGAGGCACACTGTTGGAAGACATCACAGATACATCACCCTAATCTTGATCGTCTGAAATAGAAATTGATAAAGTAGAGTGACCCTGCGGGGAAAGGACCGGAGTGTCCAAATCCCCAATAACATACCGTGACATACGCTTCCCATATTGTCATCGAAATCATACGATACAGAACAGCAGTTAATGCGAGTACACTGACCACATATAGAATGATTATAAAGTCAGAGGAAGACTTCCTCTTAATACAATTGATCAATATCCTTTCAATGTGAAAAGAAAACAAGTCCTGGTACTCGCACTAACCCCTGGCAATCAAAATACATAATAATAATAATATGATCCATTAATATAGAAAAAATAATTGAAATCAAAATATTTTGAAAAAATATTTTTTCAGAACAGCCCAAGTTTCTGAAAAGTAACGTTGAGCCCCAATGGATCCCAAGCCTAAGTGTGGACAAAAATTTTAAAAATATTTTAAACAATTTATTCAACACTTACGAACAATAATAATGTATCTAGTTATGATTAAAATAACATCAAGATATTATTTTCCAGAAATCCCCCCCTCACACAGAGGGCTGTTGTAAATGTAAACAATGAGTGTAAAAACACTAAAATAAGACTCCAGGCACCCAGGCCCGAAATCAGTTACCAAAAATACACTATCTGATGCAAAACAGAGACTTCCAGGGAAGAAACTGCAGAACATCAGATGGTAGATGCAGAACACAACGCCTAACCACCCATAGGTGAAGACGTAAACATGGGGAAAAGAACAGAATTCATTCTGTTATTCAGCTAAAACTCCCAAGAAAATTTAGTAATAATAATTACAAAAACTATGCCAAAAGCATGGGAGAATAGCAAGGGGGGACTTAAAGGACAGGGAGAGAGGAAAACACATAAAAAACAGTGTAACTAAATAATCAGAATGACAACAAAATGGCTGCTGCCTCGAAAATAGGTAACTTAACATAATTTCATTAAAAAATTTTAAGTTACAGCCCTGATAATATTCTGTCACACATTTTTTTCCTCTCCTCCTTCTCTATCCTCCTTAGAATCACCATTTCACTAATATTTATGTGTCTGGCATCATTTAAACTGAGATTTATAAGCACAAAGATCAGTCAGATGTTAACTGATGAAGGGCCAAACTTAGAATGATTAATGGCGCCAATTTCGGAACGTCCTTGACACTGCGCATGCGCAGTAGGGGCGAAGTGTGGAGGGCCTTTCAGGACATGTTTTCTTTGGTTTTAGATGCAAATTTTGGGGATTGGGGGGCAAAATTTGTGTTTGGCCCTATATTTTAAGAGTTAGCACCAGCTATGTCTGGGTCATTGGTACAGTATAAAAATATATAAATACTGTGGCTTTACAGTTGTTTCTTGACCAGTCTTGGCTGCATAAAAGCAACTGCCAGGGTACTTAGAATGCATCTTGCAAGTTTAACTAAAGATTGCACCTGTTTTGCTGCTTAAAAGTGATGAAAGTCGAAATTAGGCCAAGGACTGAAGAAATAAAAAAAAAAAAATAACTAGAGGTACTGTGATCAAGCTCGCAAAGTGATACCCCCGTGCCTGAAATGTATAAGTTATATTATCTCCCCTTGGAAATGTCAGAACGGAATTATATTGCTTCATGCACATCTTCATATGGAGTTCTTCCATTGTGTAAAGTTTCATGAAAATTCTTCAAACGGTTTAGGATGGACAGACGGACGGACAGATGGACGGACAGGGTGATTCCTATATACCCCCCAAACTTTGTTTACGGGGGGTATAATTAAACAAGAAATAAACAGAAATCAGATAAATAAGGCCCTACAAAGTAGATCTTCTATTTCTCAGATCAATTTTTGTAAAATTGCACGTGCAAGTTTAACTGAAGATTGCACCTGTTTTGCTGCTAAAAAGTGATGAAAGTCGAAAATAGGCCAAGGATTGAAAGAATAAAAAAAACAAGAGCTATTGCTGAAGACAATTCATACTCCCACTGCAGTGCTGAACCGATGAAGCATCAATAAAAATAAAAAAAAAACAAGTAATAATAAAAAAAAAAAAATCTGACAACACCGAAAATCATTCTGGTCTTGGGAAATGTTGTTACAATTTAATTACATACCAAGTTCCATAATAATAATAATTTACTTAAGTTATGAAAGTTCTGAATATTCTCGGATGGACTTACACATGGATGGACACACGGACGGATGCATGTAATCCAGTATACCCCCCCCCCCTATTTTCTTCGAAAGTGGGGTACAATAATAATTAGGCAAGAAATAAACAGAAATCAGATAAATAAGGCCCCACAAAGCAGATCTTCTCTTTCTCAGGCCATTATTTGTAAAATTGCATGCGGGAGAGCGTTTTTTTATTTTATTTTTTATTTCTGTAATTATTTCTTTGTCATCAAAAGTTCATGTTATTGTTATATATTTTAGGTCTCATAATCTACGGAATAGCATTTGTGGTGGTGTATTTCGTCCCTTGAGAGCAAGAAGGCTTTGCAATACTAAGGCATTGCAAAGCCTTCTTGCACTCAAGGGACAAATTTATCAATTTTTTAAATTGGGTAAAATATCAGACATAAACCATTTAATTTTTATTTTATTTAAGTTTACATTGGCTATAAAAAGAGAGCATGCGGCAGCCAAAAGGACTATGCATGAGGGCCTGAGAAACAGATTTTTAATTTTTTTAGGCCTAATTATTATTTTTTATTAAGTTTGCATTGGCTGTAAAAAGAGAGCTTGAAGTAGCCCAGAGGACTATGCGGGCGGGCCTGAGAAACAGATTTTTAACTTCTCTTTTAGGCCTAACGAAAAAATCTCAAATAAGGTTGATTGAGATGATACAAATACATCTAATTTTTAGATTACCTTGTAGTTATGGTTCAGTTCAGTAAATTTCTTTTCGTATATTTCCTTCTGATTTGTCAAAGTCTGTTGTAGTCGATTTCCTTCCGCAGTAGCTGTCAGAAGTCTTTCATTCAATATCTTGTTATTGGATTTAATATCTTCATACTCAGAATTGCTCACATATTCTACTATTGTGTTAGAACCTGCATCCTTTACTATAGGAGAGGCCTGAACATGGACAGAAGTTTTACTACAGTGTTTCTGTAATAAACTCTGTGTTGGAGATGGTGTTGATGCAGAATACATTGAATCGGGAATTAATGATGTGTTTGATATTTTGGGCACAGTACCTGATGAACGACTATTTAAACACGATGGTATATTATTAGACTGTACATTATCAAACAACGAATAAGTCCTAGACTGGGGCGTATCATCATCATTTGTTGACCAAGGTATATTGACAAGATCAAAATATTTATTCTGTGACGATGGCCTGCTTAATGATTCAAATTGAATTCGATCAGGATGACTATAATACTCCTTTATATATGATTTGCTCAATTCTTCATTCTGTTTGCCGTTTGTCGGAGAATAATAAGCATGTTTTCCTTGTCTAAAATCAGCCCAAATGTCACGAGAAACACTCTCCATTAGTCTTTGACGATCTTCAGATGAAACATCGGCCTGGGAGCACATTTGATCAACAATTGATGTTGTTAGTTCGGAAACAAAATCCGTATCCACTTTATTCATTTCTTCTACAAGGTCGACATTGCTGTCTAAATGATTATGTGTGTTTTTATTTCTGTTGACAGTTAGTGGTGAAGAAATTTGAAGTTTACTTGCGCCATTAGCGGATACATAAATGTTTTCACTGATGTCAGACGGAGAACTTGATGACTCAACAAAATCTAAATGATCTGTAAGATGTGAATGTGGTATTTCTTCGTCAGATATATCATCAAACTTTGTCTGGTTCAGCATACGACTCTCCTGTATTAAATTAGTTTTATCTTGGTTATTCATACTTGTTTTCTTGGAGAGGATAGGCTGAAAAGAGAAACTATACAATATTATTTGTACAGAAATATATGAATTTATTTATTTACTAGTGGGTGATATCCGGCGTTGCACGGGAGAAGATGGTTATATCAGCTGTTTTCGAAAGAGAATGTCAAGGCCACCAATTTCAAGGTCAAGGTCACCCCACATGGGCACCCCGATAAAGTCAAAATGATCGATGGGTCAATATACCTGCACATATAAAATTTTAGCCCGATCGGCCCAGCCGTTTTCGAAATAAAAGGTTAAGATCACCAATTTCAAGGTCAAGGTCACCCCACAAGGGCACCCTGATAAAGGCAAAATGATCGATGGATCAATATACCCACACATATGAAATTTTAGCCTGATCGGCCCAGCTGTTTTCAAAATAAAAGGTCAAGGTCATCAATTTCAAGTTCAAGGTCACCCTGCACGGGCACGGCACCCACTCGATGTTACTCGCAGGGACGAATTACCCCATGTACAAAATTTGAGATCGATGGTCGAGAAACGGAGGAGTTCACCCAGAACAAAGATAGATAGACAGACAGATAGAGAGATAGAGATATAGATACAGACATTCACATTTATATATTAGATTTATTGGTGTTTAAAGTCACATACTTATGCACAATGGCTAATCATGACCGTGACAGCTTTAGTGGTGAAGGAAGGAACACCGACCAACGACGAGCAGCTGCCACCTCCCCAACAATGTAACTCCGCACTGCAGCACAGGCAGGGTTAGATTGGCTGAAGGCATGCGCACCTTTGATGTTCAATAGGCCTTAGTACACGGCATCATCGTGCCCCCATGTGGACAATGGGTGTTAAGTGCCTTGGCCAAGGACACAGCGTGGGAGTCTGAATCGATCGCTCAGACGATCACCCATCCTAGGACTAACTGGGCTCAATGTTGCTTAACCTCGGTGATCTGATGAGAACTGGTTACCGCAATGCCACCGCGTCCCCAAAAATATATGAAGAAATGCATTCAATAGAAAAGGCCAATTAAAAAAAACATCTTCTTCCTTGGGCTCTTTTCCTTTCTATTTTTGGAGGGAGGGAGGTTTTTTTGTTAACCTATACAAAAAGAGACTTGAAAATAGATGGCATTATCAATTCATTTTATACTATTCAATGTTTTCTGGAGTGAAAAGTTCTCTTACAACAGTTGCAAATTTAACCAACTATATCAGGAATGATCGTTTGTTTCTGTCTATTGCTTGAGTTATGAACCCCCCAAAAAACAAAGGCCAAACTGTGTAAATGGGCCAAGCCCATTTACACTGTTTGGCCTTTGTTTTTTTGGGTTCATAACTCAAGAAATAGACAGAAACAAATGGTCATTCCTTTTAATTAAAACTGGGTGGCAAGAAATTTAAACACTCTCTACTTTGTAGTTATAATAAAAACCAGGGGAGTGCAGTGGCTCAGTGGTAGACTGTTGAACTTCTATGCTAGAGGTCCCAAGTTCGAGTCCCGTCCGGGACGACCCGCGTTGTGTCCTTGGGCATGGTACTTTATTCCGGCTGACTACATGGGGCACGATGACGCTGTGTTCTAAGGCGTTCTGCATGTCGATGGTGCACATGTCTTCAACCGCTGTAACCCTACTTGAGAGGGGTTTGAACAGAGTTATAATGTTGAGGAGCTGACAGTTTCTCGTTGATGCCCGGTGGTTCTCTCTGGGTACTCTGGCTTCCTCCACCCATAAAACTGTCAGGGTCACGATAAGCTATTGTGCATAAGTATGTGACCTTAAACACCAATAATTAAATAAATAAATAATAAAAACCAGATTGCATCATGCTTCCTATTGAGATCTAAATAAACAAGAGGCCCCAGGAGGCCTGATGGCGCTCACCTGACATGGTAGCCTAAATATCAACCCAGAGAATTGATTTCCACAAGTTGCATCTGCTCCTCCTAATAAAAGCTGAAACCAAATATCCAAATATTCTGACCAGTGGATCTAAAAAAGGATTTTTAAAGAATATTCCTCATATTGAACTAAGTCATAATTCGGGCTCCCACAGGGAGCCCATATATGAACCCAGGGACTTGGCTTTAACAAACCTGAAACTCACACCCCTAAGGATTCTGCACACCAATTATCAAAACATTCCGACTGCTGGATCTGAAGAAGAAGATTTTTAAAGAAAATTCCTCATTTTGAACCAAGTTACAATTCGAGCTCCCACAATCAGCCCAAATATGGACCTAGGGACATGGCTTGAACAAACTTGAATCTTACCCCCCATAAGGATGCTGCATAAAAAATATCAAAAGCATTCATCTGCTGGATCTGAAGATTTTTAAAGAAAATTCCTCATTTTGAACAAGTTGTCATTCAGGCTCCCATAGTGAGCCCAAATATGAACCAAGGGACTTGGCTTGAACAAACTTGAATCTCAGCCCCCCTAAGGTTGCTCCATGCCAAATATCAAAACATTTCAACTGCTGAATCTGAAGAAGAAGATTTTTAAAGAAAAATTCCTCATATTGACTAAGTTATAATTTGGGCTCCCAAAGAGAGCCCAAATATGGACCCATGACTTGGCTTTAACACACTTCAATCCCCCCCTCCCCCCAAGGATGCTACTCACCACATATCAAACCATTCTGACTGCTGGATCTGAAGAAGAAGATTTTTTAAGAAAATTCCTCATTTCGAACAAAGTTACAATTCAAGCTCCCACAGTGAGCCCAAATATGGACCTAGGGACATGGCTTGAACAAACTTGCATCTCACCCCCCTAAGGATGCTGCATACCAAATATCACAAGATTCTGCCTGCTGGATCTTGAGAAGAAGATTTTCAAAGAAATTTGCCTGAAATGCACTAAGTTCAAATTTGGGCTCCTATACTGAGCCCAAATATAAACCCAGGGGGCCGATTTGAACAAACTTGAATCAGATCCACCCCACAATGTTGCATACCAAATATCACAAGATTCTGCCTGCTGGATCTGGAGAAGAAGATTTTCAAAGAAATTTGCCTGAAATGCACTAAGTTTGAATTTGGGCTTCTATAGTGAGACCAAATATGAATTCAGGTGGCCGATTTGAACAAATTGGAATCAGATCCACCCCACAATGTTGCATACCAAATATCAAAAGATTCTGCCTGCAGGATCTGGAGAAGAAGATTTTTGAAGAAATTTGCCTGAAATGCACTAAGTTCGAATTCGAGCTTCTATAGTGAGCCCAAATATGAATCTAGGGAGCCGATTTGAACAAAATAGAATCAGATCCACCCCACAATTTTGCATACCAAATATCAAAAGATTCTGCCTGCTGGATCTGGAGGAGAAGATTTTTTAAGAAATTTGCCTGAAATGCACTAAGTTCAAATTTGGGCTCCTATATGGAGCCCAAATATAAACCCAAGGGGCTGATTTGAACAAACTTGAATCAGATCCACCCCACAATGTTGCATACCAAATATCAAAAGATTCTGCCTGTTGGATCTGGAGAAGAAGATTTTCAAAGAAATTTGCCTGAAATGCACTAAGTTCAAATTTGGGCTCCTATACTGAGCCCAAATATACACCCAGGGGGCCGATTTGAACAAACTTGAATCAGATCCACTCCACAATGTTGCATACCAAATATCAAAAGATTCTGCCTGCTGGATCTGGAGAAGAAGATTTTTGAAGAAATTTGCCTGAAATGCACTAAGTTCGAATTCGAGCTCCTATAGTGAGCCCAAATATGAATCTAGGGAGCCGATTTGAACAAAATAGAATCAGATCCACCCCACAATTTTGCATACCAAATATCAAAAGATTCTGCCTGCTGGATCTGGAGGAGAAGATTTTTTAAGAAATTTGCCTGAAATGCACTAAGTTCAAATTTGGGCTCCTATATGGAGCCCAAATATAAACCCAAGGGGCTGATTTGAACAAACTTGAATCAGATCCACCCCACAATGTTGCATACCAAATATCAAAAGATTCTGCCTGTTGGATCTGGAGAAGAAGATTTTCAAAGAAATTTGCCTGAAATGCACTAAGTTCAAATTTGGGCTCCTATACTGAGCCCAAATATACACCCAGGGGGCCGATTTGAACAAACTTGAATCAGATCCACCCCACAATGTTGCATACCAAATATCAAAAGATTCTGCCTGCTGGATCTGGAGAAGAAGATTTTTTAAGATATTTGCCTGAAATGCACTAAGTTCGAAATCGGGCTCCTATACTGAGCCCAAATATGAACCCAGGGGGCTGATTTGAACAAACTTGAATCAGATCCACCCTACAATGTTGCATACCAAATATCAAAAGATTCTGCCTGCTGGATCTGGAGAAGAAGATTTTTTAATGTTTTTCCCATTGCCTACAGTGTTAAAAAGTGCTGACTCAGCACTTTTTCAAAGTCCCGAAACTGTGCCCTATGATAAAACCGATGGCAATTTTTTTTTTACCAATCCTTTCTGTTGGTCCTAAGGAAGCTGCACACCAAATAAAAATTCTCGGTGCCGTGCAGTTTTGGAGATATGGGCGTTTTAAGTTTTTTCTATTTTTAGCTCCTGTGGTTCCCACGGGGCTGCGGGAAATTTTTTTTTGCATAAATCAAGTACCCATGACCCAATAAGCCCTCACATAAAATTTGGTTGAAATCGGCTCTTGGTTCAGAAAATAGAAATTAGGGGCGGGGCCAAAATGTTTGCCCCTCCCATAACAACGCCAAATATTATCCCTCAAACTTCTCTTGAACAAATCTGAGTCTACACCTCAAAAGGAAGGTGCATACCATATATCAAGTCTCTGCTACAGCTGGTTCATGAGAAGAAGATTTACAAAGATTTTGGTGCCCCTGGGGGGCGTGGCACCACCCAGGAGGAGGGGCAACTTCATTTGAACAAATCTGAATTGGCATTAGGTAATAAACATTTAGCCAACATTTGAATAAAATTGGGCTAGTGGTTTAGGAGGAGAAGTCGATAATGTAAAGTTAACGCCGGACGGACGACGGACGGATCACGATCAGTAAAGGTCCCGCTGAGCTTCACTCAGGTGAGCTAAAAAGGCATTGTTTTCTAAAATTTTGTTTGAAATGACGACACATTTCACTGAAAAATGTTCTTGTGTCATAAATAGAGGATATGGAATGAGTGTTTTTCTCATATAATATTTATGAAACGAGTCTAAGAAACGGAAAATTCAGACGAGTTTCATAAATATATGAGAAAAACACTCATTTCATATTCTATTTATCATATGACACACACACGAACAAATTAGCCACTTAGTATGACTTTTAAACCCATCACCTAACTTGAGTTGCAGACAGCACTTGGAAAAAACATCCTCGTATAACTAAAAATTTTCATTTTTTGCTTCCAAAACATAGGTTATGACCCCTCATTGGAACGAGCTATGTTTTGGAAGCAAAAAGTGAAAATATAAAAAAAAATGAATGGCGTTTTTCTTGTAGGTAAAAGATTAATGTAAAAAATTAATACAATATAACCCACCCTAAATAGGACAGATAACGTAAATTCTCCCTACTGAAATTATGCAAATGTGACGCAGTTGTATTTTGTTTAGCCAATCAAATTGTCCAGTTTTTGAAATTGACCAATGAAAGCTCCCAACTCTAATTATGCAAATTTTGAAAATGTGGCCCAGTTGTATTTTGTTCAGCCAATCAAATTGTCTAGTTTTGAAATTGACCAATGAAATTGACGGAAGGCTTTATTTATCACTGATTAATATGAAAACAAAATATCAAATGTCTTGAAGTGAACAAAACGGACAAGTTATATGATAAAATGTTTTATTAACCAATGAAATGCGCAAGTTAAATAGAACATCATTGGCCAAGCCCACATAAAACTTCAATCTTCTTTTCCACTTGGCAGGAAGGTGATGTCATTCAAAGCATCACTGGGTTAAATTTAATTCAGATTTTGATCATTTCCTGAGAAATTGAAAACACAGTTGTTAAATGTGGAGTTCAATATAAACCCAGATGACATGAAGTTGGCTGAACTTTGCCTCAAAAAGAGTTCATTCAGGTTATTCGGAAATTGGAAAGTTTTGATTGCGCAAGTTTCGTTTGTGGATGCCATCGACGTCAGTTATGTAGCATTTTGATCATGTTAACATCATTGTGTATGAGGCTGAATTGTCACAGAGGACAGTGTTTGACTGATATTTTGTTTCTATTATGTATGAGGCTGAATTGTCACAGAGGACAGTGTTTGACTGATATTTTGTTTCTATTATGTATGAGGCTGAATTGTCACAGAGGACAGTGTTTGACTGATATTTTGTTTCTATTATGTATGAGGCTGAATTGTCACAGAGGACAGTGTTTGACTGATATTTTGTTTCTATTATGTATGAGGCTGAATTGTCACAGAGGACAGTGTTTGACTGATATTTTGTTTCTATTATGTATGAGGCTGAATTGTTACAGAGGACAGTGTTTGACTGATATTTTGTTTCTATTATGTATGAGGCTGAATTGTCACAGAGGACAGTGTTTGACTGATATTTTGTTTCTATTATGTATAAGGCTGAATTGTTAGAGGACAGTGTTTGACTGATATTTTGTTTCTATTATGTATGAGGCTGAATTGTCACAGAGGACAGTGTTTGACTGATATTTTGTTTCTATTATGTATGAGGCTGTATTGTCACAGAAAACAGTGTTTGACTGATATTTTGTTTCTATTATGTATGAGGCTGAATTGTCACAGAGGACAGTGTTTGACTGATATTTTGTTTCTATTATGTATGAGGCTGAATTGTTACAGAGTACAGTGTTTGAACTGATATTTTGTTTCTATTATGTATGAGGCTGAATTGTCACAGAGGACAGTGTTTGACTGATATTTTGTTTCTATTATGTATGAGGCTGAATTGTCACAGAGGACAGTGTTTGACTGATATTTTGTTTCTATTATGTATGAGGCTGAATTGTTACAGAGGACAGTGTTTGACTGATATTTTGTTTCTATTATGTATGAGGCTGAATTGTTACAGAGGACAGTATTTGACTGATATTTTGTTTCTTTAAAGTGGGTCATTCTCTATTGTAACCATGGACGAAATTTTCATTTCGATGTCCACTCATGTACATGTGCCTTAGTTCAAATCCAACATCATCAGGACTCAAAATACCTTTTTTTCTATGCATAGCAAAAGGCTACACATTTCCGAAAAATGAAAAGCATTTTGTTTAAATTGCATAGCAGTTCATGTTTTCCGGAGTTATGCCATAATGTTTTGTATTAAAATCTTCTGAGCAGATACAGTAGAATAATTTCCATCTATTTCTGTGCATTTCAAATGAGCTGCAACACATGAAGTACTAGCTATGTTTTTCAACTGAACTGCCTCTAACAACTGCATGGACTTAGATATTTCCAAATGCGTAACATCTCTTAATTTGATGGGATTAAAGTTATTTTAACTGGGTATTTTATGCAAAATGCAGAAACAATGCAGGATAAATTTAAACCAATAAAATTTATTTTACATGTGAAGATGCTAATGCGAGACGGAGAGTTAAATTGTATATCAGGAGTAAAGCATCAGTGAACTAGCTTGCAAAGTTTGTTTCAAATTTTCATTTTTACATTTTGCAGTACAAGATATTCAACTGCAGCCCAATAGGCAGCAGTTGAATATTTTTTATCGCAAAATGCTATATATAATTGAAAATTGTGTAGCTTTTAGCATGTTTTGCATAGCAAATAGCGATGCAGAACCACTTATTTTGAGCCCTGAACATCATGCATTCTCTGGATACCAGTTGCATGTAAACCGTGTGTTGAGTCTGTCGTGCTACAATGCCTACATTTTGCATTTCGTGAAATGTCAGGCATAAATTTTGAGAACTGTTATTCTTTTACACTCTTGTCTGTGAACCAAATACATTCAGTTGATGATGAAAGGAGAGCACTGAAGTTTTACTTCAATCAATCCAATCAGTTATCATGCCTAGCATTTTCAGGAGAGTGATTTATTCGGTCGCCTACTGCTCACCTTAAAAAAATTAAGGAGGGCAAAAGCTAGCCCTCCTGGACTTAGAAAATATTATACCATAACAGCCTGTTCCTAAAACCCACATCTTTTTGGATCTCTGATATGTTAGTGGTCTCTGTAAGTTGGCCACACTACCCCTCCCTCACCTCTTACTAAGGCCCGGAGGTGTGGGAGGGGAAGTGTAGCTGTCTCACAGAGACTACCTTGTTAGCAGCACCAAATAAAATGTACAATGCTACCTAGGCAAAATTAACTAGAGGTACTGTGAGCAAGCTCACAAAGTGATAACACCCCCCTCCCCCCCCCCCCCTGCACCTCAGTTGTAGCCTTTTTGGTACATTAATTTGTATTAAGATGATGTAGCAATTGAAATGTATAAGTTAGATTATCTCCCCTTGGAAATGTCAGAACAGAATTATATTGCTTCATGCATATCTTCATATAGAGTTCTTCCATTGTGTAAAGTTTCATGAAAATTCTTTAAACGGTTTAGGAGTTGTACTTATAAGGATGGACGGATGGACAGACGGACAGGGTGATTCCTATATACCCCCCCAAACTTTGTTTGCAGGGGGGTATAATTAATAGTAAGCTTAAGGAGAGCTAATCGCTACCCTAGGCCATGCGAGGGGAGCGATTTTTAGCCCTCCTGCATTTTTAAGAATGCCAGGCCTGAGTTATATCTTTATTACAGGCTGGTAATGATTATGACCTGACATTGCTGACATTTGATTTGGGTAAAACGATGAACGTAGACGATCATCTATTAATTTTAATTGTGTATAAAAAATTAAACACGGAATAAAAAGCTTGATAGCGATTTCACTGTTTATTTGATTTTATTTTCAAAGTATTTTTAAAATGATGAGATAAATATTAATTACTTTTCATTTTGAAACAATATGATCATGCAGAGGTTCTTTTCCATTCACACTGTACAGCGTAATTTTAACGACTGGCATTGAGCATGGTTTAGGGCAGGCCTAAATGCATTTTTTCAGTTCACTGCGATATGAGCATAATCCCTGTTAATTGAATACTCCTGTTAATTGAATAATTTCCATTTGGAAAGTGGGTATTCAATTAACAGAGTTCCACTGTATATGAAAAAATACATTCAACAGTTAAGGCCTATTAAAAAAAATTCTTGTTTCTTAGGCTATTTTCCTTTCAATTTTATGAGGGAGGGAGGCTTTTTTTTTGTTAACCTTTTAACTAACATGAAAAGCAGACAACACTTGCCAACAAAATTCTTGACTAATTTCTTTCATTTTTTGTCTCAAAAACATAGGTTATGACCCCTTGTTGGGACGAGGTCGATAAGCTCATTCCAACAAGGGGTCATAACCTATGTTTTTGAGACAAAAAATGAAAAAAATAATGAAAAGTAATTGGCGTTTTTTGAGAATGCGCTGGCTAAATTTTGGCTATTACGTTGGGCAAAGGCTTAACCAATGCAAAGGAAACCTGAAATATGGAATTATCAATTTATTTTACACTATTCTATGGAACACCCAATCTTATCTGTAGCGCAAAATTCTCATACCACAATTGCAAATTTAACCACCAACAGTATCTTGGTTGACAGCTTAATGAGCTCTGTCAAACAAGATATAGTTGGGGAAATTTTTAGTTCCACAAATGCAAAATACTATCAATAAAGAGAATTTCAGGCAAAATAGCAGCAACACCATCGGATGGACAATCCCATGCATGTCCAACAAGGGCAATAACTCTTGAAGAAAAACTTGTGCACAGCTGATTCACAATTCCACTCATGATATTATCACCAGAAAGCTGTATGTTCAGTTTGGAGAAAAATATCTTGAACTGTTTTCATGGAAATATGTAGGGCTGCACGGTATTTCGATAAACCGATATATACCGGTATTCAAACCAATATCGATTAAATACCGGTGTAATTACAAAAATATCGGTTTATCGTCATTATTTATTTACCCACAATTTAATTTTCAAGATGTCTCGAGTTTTTTAACTGTAGCTCAGGATGAATAATATTATCGCTTTACCCAAGGAATCGTCCACATGTGCCCACGTAATATACAAATTTAGCAGTTGAAAAAATAATTTTCAAAAATTTCAACAAAACTATATCATGTGACCCCTCACTGGAACGAGCTCAACGGGCTCGTTCCAACGAGGAGTCACATGATATTGTTTTGTAGAAATTGTTTGAAAAATTTGATTTAAAATAATAAATTTTGATATCATCTGCATTGTGTAAAGGTTTTTCGAACCGCATCATCAAGGCATGCTGATTCGTTCCGACTATGATGCCTTAAGTCTCGATTGTGGTACTTGTGTTCAGATATCTGAACAGTTTTCGATATACCTGTATACCACAGTATTTTTTTGAATACCGATACCGGTATTTTGTTTGGAATATCGTGCAGCCTTAGAAATATGATGTGTGATCACAATAAATTCCAAAACCAACAGGAGCTATTGCTGAAGGCAATTATACCCCCACTGCTGTGCCGGGCGGATGAAGCATAAATGAAGCATAAATGAATTAAAAAACAAAGTAAGGAATGTCACTCTGTTAGAAAACTTTGGGCAAACTTCGTATAACATGCGCTTGTCATAAAGATCCCTCATACCAAATTTAAATGAAATTCAACCACTCACTGGTAACATATCACCATGGCCCTATATTGCACGGATGGACAGGCAGACGCATGTAATCCACAATACAATAAACCCTTTACCTAACAAATCAAACACATCCACAAGCAAAATTTACAAATTAAGGAGTTGAAAAAATATTATTTTTCAAATTATATCAACAAAACCATATCATTTAGCACCTCACTGGAATGAGCTTGTCAAGACCGTTCCAATTTTTTTTTAAATTTGAAAACATATTTAAAATAATAAATTTTGATATCATCTGCGTTGGGTAAAGGGTTAAAGACTTTATTTATTTGAATGCAGCTCAAAGGCAATAACTCTGAAATCAGGCACATCATTGACGTAAATCTTGCATGGTTGCGAGAGAGGTGTCTACAAAGTGTGTTTGGGGAAAAATTTGTTGATCTTTCTCCAATTGTTCTTAAGATATGAGACATGATTCCTGACACAGAGAGAGAGGTAAGGTGGTAGCTTGGAAAGCCGAATGCTGTAGTCCACCTATTCCATAAAAGGCAGTGGAGTAAAAAAATTCCTGATTCATTACTCACACCCTTAAATTCCCAAGCTTTACAGATCTATATGATCTCAGTATTTATTTATTGGTGTTTAAGGTCATATACTTATGCACAATGGCTAATCATGACCGTGACAGTTTTACGGGTGGAGGAAGCCAGAGTACCCAGAGAGAACCACTGATCAAAAACGAGCAGCTGCCAGCTCCCCAACATCGTAACTCCGCATTGCAGCACAGGCAGGGTTAGATTGGTTGAAGACATGCATTCCATCGATGTGCAGTACGCCTTAGGACATGGCGTCATCGTGCCCCCATGTGGACAATCGGGGTTAAGTGCCTTGCCCAAGGACACAAGGCGGGAGTCCGAATTGATCGCTCAGACGGTCACCCATCCAATGATTAACCGGGCTTGACGTTGCTCAACTTTGGTGATCTGACGAGAACCAGTTACCGCTACATCACCACGCCCCCATATGATCTAAGTACTTGTAATATATGCATTTATTCTATCATATCGTGTTTAGCAGAGCTCACAAGTATGAAATCAAATAAGATCTGTTAAACAAAATTAGGCCAATAAACAAAATCTTGTTTAGGCCTCAAAAGTTAAAAATCTCTTTCTCAGGCCCTCCCACTTGGTCCTTTTGGTTGCCGCATACTCTCGAGTTTTATAACCAATGCAAACTTTAAAAACAAATTAAATGGTTTATGTCTGATATTTTACCCAAGTTAATAAAACTGATAAATTTGTCCCTTGTTGCAACAAGGTTTTTAAATACTCTAGTATTGCAAAGCCTTCTTGCACTCAGGGGACGAAATACACCACCACCCATGCTATTCTGTAGATTATGAAGTCTAAAATATAAAACAAACCAAGAACATGAACTTTTGATGGCAAAGAAATAATTACAAAAATGACAAGAGGCCCCAGGGGGCCTGAGGGCGCTCACCTGACATGGTAGTCTAAATATCAAACCAGGGACTTAATTTGAATAAGCTGCATACGCCCCTCCTAAGAAAAGCATATACCAACTTGATGAAGCAATTGTGCCCACACAATAGACAGAATTTTCCTTCTATTTTCAGTTCCTACACTTTTACGTCCCAAAATTGAGATAAACACATTAAAAACAGATTTTTTTTTATTTTTGTTCGGAAATTTTCTTAGTCCCACCCGGCCCCCAAATTTTCAGTGTAAAAAAAAAAAAATTTTTTGTCTTAAAACTGACTGAAACGCATAAAAAAAAACCCCCAAAAATGTCTGGATTTTGGTCCAAAACTTTCTAAGTCCCACCCGGCCCCCAAATTTTCAGAGTAAAAAAAAATTTTTTTTTTTGTCTTAAAATTGACTGAAACGCATAAAAAAAACAAAACAAAAAAAATGTCTGGACTTTGGTCCAAAACTTTCTAAATCCTACCCGGCCCCCAAATTTTCAGCGTAAAAAAAAATATTTTTTTTTGTCTTAAAATTGACTGAAACACTTTTACGTCCCAAAATTGAGATAAACACATAAAAAACAGATTTTTTAAAATTTTTGTTCGGAAATTTTCTAAGTCCCACCCGGCCCCCAAATTTTCAGTGTAAAAAAAATATATTTTTTTCGTCTTAAAATTGACTGAAACGCATAAAAAAACAAAAAAAATGTCTGGATTTTGGTCCAAAACTTTCTAAGTCACACCCGGCCCCCAAATTTTCAGTGTATTAAAAAAAAAATTTTTTTGTCTTAAAATTGACTGAAACGCATAAAAAAAACAAAAAAAATGTCTGGATTTTGGTCCAAAACTTTCTAAGTCCCACCCGGACCCCAAATTTTCAGTGTAAAAAAATAAAAAAAAATTATTTTTTTTGTCTTAAAATTGACCAAAATGCATAAAAAACCAAAAAACTAATTTCCGGATTTTGGGCCAAAATTTTCAAGTCCGGAACAGGACCCCAAATTTTTCAGTCTACATATGAACCCAGGGACTTGGCTTGAACAAACTTGAATCTCCCCCCCCCCCCCCCCCCCCACCCCCAAGGATGCTGCATATCAAATATCAAAAGATCCTTATTGGTAGATCTGAAGAAGAAAATTTTTAAAGAATATTCCTCATACTGCACTAATTTAAACATTTGGGCTCCCATTGAGAGCCCAAATATGGACCCAGGGAATTGATTTCAATAAATATGTGAAACAATCTTCCAAAGATGTTAGATGTGAAATTAGAAAGCTTTTGGAGCAGTGGTTTGGAGAAAAGTAGTGTTAAATGTTTTTCCCCATTACCCACAGTGTTAAAAAAATGTTGACTCAGCACTTTTTCGAAGTCCCAAAAAAGTACCCCATGATAAAAGCGATAGCAATTTTTTTTTCTTGCCCCTCCCATAACGATGGCAAATATAGCCCCTAGAACTTCTCTTGAACAAATCTGAGTCTACACCCCAAAAGGAAGCTGCACACCTAATATCAAGTCTCTGCTACCGCTGGTTCATGAGAAGAAGATTTTTTAAGATTTAGGCTCACTTTTTGGGCGTGGCCCTATGTCAATTTAAATTGACACAGGATAGGGAACATGCACACCAGATTTGGTTCAATTTGGTTGAGTAGTTTGTGAGAAGAAGTCGATAATGTAAAGTTAATGCCAGACGGATGGATGGACGGACGACGGAGGAAAGTGATTAGTAAAGCTCCCCTTGAGCTTCGCTCCGGTGAGCTAAAAAATAAAATAAAAAAACACCCACTCACATGTAATTTTACAAAAAAATGGCCCGAGAAACAGAAGATCTTCTTTGTGGGGCCTTCTCAGGCATTTATTCCTCAATTTAATAAAACCGAAAGGAGGCTCTTCTTTCTATTCATATCGAAAATAGTCCTGAAGGTAAATTAGAAACTGGACTCCCCACTCCAATATGTGAAGAAACCAATGTTTTCTGCAGTGAAAAGTTCCCATAATGCAGTTGCAAATTAAACGAACTTAGCTCACTAAGCTCTGTCAAACAAGATATAGTTGGCTAAATGTTTAGTCCTACAAGTGAAAAATTGTTTCCTCGAAGAGCAGAAGAGAAGAGGGGTGGAAGTCCTCTAAAATGGGCAACATGGGTATAAACAATTAATTCAACTTGGCTTTATCTCCATGTTGTGGTTATGATTAGCCATTGTACAGAAGTATGTGACCTTAAGCAACAATTTATTTTATTTATTGGTGTTTAAGGTCACATACTTGTGCACAAGGGCTAATCATGACCATGACAGGTTTATGGGGGGAGGAAGCCGGACTACCAGGAGAGAACCACCGAGCAACAATGAACAGCTGCCAGCTCCCCAACATTGTTATTCCGCACTGCAGCACAGGCAGGTTAGATTGGTTGAAGACATGCGAACCATTGACGTGCAGTATGCCTTTTTAGTCGGCGTCATCGTGCCCCCATGTGCACAATCGGGGTTAAGTGCCTTGCCCAAGGACACAACGTGGGAGTCTGAATTGATCGCTCAGATGGTCACCCATCCAAGGACTAACCGGGCTCGACGCTGCGATCTGACGAGAACCTTAAACAACAATAAATAGTGAAAATTTCCCATAACGTAGTTGAAAATTTAACCAACTAAATCTTGTTTGACAGAGCTCTGCAAGCTCTGTCAAACAAGGTATAGCTGGTTAAATATTTGTCCAACAAATGCAAAATAGCGTCATCGAAGAGCTTTCCAGGTAAAAAAAAAAAAAAAAAGATGAGGAAGATTTCATTCAATGATGACGGAAGTGCCTGAGAAATAAGATTTCTTTTTAACCCTTTACCCAATGCAAAGAATATCAAAATTTATTATTTTAATTACTATTTTTAAAAAAAAAAATTCCAAAAAATTTCAACAAAACCATATTAGGTGAAACTTAACTGGAACGAGCTCCATGATATGGTTTTGTTGAAATATTTCCGAAAAAAAAAATTTCAACTGCTCAATTTGCAAACTACGTGGACCATTTGTTAAGTAACGGGTTAATAGCCTAAGATTGAATTTATTTATCGGTGTTTAAGGTCACATATTTCTGCACAATGGCTAACCATGACCGTGACTGTTTTACGGGTGGAGGAAGCTGGAGTACCCGGAGAGAACCACCGAGCAACGGCGAGCAACTGTCAGCTCCCCAATATACTAACTCCACACAAGCAGGGTTAGCACTGGTTGAAGACAGGTGCACCATTGACGTGCAGTACGCTTTAGTACACAGCGTCACTGTGCCACCGCATGGGCAATGGGGGTGAAGTGTCTTGCCCAAGGACACAATGCGGTTGCTGCAGGTGGGATTCGAACCGAGGACCTCTCGGCTTGCAGCCAGCACCTCTACCAACTGAGCCCCCAATTTATAAACAAAACTGAGAGAAATAAGCAAATTCCATTAAAATTGAATATCCGTGTCAATTGAATATTTTCCACTGTCAAAGTGGATTTTCAATCAGTGGGATTAATTTCTATTATTAAATGCTTCTTACCTTGATGGGCCTCGGAAGGTCAATATTCTTTCCATTATCCACAGCTTCATTCTGTTGCTTTTTCCTTTTCTTTTTCAAAACAGTCTGAAAAGATCTAGTATCTTCTGTAAAAGAATCTTCTGGAGAAATGTCACCATCAATGTTCTCTACTGGTTTCTGAACAGGTCTAACTAATGGCTCGTAGGTAATTTCATCCAAAATATCCATTGATTTTTTACTGATAGTCTTATTAGTATTGCTATGATCCAGTAATGTGAATTCTGGTGCATCTGGATTTAAATTACTTCTGTCATTAATTTGTGGAAGTATACTGGGCAAATTCTTTTTCAGAGCTTTAGCCATAGTTAAGCCTTTCCCACGTGATGATGCTATTTCTCTGGCTCTAACAGCATCCTTCAGAACACATACAAACTCATCTATGAAAGCAAACTTCAATGACTGCTTCAAGAAATCTTTAAGGCTACCAGCCTGCTTTATGACTGTCTGTGCTTCAGGGGGAAAATTCTCCATTTCTCGAGTCAAGAGTACATCGTCAATATGCAATGGTCCATTTTCTGACAAAATGTCAAAAAAATAACTGAAATAGAAACAAAAACAGATTAACCCTTTTTCGAATGAATAGATCACAACTGCCCGTAATCTATTCAGTGGAATAATCCTGTTAACTGAATAGCCACTTTGCCAAAGAAAATTATTCAGTTAACAGGAGTATTCAATTAACAGGGATTGTGTCACTTTCCTGTATTATAGAGATAAACTTAGCATTTATTCTATTGTATCTTGTTTGACAGAGCTCTATGAGCTCTGTCAAACAAGATATAATAGATTAAATGCCTGTATTGGATGTACAGAAGCCAAATAGGTCAATAAACAAAGGAAAATTGGGGAGAGTCAGGCAAATTTCTCGACAGGTTACAAGATTTTTTATACAATTAACAGGAGTTTACTGTATAACCTACATTCAATTAACAGGTCAAATTTGTACAGGAGGTATGGTAAATGGTTTTGTGTTGGGAAATTATATTCAACTAGAAACTGTTTTAGCACACTAAAACATATGTCTCTCCTTCCTTTCTATTTAATGCATGGCAAATGATATATACATGAATAATATTGACAATCATGCCCAATATCTAAGGTCTAGATCAAAAAACAAAAAAGTTCTGGTCCGGACGAAGTTTCTCTTAAAAAAAGCACATAAATCTGACCTTCAGGTCAAAGGTCAAGGTCACATGAAGGTCACTATGGTACGCAACACAACGGCTCATGGTGATACATCCACATGCCAAATATCTATGGTCTAGGTCAAAAGACAAAAAAGTTATGCCCCAGACAAAGTTTCCCTTAAAAAGCACATAAATCTGACCTTCAGGTCAAAGGTCAAAGTCACATGAAGGTCACTATGGTACGTGGCACACTGGCTCATGGTGATACATCCACATGCCAAATATCTAAGGTCTAGGTCAAAAGACAAAAAAGTTATGCCCGGACAAAGTTTTCCTTAAAAAGCACATAAATCTGACCTTCAGGTCAACGGTCAAGGTCACATGATGGTCACTATGGTACGCGACACACCGGCTCATGGTGATACATCCACATGCCAAATATCTAAGGTCTAGGTCAAAAGACAAAAATGTTATGCCCCGGACAAAGTTTGTATGAGAAGTATGAGAAGAAGAATATGCACTAAAACAATAATAATTAACACGGTTATGCAGTTAAGAGATGTCCAGTTAAGTGGGCTCCACTGTATAATGCAGTTCAACATGCAATCTTTTTTATGGGTTTGCATCACTGACACCCAAATAAGACAGACAGTAAGTTTGCTTACCTCGATTTACTTATTCCCTCGATTCAGTTTGTTTCACTCATTTGTGACTGAAACTTCAAAGTTTCGTTTCAGAGATCTGTTTGCGACGTACACGTGCAGTTGGTGTATTTATGTTGGATTTTCCTGAACGTGCTCACATTCAGAAAAATCCAACATAAATACGACTGCGCATGTGTACAGTGCAAATTGTTTCTAGAGGGGTTACGGTATGAAAAACCAATGACATTGATGTAATAAATGATCGAGTCAGTGACTGGACAAGGTGACCTAGAAACTGCAACATGCCTTAGTGCAGGGCTTCCACACCTACCAAGAAACAAAAATTCTGTATTTTTTCCAGACTTTTTCCAGACCCTCCTCTATTTTTTCCATACCCTTCACAGTCATCGCAGTGTTGTTTTTTTAACCTCTTGGGGGACCAGATATATCAGAAATATATCCTACAAAACACTTACAGTAAAACCTGTCTTGAGAGACCACTGTCATGAGAGACCACTGTGGTCATGTACCTATTGGTTTCACTCTATAATGGACCTGCATGAGAGACCACCTGTCTTGAGAGACCACAAGACTGTGGCAAACAATCAGTTTTTCACCTGCTTTGAGAGACCGGAAAATCAATTTTTTGGGGGGTGGTCTGAATTTGTTATTCAAAATTTGTTTTATTAAAAATTATTGGAGAGTGCCTGTTGGCACTCTCCAATAATTTGTAATAAAACAAATTTATGCAAACAAAATATATGTGTTTGACTGAAGAGGAAACATGAGCAAGGGAAAAGATGGCTTTTGTTCTGGTACCCTCGTTGTAACTCAGCCAGTTGAAATCAATGGAGTGTGCACACAAATCAGTAGTTCAAAAATGTAACCAAGACGTCGGCCCAACAGTGAAGTTTTTCAGTTTATGTTCTTTTATCTATAATTTATTAAACAATGCCTTTGTACTTGTATTAAAACTGAATTAAAATAAAACAATAATAAAAAAAAGTTGAAAAATCAATTCTTCTTCCATTTCTGCAACAAATATTCTCTGGGTGGTCATTCACTGACTAGTGAAAACGTCAAACCTGTAATGAGAGACCACCTGTCTTGAGAGACCACTTTGGCTCGGCAAATGGGGTGGTCTCTCAAGACAGGTTCTACTGTACATCAATTGGTGAGAATGGGGTGTTTTTTTTGCATAGAAAGAGTGCCCAAACAAGGACACAAAAGAAATATTCCTCTTATCTTTAAGAAAAGAGAAGAACAAACAGAAATTGCATATGGACTTCAAGCTAACTAATAAAAAACAATGTAGCTGAGGGTAATTATTGAACAAACACACACAAGCTGATCATAAATCTTAAACACTCTTCGTTGTCATTACTATTAATTTATTCATTTACATGTGTTTAATTTTTTATCTACCTATTCTTTTTTAGTAAATAGTAAATATTACAATTTAGGCCACATAAAGCAGATGTTCTGTTTCTCAGGCCAAGTTTTGTAAAATTGCATGTGGGCGGGCAGTTTTTTTATTTTATATTTTATTTTTGTAATTATTTCTTTGCCATCAGAAGTTCATATTCTGGGTTTATTTTATGTTTTAGGCCTTTATAGCAAGGGTCGTGGTGTATTTTGTCCCCTGGGTGCAACAAGGCTTTGCAATGCTAAAGCATTGCAAAGCCTTGTTGCACTCAAGGGACAAATTTATCAATTTTATTAACTTGTGTAAAATATCAGACATAAACCATTTAATTTTTATTTTTTCAAGTTTGCATTGGTCATAAAAAGAGAGCATGCGGCAGCCAAAAGGACCATGCAGGAGGGCCTGAGAAACAGATTTTTAATTTTTTTAGGCCTTAATAAATATGTTAAAATTTGTATGTAGAAATATTTTCTGTCAGGAGATATTATTAGTTACCCCGTGTCTGATCACGTGGTATGGGTTTTTAACTACCCGAAGCCAGTCGTATCCCATGAGGCCGAAGGCCGAATGGGATAAGGCTGGCTTCGGGTAGGTAAAAACCCATACCACGTGGTCAGACATGGGGTAACAAATTTATCTATTGACTTTCCGTTTTAGAAGTACAATCTATTTCATGTGTGAACACACCAGCATGAGATCTTTTATCTTCCATTGTTGAGCCATACAGGTTTCTGTGGAATTTTTGTGCAAATGAGTTTTTGTGAAAATATGCCGATATGACCAGTATAAACAAGAAAATACAGCAGTGCTGTGCAAAAAAGGACAATGAAAATATGCCAATGCAGTTTTACTGAAAAGACCATCTTTAAAATAATAAGACTGAGTATTACGAATGCAGACATGTTAACTCTCCCGGAATGCCCGGGATTCTCCCAGAATTAGCTATCCCCTCCCGCCCGGGAGTCAATTTGGGCCAAAATCTCCCAGAAAGTCGACATACCAGACAAAAACTGAATCCACCAGCTTTTGTTTACAAATACAAAAGCATGTGCTCTACTCTCAATGGCAAGGTCATTAAGTTTGTGTGAAATGTCACCACTTACGTAAGAACTGGTTACCAATCTCATTTCTGTCAATGGCCATGTTGTGATTATTTGCAACACGTATGACAGGCGGATTAAATGAATTTGAGATGCAGGATAATTGCTGAAATTGATTATATATTAAAGGCACACCTTTGCTTGTATACAGGTAGCAGTCAAATCGAAAAATAAGTTCCATACGCATAAAATTTTGTCCAATCGAACATGTGCAAAAATAGGCACAAATTTATTATTGTGCATTTTGGATTTCACTTTCACTTCAGATAATTATAGCCAATTTTGCAGACAAACGGCTCAAACATATGAGTTGCCGTAATTTTCAATATATTGGGAAAAATTTCCGATTCGCAATTTTCTAAAGCAGGCTGTGAAAAAAATTATGTTTTTGGTGAAAAAAATCTCTAAAAAGTTGCTAATTTACGGCACTTGGGCGTTTTTTCATTCGTTGTGATAAATGGACAACAAAATAAATTAAATATCCCGGAGATGTTTCATCCTGGGCTGGCTGTGGCATAATGTTCACGTTTCACTGAAAAATGATCACCCCATTCCAAATCCCCTTCGTAAATGACCAACTACTTCCAGTGAGTACCCGGTGTGGTTAGGTGGGGCGCTGGGCTTTGGCAGATCGAATTACCACAACAACCGGGCTCGGGGTGTGCCTAAACACCACAGACCGCCGCAGGTTACCGCAGGTCGCCGCAAGTACCCATAATTTCCCAAATAGATCCAAAACTTTCAACACAGCGTCAAAACTGATATAGTGCTGAAAAGGTCGAAATATCTCCAAACATTTTGTACATAAAACCATTGAAATATGGATGTCATTGGAACAACTCAGATATTGGCACATGACCACATCCATACTTTTTATGTCTGTTTTTCTCTATATTTCTAGGTTTTGGCTTTTGAAAGGACAAATTGTTCAAATAAAACACATTAGGGTGGAATGTTTAATGTATGTGTGTGTGTGTGGGGGGGGAGGGGGGGGGGGTGGTAACATGGAAATTATTGATGTGCTGCCCACGTGCAAAAATCTCACTGACAAGCATCCGAGTCTCACTGGGAGCTCATCAAAATCTCACTGACAGTCACCTCCAGAGGTTAACAGGTCTGGGTCACTCACCACCGGTTAGTAGAACGTTGGCGTATGTTCCTTTGATGTATTGTTGTTGGACTGTTTCCTGTTATGTCTGTGTGTGTGGGGGTGGGGGGGGGGGTATTTGGTATTAATTTGTATTTAAAATTGATCCACACGTGGCTTCTACGCGCAAAAAAAAATCTCCCTGAAAATCATGTCATCTCCCTGAAAATTTTCTTCAATCTCCCTGAAAAAAATTTTGGAAGGTTAACATGTCTGTACGAATGTAGTTTCATGTAAAACATTATGTTGAGGAAAAATCTGAGGAATAATTATTTTAAGCATAAACAGATCAATTTGAAAACAAATCAAAATATATTTGATTCTCGGTCAATATATTGTGGAAAACAATGAAGATGAGGGGGTTTTATTTATTTATTTATTTTTTTATATTTTTTTAGCATCTTTCTTCAGTAAATATGGAGTTTTCAGAAACTCGTGCATGAGGAACATAGAACATTCTAGTCTCTGGAAACAAAAGTTTTTCTGACAATTGTTAAGCCAAAAATGAAAGGAAATAAACCTTTTTTTCAAAGAATGCATCTGAAATTATAGAAAAAAACATGACATGAAGAGCAAATATAAAGATTATTTTGTATGGAAATCACATAGTCTTGATGATTTCTTCAAGCACACACCATATTTTTTTTTCATTCGTTTTTCCAACAGCACTGAACGTTCTGAATACGAGTGACATTTTCCGTAAATACGATCAGTTCTATCGGGATTTTCTATCAATAACCTCAGAGTATACATCGAACGTAAGAAAATTAACTCGTTACATGGTGTCTGGACGATTCGGGCTGTGTACAATTCGGACCAGATTTTTATAAAGGACGTTTCGGCCCAGATCTATTGACGATTCTGACCATGTTTGTGGACGATTCGGACCAGGTTTCTGGGCGATTTTCCCAACAGACACACAAACTACATAAGCCAGCACAAACATACACACTTCACAAGACAGCACAGACGTGTCTTTTAAATTAAATCAGCCCAGAGCTTTATGTGCCAATTTCAGTGAGTCATTTTCATTAATTGCACTGAAAAAAATACTGACGTACCGGTATTGTTTGTAGTTATCACAACAGATAATTCTGTAGGTAATTATGAAACAAATAATCCTGCGCTTCTGGGTCATGTCAGGGAAGAGGAAAAAGGACCTGACGTCAACATTGACCTGCCTGTTTTTATTTGCAATGCATTTTGGATCCGTATACCGAGTTTGGTCAAAATCGACCCAGTAGTTGGCTCGTTGCTAAGGGGCGCTTGCGTTGCTGGGGAAGTCATGTGACATCAACATTGAGTCTCTGTTTTCATTTGCAATGCATTTTGGGTCCGTATACCGAATTTGGTCAAAATCGGCCCAGTAGTTAGCCCGTTGCTAAGGGAGAGCTCTGGTTGCTAGGGAAGTTACGTGACGTCAACACTGACCCGTATGTTTTTATTTGCTATACATTTTGACCGAATTTGGTCAAAATCGGCCCAGTAGTTAGCCCGTTGCTAAGGGGGAGCTATGGTTGCTAGGGAAGTCACGTGACGTCAACATTGACCTGTATGTTTTTATTTGCAATACATTTTGGGCCCGTATACCAAATTTGGTCAAAATCGGCCCAGTAGTTAGCCCGTTGCTAAGGTGGCGCTCTGGTTGCTAGGGAAGTCACGAGACGTCAACTTTGACCTATCTGTTTTCATTTGCAATGCATTTTGGGTCCGTATACCAAATTTTGTCAAAATCGGCCCAGTAGTTAGCCCGTTGCTAAGGGGGTGCTCTGGTTGCTAGGGAAGTCACGTGACGTCAACATTGATCTGTCTGTTTTCATTTGCAAAGCATTTTGGGTCTGTATACCGAATTTGGTCAAAATCGGCCCAGTAGTTAGCCCGTTGCTAAAGGGGCACTCTGGTTGCTATGGAAGTCACGTAACGTCATGATTGATCTGTCTGTTTTCATTTGCAATTCATTTTGGGTTCGTATACCGAATCTGGTTCAAACCGGCCCAGTAGTTAGCCCGTTGCTAAGGGCACGCTCTGGTTGCTAGGGAAGTCACGAGACGTCAACATTGATCTGTCTATTTTTATTTGCAATGCATTTTGGGTCCGTATACAGAATTTGGTCAAAATCGGCCCAGTAGTTAGCCCGTTGCTAAGGGGACGCTCTGGTTTCTAGGGAAGTCTCCTGACGTCAACATTGACCTGTTTGTTTTTGTTTGCAATGCATGTTGGGTCCATGTATCAAAATTGGTCAAAATTGGCCCAGTTGCTAGGGGCGTGCTTTACTTGCTATGGTCGTCACGTGACATAATCAGTGACCCATTAACCCCCGCCCCCCCCCTCACACACACACACACACTCACACTCAATATATTAAGGGTCCCTTGACCCTATGATGGTGAAAGCAATGGTGGAGAGCCATCACTTGTTCTAGCGTCCGAGTATCCTTGAAAAAATGTAACCTCATTTGTCCCCGGTTCCTTTGGGAAAAATCCCTAAAAGTTTAATCAGCCAGAGTCATTCTCGTGAAGTCTCATCTCGTTAACTACTTCCTATGTTAAGTGTGAAATTCGTATAAAGACTCACGAGTTTCGACGTCGGCTTCGCCTCCGTCTCAACTCGGGCGCCTTCGTCCTTTATAACAAATTATTGAATTTCTTTTTTGTCTCAAAAACATAGCTTATGAACCCCACATTGGAGGGTACTCAACAAGCTCATTCCAATAAGGTGTCATGAGCTATATTTTGGAGATAAAAAATTAAAATACTAGAACTATCACTGAAGGTGTTTAATACCCCCGCTTTGGGTTTTTAGAGGAATGCACTTCTGATCATGTAGGCGAAGGCCATAAGGAAATGTATACATGAAGATCATTTTTTGTTGTTGAAATTTGTATTTGCATGTGGCCTTCCACAGAACAGCACTGAATACTTAAAGAGCCCACACATATATGGTTTACATTTGGAAAAACACATTTACAATGTGCAACATGTATTCAAAATCGGTTCATTAATGTAGGAGGAGTTGCACACACAAGAATCCCATTTGAAAACCCATAACAAATCCAAGTTAAAGGGAGATAACCTAGTTAAAATTGTCGCAGATCAAAAATTTGGGAATATGCGTATGTTCACTTAGTTGTGATAATGTTTGAAAGGTTTCGTCAAAATTGATTGATAAATGTAGGAGGAGTTGCACGCACAAGAATTTCATGTAGAAACCCATAATAAATCTAAGTTAAAGGGAGATAACCTAGTTAAAATTGCCACAGCTCAAAAATTTTGGAATATGCGCATGTTTACTTAGTAGTGATGATGTCTGTAAACTTTTGTCCAAATTGATTGATAAATGTAGGAGGAGTTGCGCACACAAGAATTTCATGCAGAAACCCATATTAAATCAAAGTTCAAGAGAGATAACCTGGTTAAAATTGTCGCAGATCAAAAAGTTTGGAATATGCACATGTTCACTTAGTAGAGATGATGTTTGAAAGGTTTCATCAAAATCGGTTCATTGATGTAGGAGGAGTTGCGCACACAAGAATTTGTTGGAACGGAAAGACATAATAAATCTAAGTCAAAGGGAGATAACCTGGTTAAAATTGTCGCAGATCAAAAATCTTGGAATATGCGCATGTTCACTTAGTAGTGATGATGTCTGAAAAGTTTTGTCCAAATTGATTGATAAATGTAGGAGGAGTTGCGCGCACAAGAATTTCATGTAGAAACCCATAATAAATCTAAGTTAAAGGGAGATAACCTAGTTAAAATTGCCACAGCTCAAAAATTTTGGAATATGCGCATGTTCACTTAGTAGTGATATGTCTGTAAACTTTCGTCCAAATTGATTGATAAATGTAGGAGGAGTTGCGCACACAAGAATTTCATGCAGAAACCCATATTAAATCAAAGTTCAAGAGAGATAACCTGGTTAAAATTGTCGCAGATCAAAAAGTTTGGAATATGCACATGTTCACTTAGTAGAGATGATGTTTGAAAGGTTTTATCAAAATCGGTTCATTAATGTAGGAGGAGTTGCGCACACAAGAATTTGTTCGAACGGAAAGACATAATAAATCTAAGTCAAAGGGAGATAACCTGGTTAAAATTGTCGCAGATCAAAAATCTTGGAATATGCGCATGTTCACTTAGTAGTGATGATGTCTGAAAAGTTTTGTCCAAATTGATTGATAAATGTAGGAGGAGTTGCGCACACAAGAATTTCATGTAGAAACCCATATTAAATCAAAGTTCAAGAGAGATAACCTGGTTAAAATTGTCGCAGATTAAAAAGTTTGGAATATGCACATGCTCACTTAGTAGAGATGATGTTTGAAAGGTTTCATCAAAATCGGTTCATTAATGTAGGAGGAGTTGCGCAGACAAGAATTTGTTCGGATGAAAAGACACAATAAATCTAAGTCAAAGGGAGAAAACCTGGTTAAAATTGTCGCAGATCAAAAATCTTGGAATATGCGCATGTTCACTTAGTAGTGATGATGTCTGAAAAGTTTTGTCCAAATTGATTGATAAATGTAGGAGGAGTTGCGCACACAAGAATTTCATGTCTGGAAAGACGTACGTACGGACGGACGGACGGACAGATGGACGGACAGACGGACGGACAGACGGACGGACGTACGGACGTACGGACGTACAGGGCGATTCCTATATAGCCCCCACTTCTTCGAAGCGGGGGTATAATAATACATGTACACTGTAAAACTGGAATGACGCGTCTTCTACGGGGTATGGACAATTTGTAGATTTCGGAACGAGGCTTCCACTGGGTATGTGAAATTTGTCAGTGACTGGGCGGACGTATCGTGGGTTTCAATGAATATGGTCTCATACCACGTATCTATCAACCAATCAAATCAAAAAATTCACTTTAGTCAATAGATAAAACAATTTATATTTCTTTAATAATGTCAAAAAAAAGGTAAATAGTAATGATAAATAAAAACACTCAAAATATAATTAAAAATATTTAATTATCTAAACATTTTAATGGGAATTATTTGGAAAGGGTTATTTCCTAAATATCGTAACTTTCAAAATAAAAAAAATGTGTTTCTTAGTGTTTGTTTCTTAGTGTCCGTTTCGTACTGTCCTGTTTCCTAGTGTCCTACAACCTTCTGTAACAAACTGTCAAAGAAACACTGATAATAACTGTCACACACAGAAATTGTAGAACTTCCGGCCACATCTACAAACCCTATTACAACCTGTGTCTGTATTGTGCATTGTGCACTAGTGTAATTATGGAGCTCTGAATTGTATAGGTTGGGATTATAAAAGCAAACAAGGATTACACATCGCTGTTGCGGGATAGAGTCTTTTTTTGCACCTGAAAGGCTTGTCATTATATAGAGAGTAATCGCCTGACTGAACTGGTTACGTGAAATAATTCATGAGAGGTGAGGGACATTCTACAAACACGAGTGCGCGAATGCACATGAGTGTTTTATAATATAGTCCCTGACCTCAAAGCATCTTCATTTGCGCACACGGATACATGACCCAATTGTTGATTGCATCACACTTGTGAAATTATTGTTTATAATCAAACCCGAAAAATCCCAGTAAATCACACTTTGGAAAGTAATAAAAGAAAACTGATTGATATTTGTTCAAGTTATTGCACTAACAAGCTGAAAACAGACAAAAATAAACAAATTTAGTGCCATAACTCTGCTCAGCATGGCCATACCATATCAGTTTTCAAACTGATTCAAGACATTGTTAAGACAGTCTCACATACCAAATACTGACCAAATCCATTGATATCTGTTCAAGTTATCATGCTAACAAGCCGGAAACAGCAAAAATTAACTAAGGGCCATAACTCCATTCATATAGCCAAAACATATCAGTCTTCAAATTCATTCAAGACATTGTTAAGAAAGTCTCACATGCCAAATGTTGACCAAATTCATTGTTATTTGTTCCAAGTTATCAGTCTAACAAGCTAAGAACAGGCAAAAATTAACTAATTAAGGTCCATAAATCTGCTCAGTAAGGCTCAACTGCACTGGTTTTCAAATTTGTTCAAGACATTGTTAAGAAAGTCTCACATACAAAATCGTCACCAAATCCATCGATATTTGTTCATGTTATCACATTAACGAGAAAGGTTAGGCTCACCCACCCATCCATCCACCCATCCATCCCAAATCCATCCACCTATCCAAAATCCATCCATCCATCCATCCATCCATCCATCCATCCATCCATCCATCCATCCATCCACCCACCCACCCACCCACCCACCCACCTGAACTGATCAGATGAGTGGTGCGTCCTGTAGAGAGTGCTAAAGGAATTGTGAATGGACAGCGAATGTAAGTATTGATGGACTTATGGATGCACAATGTATTGCAATCCATCCCAATAGCTCATACTAGACATTGTCAAGTTGAGATAAAAAGTAAATCAGCTCTTCTTTTCAAAAGGGTCCACATAAGCCACCTGCTGTCAAAAACTTTCAAAAGTTATGTTTTCTGGATATACATACCCTATTTATTTTATTTATTGGTGTTTAAGGTCACATACTTATGCACAATGGCTAATCATGACCATGACAGTTTTGCGGGTGGAGGTAGCCGGAGTACCTGGAGAGAACCACTGAGCATCGAAGAGCAACTGTCAGCTTAACATTCTAACTCTGTGCAAGCTCCGCTCAAGCAGGGTTACAGCAGTTGAAGAAATGTGCACCATGACATGCAGTACACCTTAGTACATGGCATCATTGTGCCCCCATGTAGGCAACCAGGATAAAGTGTCTTGCCCAAGGACACAATGCAGGTTGTCCCGATCAAACTCGGGACCTCAAGCATAAAAGTTCAACAGTCTACAACTGAGCCACCGTACTCCCTACATACCCTATTGAACAATTGTATAAACCTTTAGCATTTTGAATAGAGAAAATAAGACATATGAAAGTATAGATGTTCAGTTGATGACGCTGAGAATAACCACATAATGTTTTGTCTTACCCAAACAGTGTCTCAGTACAAGGATCGAAAGTGCATGTATCCTGAATGGCTGTAGCCTGGTTCGGATTAATCACCATATCTTCAGCCACTGAGTCAGATATTTCCACACCATCAGCCTCAGCAGAGTTGGCCAATCTTAACATTTCCTCCTTGTTGTCAGTGAAATTAATGTCCAATTGCAGAACATTTCTTGGTTTGTCTCTTCGTTTTTTCGGTTTCCTGATTGGTTGTTTTACCTGGAAGGAATAATGGACTAAATGTCTGACTTTACTCAATTAAGTATTTTCAAATAACAGTGTTAGGCCCCACAAAGTAGATCTTATGTTTCTCGGTCCATTTTTTGTAAAATTTCATGCGGGCGAGCAGTTTATTTTATTTTTGTAATTATTTCTTTCCCATCAAAAGTTCATGTTCTTGGTTTGTATTGTGTTTTAGGCCTCATAATCTACAGAATAGCATGGCTGGTGGTGTATTACATCCCTTGAGTGTTTGGCACTTCAGCGACAAACGTATCAATTTTATTAATCTGGGTAAAAGTATCAAATGTGAACTATTCAATTTTCATTTTTTTAAGTTTACATTGGTTCAGATTCATATTATTTTTTTTTTTTTATTTTGCAGAATAATTATACATGCATAACAGATTTGATTACATGGTTATTATAACAATACATAATGCACATGTATATACCACATGGAGATGACATAGCCAGATTATTTATTTATTTATTGATGCTTAAGGTCACATATTTATGCACAATGGCTAATCATGACCGTGACAGTTTTACGGGTGGAGGAAGCCGGAGTACCCGGAGAGAACCACCGAGCAACGACGAGCAGCTGCCAGCTCCCCAACATCGTAACTCCGCACTGCGGAACAGGCAGGGTTAGATTGGTTGAAGACATGCGTACCATCGACGTGCAGTACGCCTTAGTACACGGCGTCATCGTGCCCCCACACGGGCAATAGGGATGAAGTGTCTTGCCCAAGGACACAACGCAGTTGCCGCAGGTGGGATTCGAACCGAGGACCTCTCGACTTGCAGCCTGCACCTCTACCTACTGAGCCACCGCGCTCCCGACATAGCCAGATTGGCTGTCTACCTGTCACCTCCTTGTAACTAGAGGGCTGCCACATCCACGGGGCAGCTGATCCCCCCGAAAAAAGTGTGGTCATCATAAGATTTTCTAAGTTGAAAAGGGGCATAACTCTGGTAAAATTAATCAGGACAAACCCATTTTCGAACTTGACCCGTATTTTGATATGTTTGCACCACATATCAAGTTTGGTTACAATCAAACTATCTTGAGGGAAGTTACCATCCGGAAACCAAAAATCATAAGATTTTCTAAATTAAAAAGGGGCATAACTCTGGTAATATTAATCAGGATAGACCCGGATTCGAACTTGACCTGTATTTTTATATGTTTAAGCCACATATCAAGTTTGGTTACAATCAAACTATTTCAAGGGAAGTTCTCATCCGGAAACGAAATGTAAACGGACGGACGGACGTATGGATGGACGGACGGACGTACGGACTGACAAAAAAAAACGTGTGACGACTATATCCCCCGAAATTTTTTTTCGGGGGGATAATAAATATGTTATGTACTCGACACTGCAAATCAACGTGGAAATGAATATTATTAAGGGTGCAGCCTCACCTTCGACATCCATCATGATTTAGTACTATTTTAAAATCTGTTTTGCACTCCCGTTGGCTCACTGTGAAAGGAAACGGGACGAGATACTCAGAGGTACTTCAAACAAGGAGAAAGATGTGTATGATGATTGACCTGGTAAAAGAGGCAATAATTTGGGCAAGGTCCATATACACCTCGGAATGATAATGGTGGCGTTGGTGCAAGAAGTATCTACGCATTACAGTCGGGGCAATAAGGATTGTTACATTGGACATTAGCAATATATGATGACAGCAATTTAAATTTGAGTTTTCTTTTGAATTCTTTACGGTTAATGAGGTTATGAAATTCGTTGCCCAGATTATTCCATAACCTCGGGTACGCAAATACGGGTAGCTTATCAGATGATCTTATCCGTGTTTTGCTTACCCGTATGGTTATAAAAAGAGAGTATGCGGCAGCCAAAAGGACCATGCAGGAGGGTTTGAGAAACAAATTTTAACTTTTTTAGACCTAAATAATGCTTTTAAAAAAATATACTGAACAGATTTTATCCAAATCTACCTTGTATATTACCGTGTTATCTTCTATTTCCTTGCGAAGTAATGGAACACTAGATGATGGAACAGCTGACATATCCTTTTCTTCAGACTGATCTAGAAATTTAAAGGAATAGAAATACATAATACAACGATATATTTTATGATATCTAAATATCCATCATCTTTACATACTGAAATGGAAATTATTATCAACTTAAAAGTAGTGATTAATTGATAAGGATTTGCAACTGTCATCTGCTTGCCAATTAGATGAGTGCACAATCGGCCGATTGTGAGTCCCGGTGTCAGTTAGACACAACCAAAAGGAGTAGTATGCTCAAGAATGCATAAAATAGAGTTGATTTTACAGAACAGTCAGGTTGATTGGTTCCTTGACCTCAAAAGCATGTCACTGTGTGTATTAAAATAAAAATACGATATCATCGGAAAGAGGTCAACAGCGCAGCATCTTTAATCAATTATCAAAGATGCCATGCTGTTATCCCTTTACCTAACATGAAAAGCAGACGACACCTGCAAACAAAATTCTTGAATAACTAAATATTTTCAATTTTTGTCTCAAAAACAGCTTATGACCCCCTCATCGGAATGAGCTCATCAAGCTCGCTCCAATGAGGGGTCACAAGCTATGTTTCTGAGACAAAAAATTAAAAATATAATGAAAGTTAAAAAATTTATAGTAATTTATATATTTTTTATACTTACCAATGACCCAGACTTAGCTGGTGCTAACTCTAACAAAACCAGGGCCAAACACAAATTTTGCCCCCCAATCCCCAAAATTTGCATCCAAAACAAAAAGAAATCATGTCCTAAAGGACCTCCATACTACGCCTCTACTGCGCATGCGCAGAGACGCAGACATCCCGAAATTGGCGCCAATTATCATTCTTACTGGCAGTGCCTGGTCAGCGCTATGTACTCAGCGGGGAGGCAAGAGTTCCCAACTCCAGGGAGGGCCATCCCCGTCTGGGTCATTGGTAAGTATAAAAAATATATAAATTACTATAAATTTTTAAACATTTTTATACTGTACCAATGACCCAGACTTCGCTGAATAGTAAACAGGCTGGAGGGCCTAGGACATAGAGGAAAATCCAATAAGCTCAACTATATAGTAAAGAGGTAATCCCTTAAGGAGAAAAGGAGTATTAGGCTTTACATGTATCTTTCTTATTTAATATTAAATTAGAAAGATACACTACCCTTAATAATTGAGCACAATAACATTCATGTTCTCTATTAACATCCAGTATAACCCTTATACTAATTATTTTTAAAGCAAGCCAATAAATAAAGTAGTCCAGAGAATTCAGACTCTTTATAGTCATTTAAAAGTGTTCGAGTATTGTATATTAAAGCCCGTTTGACACTTGACATATACAAATGCTTCACACCGAGCTACACTTTAAAAATAAGACATGAATGAATTTTAACATTAATATTACACTTCAAAACCATCCCGGAAGCGACTCAGAAATACTGACTTGGAGGAGGCATTCCCTTGCTTTTCACTATAAAGCAGGTGACCTAAGGGAACACCCCCCCCCCCCCCCCCCCTTCCCCTTGCCCTGGGTCAAATAGCCCAGAGCGAAGAGGGCAGCCGGACGGAGTCACTGCCGGAACAGAAAGCCTGCATAACTATAGTTGCAACTGTTTAGTGGACGACATTCTGAGCAACAGATAACGGACCTAAACAATGCAGGTCTCCAGAAATGGACTCAATATTTCTGAGATAAAAATTCGTAAATGTGGATGGCTGAGACCAATAAGCAGCCTTCATTAAATCTGTAATAGCAACACTATTAGCATAAGCCCAGGAAGTAGAAAGAGCTCTTACTTCATGAGCAGAAATCTTAAGCACAGACTGCTGAGAAGAAGATAAATCTTCATAAGCAGTACGGATAGTTAATTGAATCCATCTAGCAATAGAATGGACTGAAATGTCCTTTCTATTAGGCATCAAAGACAGAAAGAAACGTTTCCGTCCCTTTCTGATAAACTGAGATCTCTGTTTATAGATACGTAATGCTCTAACAGGACAGAGTAAAGGCCTACGCCCATCTGAAGACGGAAGAGCCTTAATAACAATAGGTTCCGGATATTTATTAGGAGCCTGATTCTTAGCTAAAAAACCCACATTAGTAGTGAAGGTGATAGTGTTCCCAACACTACGATAATGAGAATCATCCACCGATAGTGCATGAAGCTCACTGACTCTTCTAGCAGAAGAGAAAGCTAAGAGAAAAGCTGTCTTATAAGATAAGAATTTGAAATCTACTGTCCCAAGAGGTTCAAATGGCTTTTCCTTCAATTTAAGAAGAACCCAAGCTAAATTCCACTTAGGAATTAATCTAAGAGTTCTGGGTCTATTTATCGAAAAGTTTCTAACCAACTTAGATAAAGAGACATTAGATCCAATTTGTAAACTATCATGATGTGCATAGGTATCAGATAACATAGATCTATAACCCTTTATAGTAACAGGCTGCAGTTGATTTCGTCAAACAAGTATACTAGAAAGTTTGCAATGTCTGGTATAGAGGGATCGAATATATCTACAGAATGATTCCTACACCAACGACGAAAAACCTTCCACTTCGCCGCATAGTTTAGCGAAGAGGAGGTCCTCCTACAGTTAGAAATCGCGTCCACTGCTCGTCCTGTAAAGTGCTTGCCATGCAAGAAGGACCGCACAACGGAAAAACGTGAAGGTTGAGACCTTGCGGGTTGTGATGGAGTTGGCGTGATTTCCCCTGCGAAAGAAGATCCTCCCGTGGAGGAAGCTTCCGCGGTAGGTCCCACAACAGACACCTGAGTAGATTTATCCACGGTCTCTGTGGCGACAGAGATGCTACCAACAGAATCTTGCATTGAGATTGTTTTATCTTTAGCAATACTTGTTGAATTAACGGCGCTGGAGGATACGCATATCCTATCATTCCGTCCCAAGGGATCGACAGAGCGTCTACTGCAAATGCTCTTGGATCCGGACATGGAGACACATACGTCTGCAACTGATTGTTGAGATGTGTCGCAAATAAGTCTATCATTGGCCGTTCCCATTGGTAGCAAATCTGATTGAATACTTGTTTGTTGAGAGTCCACTCCGACGGCAACAAGCGACCCTTTCGTGAAAGGGAGTCTGCTAGCACATTCAGACGACCCGGTATGTGACGGACCGAAAGAAGAACGTGATGTTCCAACGCAAACAGAAGGATTCTTTCCATTAGATTGAACAACGGAACTGAATGAGTGCCTCCCTGATTCCGTATATACGCCACTACTGTCGTATTGTCGGATAGGATTTGGACATGAGCATCGTGAATAATGTCCATCCAGTGACGTAACGCAAGCCAAATTGACATCATTTCCTTGATGTTTATGTGCTTGCACAGGAATTGCGGATCCCAAAGACCCTGGCATCTCGAATCCGTTGGGATTAATGATGCACCCCAACCTGTTTGACTGGCATCCGTCATAATGGTAAAACTCGGATCCGGCAACTGCAGCGGAACTCCTTGAGTTAACCACTGAATGTTTGCCCAAGTCTGAATCTCTTGTTTCACTTGATCTGACAAGAGAACGTCTACATCGAGCGAATGAATTTTCACACTCCAATTCTGAGTCAAGAAAATTTGAAGAGGACGTGTGCGTAACCGCCCCATCGGAATGAGATCCGCGGCGGCTCCGCACAGACCTATCAGTCTCATAAATTCTCTCGCCGTGACTTTGTCTGCGTGCAGACAATAGCGAGCTTAACAACTGACTAATTTCGCTCTGGTTAACGGCAGACGAACGAGATTGTTGTGCGTCTCGAAGCTCATTCCCAGATGAGTGAATGACTTGGACGGCACCAGATCCGACTTCTCCTCGTTTACTATAAAACCGAGACGTCGGAGCAATAGAAGAAGATTCTGAACATCGTTCTGAAGCGTTAACTCGTTGCCGTACCTCTGAAGAATGTCGTCCAGGTAGGCCGACGTTACCGCAGACGAATGAGCTCGGAAGTAGATCATTACCGAGTTCATTACCCGAGTGAAAGCCCAGGGTGCTAGATTCAATCCGAAGCACATCGCCCGGAATTGATACACAACTCCTAGGACTGCGAAGCGTAGATACTTTCGGAATGTCGGATGTACCATGACGTGAAAGTACGCATCTTTGAGATCTATGCTCGTTGCATAATCGTTCACCCGAATACTCGCTCTGACCGATCGAATCGTCTCCATATAAAACTTCGGAGCGACGATTAGCTTGTTTATCTAGCTCAAATCTATGACTGGACGGAACGAGCCGTCTGGTTTCGGAACCAGAAACAGATGGCTGTAGAATCCCGGAGATTCCTGGTTTTCTACGACCTCTACCGCGTTCTTCATTAAAAGAGACTGCACCTCTGATAACAGAGCGTCTCTTTTCTGCGGATTTGGCGGAAGATGAGTCCACTTTGGGCTTCGAGTTAATGGAGGCTTTCGTTTGAAGGATATCTTTAGACCTTCCGAAGTCACTCCTCTCACCCAAGGGTCGTCCGTAATCGACGCCCATTCTTGTGAAAAGCTCGACAACCTTCCGCCAACCGGAACGCGATAGAGGTTTAAGCCATCACCTCCTGGACCTGCGAGGCCTGCGGTAGGAGAAACCACGTCTTCCACGGCCCGCACCTCGCCCCGTCAACCTCGGGGCGTCCGACCGATTGTCCCGGCCTGAAGGACGTCCGGAAGGACGTCCCGAACGAGAGTCGCTATCCTGACGGTCTCTCGAATAAGACCAAGAGGACGCACCGGAACCTCTATAGGAACCTCTCTTGGGCGCATTAGACCTAGAAGTGCCTGTCTTATTCGTGTCTGCTGTATCCGACTTCTTAGGAGCAGATTTGAACAACAGAGAATCCTTAGCTTTCTTTGTAATTTTATCATAAATAGCGGAAAGCTTGCCGTCAAAGAGAAGTTCTCCTGAGACCGAAGCGACTCTAAGAGAGTTCTTCACCTTAGAATCCACTAATGTGGATGTAGCTAGGGCTGCGTCACGTCTAACCAACTCCAGATTTGCCACTGAAAGGGCGGAGTTACACGTGGAATAAGCTACTGCCCTTGAAAGAAGTCTTAAAGAGGATTGTATATCCTGAAACTCTTTCCCCTGAAGGCGCAGTGATAACGCCTTAGTAAGGTGATCTGCGTAAGATAAGGCATCTAAATTGGCTCTGTTAGACGCAATAGCTGTTTCCAACACCGCGGTTGGAATAGAAGCTGACGACGGTAATGATAGCTCTAAGTCTTCCGCCTCGTCGTCCATACGCAGAGGAACTCTCGGTATACCCTGTCCTGCCGTATCGAATTTATTCCTTGCATTAATGAAAGGCAGGTTGAGAGTATTAGCGGACAAGAAACCTGCTTTCCCTGTCCTGGAAGCAAGTTTAAATATAGCGTCGTTCAATAATTCAAATGTTCTTGCAACATTATTGGACTGCGACGGAAACTCGGGAGCGATGTCCTGAACCGCTCAAAAAATTCAGAGTCCAATGACGCTATAATTCTCTGGCCCGGCGGAACAACTTGAGGGAGAAAGTGCCGAATGAAGTCCACGGCAGCTTTATGTTGTTCCGAAAGGGATAGCTCCAAGTCATCCGTATCCCTTTCACCATCCGGTCGGACCTCATGATGTTCCCGGTCGTCCGCCCCCGATGCTTCGGCGGAGCGTACCGACCCAGCGCCGTCGGATAATTCTCGATCCGACACCGTTTCTGTCGGCTGCTGGGATGCTGCGATAAGCTGTGCTATCTGCACAAGAATGTCCGGCGTCGAGACCTGCGGAGGCGCAGTCTTTCGCTGCTTCGCCGAGGGCAGCTCCGCATCAGATGGCTCCAGCATACTTTTCCTATGCGAACGTCCGGAGTCCATTGGTCTCGAATCCCTGGATGCCGGATGGTGTGACCTGGTCGCCGAAGAATCCTTGATCGGCGAAGCTGGTAATATATCGGCGGTCACGCAGCCAAGGTGCGGTCGTGTGCGCTGACGAGAAGAGGAAGCCTTAACAGTCTCTGCGGACTGCTTATACAACGGAGCGTCCCGAGCGACGGACGTATGCTCCGCTAAAGACACATTTTGTACCACAACATCTGGTCCCAGATGTTGTTGTACGAGAGAGGGGCCTCTCTCGCTCGCGGCCCGGCTGGACCTGGACGAGCTAGGAACCGGACTCAAAGGCTTCCTCCGTTCTCGCTTACTATCCGCCGTCACTGGGTGTGCATCTATTATGTTTATAGTGCTCGCATCACCCAAAACTTCCTCTTGGACCGCATCGGACGAACCCGGCTGCCGAACCATTCGGTGAATGGACGCTACACCGGGCGAGCTAGCGGACATTTGTCTAATCTCCATGAGCACTTTTGCCGCTAGCTCTGAATTCATTTGTGACGATGGACGCACACTTGTAGAAGATAACATGGAAACATCACCCTGTTCTGGTTCCTCTGAAATAGAAACTGAGAGAGTAGAGTGACCTTGCGGAGAAAGAGCCGGCATCGCCCTTTCTCCAGAAACAACATATCGTGACACACGTTTCCAATGTTTCTCATCCCAATATTCACATATAGGACAGGGATTAATGCGAGAACACTGACTACAATTAATACAATGATCATGAAAGTCAGAGGAAGATTTCTTCCTATTACAATTTGAACAACGTCCCTTCATTGTAAAAGAACAACAATAAGTCCTAGTTACTCACAAAAACCCCTGACACAAAGATACATAATAACATGATCCATTAATAAATGAAAAAACAATTGCAAAACAAAATAATTTTGAAAAAATATTTTTTCAGCGAAGCCCAAGTTGCTGAAAAGTAACGTTGAGCCCCGATGGATCCGATGGCAAAGTGTGGTCAAAAATTTTAAATTTATATTAAATAATTAATGAGACACTTACGGATAATATAAATGTATCTTATAGTGAGATAAACTACAGCAAAGGCAAACAGCCCCCCTCAAAAAAGGCTGTTGCCAATGTAAACAAACAGTGTAAAAACACCAGAAAACATGACTCCAGGCACTGAAAAAACTGGCCCGGAATCAGTCATCAAATTACATTCTATCTGATGCAAAACAGAGACTCCCAGGGGAGAATCTGCAGAACATCAGATGGAAGATGCAGAACACAAACGTTATACACCCATGGGTGAAAACGTAACTATGGGGAAAATAACAGAAAACATTCTGTAACCAAGCAACTCTCCCAGGAAATTTTAGAAATGAAATTTCTCAAAAATATGCCAAAAGCATGGGAGAATTGCAAGGGGGGACTTTAGAAGGCTAGGGGAGAGGAAACACTGAATAAGCAGTGCAACATTTAGCAAGAATGACAACAAGAGGCCCATGCCTCGAAAATAGGCAACTTAACATAATTTCATCAAAAAATTTTAAGTACAGCCCTGATTATTTTTTGTCACTTCTTTTTCCTCTCCTCCTTCTATCCTCCTTAGAATCACATTTTCTCCAAAAATTACGTGTCTGGCATCCTTTAAACTGAGATTTACAAGCACAAAGATCAGTGAGATGTTGACTGATGAAGGGCCAAACAGAGAATGATAATTGGCGCCAATTTCAGGACGTCTGCGTCACTGCGCATGCGCAGTAGAGGCGTAGTATGGAGGTCCTTTAGGACATGATTTCTTTTTGTTTTGGATGCAAATTTTGGGGATTGGGGGGCAAAATTTGTGTTTGGCCCTGGTTTTGTTAGAGTTAGCACCAGCTAAGTCTGGGTCATTGGTACAGTATAAAAATATTGAATGGTGATTTTTGTAAATAGTGCTGGCTGGTTTTGGCCGTTAGGTTGGGTAAAGGGTTAACTTGTTTCTGTTGATGTCGTATTTCACAGTCATCACATGACACGTGGCACCTATGTCTTGAGCAGCTATCAAGAGGAAGATCAGCTCAATTAATGAGATAAGACCAATCATGATTCCTGCCAATCATTGTGGTAACTTATTAAGCTTGCTACTGCTTGAATGAAATCGTGACTCAAACATAAATACAAACAATTTTGATCAAATGGTGTTTCAAGTAACCATCGGAACGAACCAATGTTCAAACACTTCTACCGATAGTCAACAAATGGCTGAAAATCGGCCGATGTCAGATGCAATTGCCAAACATCAGTTAATCACTACTTAAAAGCACTACTAGTATATTAAAGCTATTAAAAAGAATTTGCGTCAACCTAACACAGTATAGCAGACCCACCTTCAAAAAAATAAAATGGGGCAGTTTAAAATAATCATTACAATGATCATGATTTTGTGCTAATCGGTTTCGTTGCATACCTTATTTGGAGCCATGTATCTTAACCCTTTACCTAAAGAATCGCCAGCATCCGCCCGCGTAATATGCAAATTGAGCAGTTGAAAAAATTAAATTTTTAAAAATATTTCAACAAAACCATATCATGTGACCCCTCATTGGAACGAGCTCATTTAGGTCGTTCCAATGAGGGGTCACGTGATATGGTTTTGTTGAAATATTTTGAAAAGGTTGAAAAAATGATATTTAAAATAATAAATTTTGATATCGTCTGCATTGGGTAAAAGGTTATTTATTTATTTATTTATTTATTTATTGGTGTTTAAGGTCATATACTTATGCACAATGGCTAATCATGACTGTGACAGTTGGGTGGAGGAAGCCGGAGTACCCGGAGAGAAGCACCGAGCAACGACGAGCAGCTGCCAGCTCCCCAACATCGTAACTCCGCACTGCAGGGTTAGATTGGTTGAAGACATGTGCACCATTGATGTGCAGTATGCCTTAGTACACGGCATCATCGTGCCCCCATGTGGACAATCAAGGTTAAGTGCCTTGCCCAATGACACAACGTGGGAGTCCGAATCGACCGTTCAGACGGTCACCCATCTGAGGACTAACTGGGCTCGATGTTGCTTAACTTCGGTGATCTGACGAGAACCGGTTACCGCAACGCCACTGCGCCCCCGGGTAAGGGGTTAATATCCAAGATAAATATAGGTTATTATCATCATGTGTGTTTCCAAGAGCTGTGCATGACATAATCCTCTCAAAATGATCTTGGGCAATTTATTTCATTGAATAAATGGTGAATTATTTATCATTTAATTACTGTTATCAAAAATGATATTATTTATTATTTATTGGGGTTTAAGGTCACATATTTTTGCACAATGGTTAATCATGACCATTGCAGTTTTACGGGTGGAGAAAGCCGAAGTACCCAGAGAGAACCACCGAGCAATGGCGAGCAACTGTCAGCTCCCCAACATAATAACTCCACACAAGCAGGGTTAGCATTAGTTGAAGACAAGTGCACCATCGACATGCAGTAGCCTTAGTACACGACGTCACAATGCCCCCACATGGGCAATGGGGGTGAAGTGTCTTGTCTTGGTTGCCGCAGGTGGGATTCAAACCGAGGACCTCTCGGCTTGCAGCCTGCACCTCTACCTACTGAGCCACCATGCCCCCTATATAAAAAATGAAAGTGTCAATGAAACTGTAGCTTAACTTGTGTGCTGTGTATGATGAAAAGGATAATGTTCAATGTTTATGAAAGGATTATGAAATAAGACAAGAATTGGGATAATTGGGAATATGTTCATTTCTGTTCCCTGTATGCTATGTTTTTGATAAAAAATAATAATTTGAGGTGTACACTGCACTAAAGAGTTGAGGGGTGGGTCAATATGACCTCACAGTTAATGTATGTGGCCCTCACAGTTAATGTATATCAACGAAAGTTACCAAGTTACAGTGAAATTATTCCAAAATGAGTCATCCTATCAAGTTACATTGAAATCCCTTCATAAATATGACCTGTAGACTGTGCTAAAGGTTTTTGGGCTTCGGGCCGCTGTAGCCGTCAGTTTCCCAATTGCGTCGAAAGGGGACGTTCTCATCTAGACATTATATGAAGTCAACCTACCAGGTTACAATGAAATCCCTTCATAAATATGACCTGTAGACTGTGTTAAAGGTTTTGGGGCTTTGGGCTCAGGCAGCCATCATGGTTGAATGATCGAAACCAAAAGGGGACATTCTCATCTAGGCATCATCTGGAGTGATCCTACGAAGTTACAATGAAATCCCTTCATAAATATGACCTGTAGACTGTGCTCAAGGTTTTTGGGCTTCGGGTCCCTGAAGCCGTCACAGTTGACCAATCATGACCAAAAAGGGGATGTCATCATCATTATATGAAGTCAAACTAACAGGTTACAATGAAATCCTTTCAGAAATATGACCTACATACAGACTGTGCTAAAGGTTTTGGGGTCGTGCAGCCATCAAGGCTGAATGATCGCAACCAAAAAGGGAGTTCTCATCTAGACATTATTTGGAGTCATCCTACCAAGGTACAATGAAATCCCTTCATAAATATCACCTGCAGACTGTGCTAAAGGTGTTTGGGCTTCAGGGCCCCTGTAGCCGTCACAGTTGCCTAATGGTGTCCAAAAGGGGCTGTTCTCATCTAGACATTATATGAAGTCAACCTACTAAGTTACAATGAAATCCCTTCATAAATATGAAGTGAAGACTGTACTAAAGGTTTTCGGGCTTTCATGGATGAATGATCGCAACCAAAAGGGGACATTCTCATCTGGGCATCATCTGGAGTGATCCTACGAAGTTACAATGAAATCCCTTCAAAAATATGACCTGTAGACTGTGCTCAAGATTTTCGGGCTTCGGGCACCTGCAGCCATCACAGTTGACCAATCATGACCAAAAGGGGATGTCATCATCTTGGCATTATATGGAGTCAACCTAACAAGTTACAATGAAATCCTTCCATAAATACAACCTATAGACTATGCTAAAGGTTTTTGGGCTCAAGCCATCAAGGCTGAATGATCGCGACCAAAAGGGGACGTTCTCATCTAGACATTATTTGGAGTCATCCTACCAAGCTACAATAAAATCCTTCATAATTATGACCTGTAGACTGTTCTAAATGTTTTCGGGCTTTGGGCCCCTGTAGCTGTCACAGTTGCCCACTCGTGTCCAAAAGAGGACGTTCTCATCTAGACATTATATAAAGTCAAACCTACCAAGTTACAATAAAATCCCTCCATAAATATGACCTGTAGACTGTGCTAAAGGTATTCAGAATTCGGGCTCGGGCAGCCATAATGGTTGAATGATCGCAACCAAAAGGGGACATTCTCATGTGGGCATCATCTGGAGTGATCCTACGAAGTTACAATGAAATCCCTTCATAAATATGACCTGTAGACTGTGTTAAAGGTTTTTGGGCTTTGGGCTCAGGCAGCCATCATGGTTGAATGATCGAAACCAAAAGGGGACATTCTCATCTAGGCGTCATCTGGAGTGATCCTACGAAGTTACAATGAAATCCCTTCATAAATATGACCTGTAGACTGTGCTCAAGGTTTTCGGTCTTCGGGTCCATGAAGCCGTCACAGTTGACCAATCATGACCAAAAAGGAGATGTCATCATCTAGGCATTATATGAAGTCAAACTAACAGGTTACAATGAAATCCTTTCAGAAATATGACCTACATATAGACTGTGCTAAAGGTTTTGGGGTCGTGCAGCCATCAAGGCTGAATGTTCGCAACCAAAAAGGGAGTCCTCATCTAGACATTATTTGGAGTCATCCTACCAAGGTACAATGAAATCCCTTCATAAATATGACCTGTAGACTGTTCTAAATGTTTTTGGGCTTTGGGCCCCTGTAGCTGTCACAGTTGCCCAATTGTGTCCAAAAGAGGACGTTCTCATCTAGACATTATATAAAGTCAAACCTACCAAGTTACAATGAAATCCCTCCATAAATATGACCTGTAGACTGTGCTAAAGGTATTCAGGCTTCGGGCTCGGGCAGCCATAATGGTTGAATGATCGCAACCAAAAGGGGACATTCTCATGTGGGCATCATCTGGAGTGATCCTACGAAGTTACAATGAAATCCCTTCATAAATATGACCTGTAGAGTGTGCTCAAGATTTTCGGGCTTCGGGCACCTGTAGCCATCACAGTTGACCAATCATGACCAAAAGGGGATGTCATCATCTAGGCATTATATGGAGTCAACCTAACAAGTTACAATGAAATCCTTCTATAAATACGACCTATAGACTATGCTAAAAGTCTTTGGGCTCGGGCAGCCATAAAGGCTGAATGATCGTGACCAAAAGGGGATGTTCTCATCTAGACATTATTTGGAGTCATCCTACCAAGCTACAATGAAATTCCTTCATAATTATGACCTGTAGACTGTTCTAAAGGTTTTCGGGCTTCGGGCCCCTGTAGCCGTCACAGTTGCCCAATCGTGTCCAAAAGGGGACGTTTTCATCTAGACATTATATGAAGTCAACCTACCAGGTTACAATGAAATCCCTTCATAAGTATGACCTGTAGACTGTGCTCAAGGTTTTCGGGCTTGGGCAGCCATCATGGTTGAATGATCGCAACCAAAGGGGACAATCTCATCTGGGCAACATCTGGAGTGATCCTACGAAGTTACACTGAAATCCCTTCATAAATATGACCTGTAGACTGTGCTCAAAGTTTTCGGGCTTCGGGCACCTGTAGCCATCACAGTTGACCAATCATGACCAAAAGGGGATGTCATCATCTAGGCATTATATGGAGTCAACCTAACAAGTTACAATGAAATCCTTCTATAAATACGACCTATAGACTATGCTAAAAGTCTTTGGGCTCGGGCAGCCATAAAGGCTGAATGATCGTGACCAAAAGGGGATGTTCTCATCTAGACATTATTTGGAGTCATCCTACCAAGCTACAATGAAATTCCTTCATAATTATGACCTGTAGACTGTTCTAAAGGTTTTCGGGCTTCGGGCCCCTGTAGCCGTCACAGTTGCCCAATCGTGTCCAAAAGGGGACGTTTTCATCTAGACATTATATGAAGTCAACCTACCAGGTTACAATGAAATCCCTTCATAAGTATGAACTGTAGACTGTGCTCAAGGTTTTCGGGCTTGGGCAGCCATCATGGTTGAATGATCGCAACCAAAGGGGACAATCTCATCTGGGCAACATCTGGAGTGATCCTACGAAGTTACACTGAAATCCCTTCATAAATATGACCTGTAGACTGTGCTCAAAGTTTTCGAGCTTTGGGTACCTGTAACCATCACAGTTGACCAATCACGACCAAAAGGGGATGTCATCATCTAGGCATTATATGGAGTCAACCTAACACGTTACAATGAAATCCTTCCATAAATATGACCTTTTGCCTTTGCTAAAGGTTTTTGGGTTCGGGCACCCATCAAGGCTGAATAATCGCGATCAAAATGGGACGCTCTCATCTAGACATTATTTAGAGTCATCCTACCAAGTTACAATGAAATCCTTTCATATATATGACCTGTAGACTGTGCTAAAGGTTTTCGTGCTTCGGGTCCCTGTAGCCGTCACAGTTGCCCAATCAGGACCAAAAAAGGACTTTCTCATCCAGACATTGTATGAAGTCAACCCACCAGGTTACAATGAAATTCCTCAATAAATATGACCTATAGACTGTGCTAAAGGTTTTCAGGTTTAGGACTCGGGCAGTCGTCATGGTTGGCAGATCATGCCCAAATGGGGAAATTCTCATCTAGACATAATAAGGAGTCATCCCACCAAGTTACAATGAAATCCCTCCATATTAAACATGACCTGCAGTTTGTGCTAAAAGTTTTGGGGTTTCAGGCTTGGGCAGCCATCACGGTTGACAGATCATGCCCAAAAGGGGACGTTCTCATCTAGGCATTATACAGAGGCATCCTAACAAGTTACAATGAAATCCCTTCATAAATACGACCTGTAGACTGTGCTAATGGTTTTCAGGTTTTGGGCTCGTGCAGCCATACCGGTTGCCCGATTGTGACCAAAAGGGGACGTTCTCATCTAGACATGACCCACCCCAAACCTGCATATGAAATTTCGTGACGATCAGACAAGAGCTGCGGGGTGTAGCCCATGCTAAAGGAAAATGTGAACAGACTAACAGACTTCCGCATGCGAGATGGCAATAGCTTATCTTGACTATGTCAAGTTAAGCTAATGATGGCCTTCACATGTATAACAACCTGATGTGAATTAAGTGTAGGTAAAAATTTTCTCTTTCTAAATGAAATGATTGCACTTGCAGTTGCTACCATCAATACAGATTTGTATTTTGCCCAAATGTTTTCACTTGTATTCAGGGAAATATTTTCTTGTTGTAAGATATCTTAGAAACGCACCTCTAGAACCTTTTGTATTTAACAGATTGGAAGCCGGTTGTCGAGTTTTCTTGGGGTATGTTTCAGTGAGCTATTCTGGTTTACTTGGTTTGTTGTGAGCATGCATAGACACATGGAATAAAAACCAGGCTGTTTTATTGTGCAGTTTATTTTCTGGTTTATCATTCTGGATTAAACCAACTAAACCTCCTGGAGAGCAGGGTTATCTGGTTTATCATTCTATTCTTGACATGCGCAGTGGAACGCACATAAAAGTTCTACGCCTCGCACAACAACAGTAAAAAAAACATTCGATTTCGAGTGTCAAAAAAGAAATAAACAGTGCAAGGTTCATGAAAAATGCTATAACTCAAGAGAGAGAAACTATGAAAAAAAGTTAATAACATTTATTTAGCCCATAAAAGAGGCTTTTCAAAAATATTAGACTCTCAACTGAAAGGGTGTTTTTCTCTCAGAAACAGTTGTTACAACTTTCAGAAGATCCTTTTTGGCCATTTTATTTCCATGACAGCACTAACGCAATTTTTGACACCATCACTGGAAGGTTTCTGATGAGTGCTTTTTTAACGATGGTTTTCCAAGATTGTTTAAAAATGAAAGCAGGGATGTATTTCCCACGCTTTGGATACCCCCCTCCCAACAATGCATTCATGCGTCGCGTTTCCTTGCGACACCAAGCAAGGGTTTACGTGGAACGGTGTTCACATTAAACATATCGTTTTATTGGGATTTCTAAACCACAGTTTAGGTTTACATGGAATAGTAAACCAAGTAAACTGGAATAGTTCAATGAAAAATACCCTTGCCTATGATGTAATACAGTAGGTAATCTGGCTGTGATGGTTCGGCTATCTTTGGGCTGGGGGAGAATTAAACACTGAGCAGGTGCTTCTAGTCAAGTGTCGTCTGCCTGAATAGGCAGACGACACTTGATTAGAAGCACCTGCTTTACTGTAAGTTTTTCGCGGTACGTCATGTTCAATAAATTCATTTGGATTCCCCGGCTTCTAAGAGTTAACTTCCTACCTAACAGAACCAGAGGCAAAATTACGACCAAATTTGATATCTGGGGAGAATCAGATTAATGGATCAAGGGGGAAAAAATTCTAGTGGAGTAGAATTGAAAGAAACTTATGTTTTATCTAAAGAATTGTGTAATTTATTTTTTTTACCTAAAATATATTATCAAATTTAGTTTGCGGCAGTGTTCACACTAGCCCAAAACTGTCGGGTACCAATTTTCAGCCATTCTGAATATTTTATTGTCAAACAAAGTGCTTTGGTGCCAAAATGCTAAGGAGAGAGGAGGGTGTTTTTTTCACTGTCTGATTGAAATAAACAGATAGTGTTAGGAAAAAATTAACTGGAAATTACTTCAAAAGTGAATGGACAATTGGTCATGAAAAAAATCTGTCAGAATTGTAAAGTTCTGACAAAATCCTTGGAAGAAGAAAAATGGATGTCACCTGAGTTATATCTATGCTACTGGTTCTATTAACCCTTTACCCAATGTAACGGCTAAGACTTACCTGACATGAAAAGCAGACGACACTTGCAAAAAAAATTCTTGAATAACTAATTTTTTTCATTTTTTGTCTCAAAAACATAGGTTATGACCCCTCGTTGGAACGAGCTCGACGAGCTCGTTCCAACGAGGGGTCATAACCTATGTTTTTGAGACAAAAAATGAAAATATTTTGAAAATTAATTGGCGATTTTTGAGAATAGCGCTGGCCGGTTTTGGCCGTTACGTTGGGTAAAAGGTTAATTTAATTCATTTTTTTTCTCAAAACATAGGTTATGACCCCTCTTTGGAACGAGCTCATCGAGCTCGTTCCAATGAGGGGGTCATAAACTATGTTTTTGAGACAAAAAATAATTATTCAAGAATTTTGTTTGCAAGTATCGTCTGCTTTTCATGTTAGGTAAAGGATTAAAGGTCAGGTTGAATGATTTTGTTATGTATACCTGTAGCTGTAACTAGATAATAACAGATTGATCGACTAGTTACTGTTAATCTAATGGGCTTAGAGGGTTGCAAATCTTTACAAAGGTCAGCATTTCATAAGATAAATACTTCACACCGTTGCAAGTCACTTGCGAAGGTATGACGTAATTATCTAATGAAATGCTACCTTTTGCAAAACGTACGTTTTATTGAATAAAAAAACAACAACCCATCACCACGCACTGACAATTGAAAGTGTGTTCAAACACTATTTCTAACACAGTATTGACACAATCACTGGGTTTAACACTTTACCCAACAAATTGCCAACATCCGCCCCTCGTAATATGGAAATTTAGCATCAGAAAAAATATTTTTCAAAAAATTTCGACAAAACCTTATCATGTGACCCCTCTTTGGTACAAGCTCATCAAGCTCGTTCCAAAGAGGGGTCACATGATATGGTTTTGTTGAAATTTTTTGAAAAAATTTAAAAAATGATATTTAAAATACTAAATTTTAAAATCGTCTGCATTGGATAAAGGGTTAAGAGTAGTTGTTATTTTTATTTATTTATTTATTTATTTATTTATTTATTTATTTATTTATTTATTCGTGTTTAAGGTCACATACTTATGCACAATGGCTAATCATGACCATGGCAGTTTTAGGGTGGAGGAAGCTGGAGTACCCAGAGCGAACCACTGCACATTGATGAGCAACTGTCAGCTCCTCAACATTCTAACTCTGTTTAAGTTCCACTCAAGCAGGGTTACAGCAGTTGAAGACATGTGCACCATCGACGTGCAGTACGCCTTAGTACGCAGCATCAATGGGTCCCCCAAGAGTGGTTGTGAAAATCAATTACTGTTTCCACCTTTATTGCCTGCTAAGATTTCTTTCGTACTAGAAGTTATAAAATTATTTTTTTCTTGTTTCATCATCACCCAGGCTCTTCACCGATGCAATGGTTTTCTCTCACAAGTTAAAGGAGCTTTTTGGTGCCAAAAGTTTAGCCAATGAGGATATTTGGGTGCTAAATCAAAATTTTTATTGCAATTTACTAAATTGGCATGCAACAGCAAGAACACTGCTCACAGCATGAAAAAAACGCAAACGAAAAATGGGTTGCACCAAACTGTTTCCGGGTCATGCAAAATATTTGCCAATTTGAATGATCTAGTATGAATGAATGGTAGAATGGTGTTGACCATCAACCAATTCAATTCAATTCAATTCACTTTATTTCACAGAATACAAATACAGTACGTTTTAAGAGAAAATGATGTTACATGATTTGAGAAATGAGTAGATGTATATTGTGGGGAATGACATAGTCTTGCGACTGTCTTCCTGTTATCCCTCGAAAAAAACAGAAAAAAAACATGGCATATAAAACAAAATTAAACAAAATATAAATGTCAAATACGGCGAATGACATTTTTTTTTAGAACAAAGGTGGATCTGGACAATAGATGGTTAAATTGAATAGTTCAGAACAGTGTTGGTTTATTTTGACATTTTAACTCCACTGTTAGATTAGTTGTTATTCTGACCTTGTGATCAACTTTGTTTCCAAAGTGAAAAATAAATTTCGTTATTCCTCCATTTTACCGCATTTACTCTATCTATTGGGACAGCTAAAAATAATTATTTTCACAGGTGTCCCAATTCTTAGAAAATGGGAAAAGAACACAGCCTGGTCTTGATTTGATGCTGAATAAAGTTGTGTGTGTGATTCGTTTTCCATCACAATATACGAAAATCGCCGTCCAATTTTTTTTTATATTTTCATTTTTTGCTTCCAAAACATAACTTATGATCCCTCATTGGAACGAGCGCAATTGCGCTCGTTCCAATGAGGGATCATAAGCTATGTTTTGGAAGCAAAAAATGAAAATCTTTAGTTACTCAAGAATTTTTTTTATGAGTGTCGTCTGCTACTAGCAATGTGTCAACTGGAAACAAATCTCCTGAATGTCCCAAACTTTGGAGCATAAAAAAAATATAGTTTTCTGGAAAAAATGTGTGTCCCAAATCATAGAGTGTCCCAATACATAGAGTAAATACGGTAGTAGTACGGATTAGGATATGTACAGTTGCACAAACCATAGACCAATCCTCAGCAGCACAGGTGTTTGCATCTGCCTGAAGTATAGCTGCTCTGTTGGCCAAATATTGGCCAACAGAGCAGCAAAACTTCAGGCAGATGCAAACAACTATGCTGATGATTAGTGATGCTCGACATCATTTTAAACTGTTGAACATCTTAAGATGTAGCATAGGTACAAAATCAGGAAATGGCAATAATTCATGTCTCTACCACAAATAGAGTATTTATTTATTTATTTATTTATTTATTTATTTATTTATTTATTTATTTATTTGTGTTTAACTCTTAGCACTCTGGTAGTGCAGCAGAATTGTCTCAAATCCCTATGTTTTTCTCTTGTTTAACTATGAATTTAACCAATTATGTCATGTTTGACAGAACTCACTGAGCTCTGTCACGCAAGGTATATTTGGTTAAATATAAAACTGTATTATGGGATATATTTGCTGCTGAAAACAAACTGCCATTTTTACATCAGTATGCAGAAAGTTAAGGTCACGTATTTCTAGCTAATCATGACCACGACAGTTTTACAGGTGGAGGAAGCCAGAGTACCCCGGAGAGAACCATCTATCAACAGCGAACAACTGTCAGCTCCCCAACATACTAGCTCCACACACGCAGGGTTAGCATTGGTTGAGGACAAGTTTACCATCAATGCCACATGCCCCCATGTGGGAAATGGGGTGAAGTGACTTCCACAGCCATAAATAGTGATTATGGATGACATACTTTTCTGCAGCATGCTAGACCATGTCAAGATTAGGCTATAATTGCAACTAATTTGTATCTGAATTGCTGCCACACAGCCTCATTATTGTTCCTAAGGATTCATGTCTATTCATAGCGGCAAGAACTCGGCTATGATATATCAGTTCATATATCAACATGAATACCTAATGAGTTACCTGAATCGAGTACAGGGGAACGAATGATATAGTTAACAAAGCTTAGAACAGGTTAATGATAAATGGGTTATGCAAAATTTTGAAAACAGCAGCCCTGTTTGTGGAATACATAATACCTAACACGAGACTTTGTGGAGTTATTCTGTTGGCAGGATCATCTGATATAATCTCAACATCGTCCTCATCAAGTTTCTTTCTCTCCCTTTTCTTTTGTTTCCTCATTTCTTTCAACTCTGCTTTTCTTTTAATTTTTGCTTCACTGTCAGTCAATAACAAAATAGAATTTATTACACATCCATTAAACTTTAAACCCTTGTATTCAACGGAATCACCGCTATGATATAAATGATTCTGTATTCAATGGGTGATATACGAGCCGAAACTTTTTTACCGTACCATTTAGTTACGCTTCGAAACGTTTCCAAATTTCGTTATACAATCATCGGCCATCTGTCGCATAGTGTGAAAATGAAAACGCCCAAAGCAAAATAAAGCCGGTTCACAAGAAAATAGCCAAAAATGAGATAATATTTTTAACAAACCCAATCATTTCCAACCAGAACATTAACCCAGTCCTATGGCCATCTCGTTTTGTGGATCCCATTATATCTAAATTGGTCAACTTTACTTCGGTAAATCTTCGTACATCTTGACATGCTTCAATCTTCTTTCAACAACAGAGCACTTATCACTGAAGCAATACAATGTCCCCTACAGGACTAATGAGCATTAATAATTATACAAATGTTATAACCTAGATGTGATCAGCATGAATTCCGTTGAAGTGTTTCCAAAAAAGTCTGGAAAACTGATATTTTTGGCGCTTTTCCATATTTCCAAGGGCCATAACTCACACAAGAATAATGCAATCAGCATGAAACTCAAACTTGATCTGTAAGCCATCGTTCTATAGTAGGTTACCAAGAATGAAATCATTCGGTTGAAGCATTTCCAAAAAAAGTCTGGAAAACTAAAGTATGATTGACAGACTGACTGACAGACTAATGGATGGACAGAGTGCAAATGAAACTTGATCTGTAAGTCATCGTTTTAGTTTAAACAATATTTATTGAATAATTGATAAGTATATACACTTCACAAGAACAGTTAACAAGAAAGATCTGAGCAACATAAGATACAGTAGTATACACGAATCAAATGAAGACTAGATAAATGCTTACTGTGTAAGAGAGGGATTCGACAGAAAGCTTGAAGCTTATGTAAGTCGTCTCCCTGAAGTCATCGTTTTATAGTAGGTTACCAAAAATGAAATCATTCCGTTGAAGCGTTTCCAAAAAAAGTCTGGAAAACTGATATTTTGGCACTTTTCCATATCTCCGGGGCCATAAATCACACAAGAATAAGGCAATCAGCATGAAACTCAAACTTGATCTGTAAGTCATCATTCTATAGTAGGTTACCAAAAATGAAATCATTCCGTTCAAGCATTTTCAAAAAAAAAGTCTGGAAAACTGATATTTTGGCACTTTTCCACATTTCCAAGGGTCATAACTCACACATGTAATAAGCATGAAACTCAAACTTGATCTGTAAGTCATCGTTCCGGAAAACTAAAGTATGAATGACAGACTGACTGAGGGATGGATTGACAGAGTGTAAATGTAACTTGATCTGTAAGTCATCGTTCTATAGTAGGTTATCAAAAATGAAATCATTCCGTTGAAGCGTTTCCAAAAAAACCCCGGAAAGTTAAAAAATTTATAGTAATTTATATATTTTTTATACTTACCAATGACCCAGACTTAGCTGGTGCTAACTCCACAAAAACCAGGGCCAAACACAAATTTTGCCCCCCAATCCCCAAAATTTGCATCCAAAACAAAAAGAAATCATGTCCTAAAGGACCTCCATAGTACGACTCTACTGCGCATGCGCAGTGACGCAGTCGTCCCGAAATTGGCGCCAAATATCATTCTTACTGGCAGTGCCTGGTCAGCGCTATGTACTCAGCGGGGAGGCAAGAGTTCCCAACTCAGGGAGGGCCATCCCCGTCTGGGTCATTGGTAAGTATAAAAAATATATAAATTACTATAAATTTTTTAACATTTTTATACTGTACCAATGACCCAGACTTAGCTGAATAGTAAACAGGCTGGAGGGCCTAGGACATAGAGGAAAATCCAATAAGCTCAATTATAAAATAAAGAGGTAACCCCTTAAGGAGAAAAGGAGTATTAGGCTTTACATGTATCTTTCTTATTTAATATTTAAATTAGAAAGATACACTACCCTTAATAATTGAGCACAATAACATTCATGTTCTCTATTAACATCCAGTATAACCTTTATACTAATTATTTTTAAAGCAAGCCAATAAATAAAGTAGTCCAGAGAATTGAGACTCTTTATAATCATTTAAAAGTGTCCGAGTATTGTATATTAAAGCCCGTTTGACACTTGACATATACAAATGCTTCACACCGAGCTACACTTTAAAAATAAGACATGAATGAAATTAAACATTAATATTACACTTTAAAACCATCCCGGAAGCGACTCAGAAATACTGTCTTGGAGGAGGCATTCCCTTGCTTTTCACTATAAAGCAGGTGACCTAAGGGAACACCCGCCCCCCCCCCCCCCTTCCCCTTGCCCTGGGTCAAATAGCCCAGAGCGAAGAGGGCAGCCGGACGGAGTCACTGCCGGAACAGAAAGCCTGCATAACTATAGTTGCAACTGTTTAGTGGACGACATTCTGAGCAACAGAAAACGGACCTAAACAATGCAGGTCTCCAGAAATGGACTCAATATTTCTGAGATAAAAATTAGTAAATGTGGATGGCTGAGACCAATAAGCAGCCTTCATTAAATCTGTAATAGCAACACTATTAGCATAAGCCCAGGAAGTAGAAAGAGCTCTTACTTCATGAGCAGAAATCTTAAGCACAGACTGCTGAGAAGAAGATAAATCTTCATACGCAGTACGGATAGTTAACTGAATCCATCTAGCAATAGAATGGACTGAAATGTCCTTTCTATTAGGCATCAAAGACAGAAAGAAACGTTTCCGTCCCTTTCTGATGAACTGAGATCTCTGTTTATAGATACGTAGTGCTCTAACAGGACAGAGTAAAGGCCTACGCCCGTCTGAAGACGGAAGAGCCTTAATAACAATAGGTTCCGGATATTTATTAGGAGCCTGATTCTTAGCTAAAAAACCGACATTAGTAGTGAAGGTGATAGTGTTCCCAACACTACGATAATGAGAATCATCCACCGATAGTGCATGAAGCTCACTGACTCTTCTGGCAGAAGAGAAAGCCAAGAGAAAAGCTGTCTTATAAGATAAGAATTTGAAATCTACTGTCCCAAGAGGTTCAAATGGCTTTTCCTTCAATTTAAGGAGAACCCAAGCTAAATTCCACTTAGGAATTAATCTAAGAGTTCTGGGTCTATTTATCGAAAGGTTTCTAACCAATTTCGATAAAGAGACATTAGATCCAATTTGTAAACTATCATGATGTGCATAGGTATCAGATAACATAGATCTATAACCCTTTATAGTAACAGGTTGCAGTTTGATTTCGTCAAACAAGTATACTAGAAAGTTAGCAATGTCTGGTATAGAGGGATCAAATATATCAACCGAATGATCCCTACACCAACGACGGAAAACCTTCCACTTAGCCGCATAGTTTAGCGAAGAGGAGGTCCTCCTACAGTTAGAAATCGCGTCCACTGCTCGTCCTGTAAAGTGCTTGCCATGCAAGAAGGACCGCACAACGGAAAAACGTGAAGGTTGAGACCTTGCGGGTTGTGATGTAGTTGGCGCGATTTCCCCTGCCAAAGAAGATCCTCTCGTGGAGGGAGCTTCCGCGGTAGGTCCCACAACAGACACCTGAGTAGATTTATCCACGGTCTCTGTGGCGACAGAGATGCTACCAACTGAATCTTGCATTGAGATTGTTTTATCTTTAGCAATACTTGTTGAATTAACGGCGCTGGAGGATACGCATATCCTATCATTCCGTCCCAAGGGATCGATAGAGCGTCTACTGCAAATGCTCTTGGATCCGGACACGGGGACACATACGTCTGCAACTGATTGTTGAGATGTGTCGCAAATAAGTCTATCATTGGCCGTTCCCATTGGTAGCAAATCTGATTGAATACTTGTTTGTTGAGAGTCCACTCCGACGGCAACAAGCGACCCTTTCGTGAAAGGGAGTCTGCTAGCACATTCAGACGACCCGGTATGTGACGGACCGAAAGAAGAACGTGATGTTCCAACGCAAACAGAAGGATTCTTTCCGTTAGATTGAACAACGGAACTGAATGAGTGCCTCCCTGATTCCGTATATACGCCACTACTGTCGTATTGTCGGATAGGATTTGGACATGAGCATCGTGAATAATGTCCATCCAGTGACGTAACGCAAGCCAAATTGACATCATTTCCTTGATGTTTATGTGCTTGCACAGGAATTGCGGATCCCAAAGACCCTGGCATCTCGAATCCGTTGGGATTAATGATGCACCCCAACCTGTTTGACTGGCATCCGTCATAATGGTAAAACTCGGATCCGGCAACTGCAGCGGAACTCCTTGAGTTAACCACTGAATGTTTGCCCAAGTCTGAATCTCTTGTTTCACTTGATCTGACAAGAGAACGTCTACATCGAGCGAATGAATTTTCACACTCCAATTCTGAGTCAGGAAAATTTGAAGAGGCCGTGTGCGTAGCCGTCCCATCGGAATGAGATCCGCAGCGGCTCCGCACAGACCTATCAGTCTCATAAATTCTCTCGCCGTGACTTTGTCTGTATTCAGACAATAGCGAGCGTAACAACTGACTAATTTCGCTCTGGTTAACGGCAGACGAACGAGATTGTTGTGCGTCTCGAAGCTCATTCCCAGATGAGTGAATGACTTGGACGGCACCAGATCCGACTTCTCCTCGTTTACTATGAAACCGAGACGTCGGAGCAATAGAAGAAGATTCTGAACATCGTTCTGAAGCGTTAACTCGTTGCCGTACCTCTGAAGAATGTCGTCCAGGTAGGCCGACGTTACCACAGACGAATGAGCTCGGAAGTAGATCATTACCGAGTTCATTACCCGAGTGAAAGCCCAGGGTGCTAGATTCAATCCGAAGCACATGGCCCGGAACTGATACACCACTCCTAGGACTGCGAAGCGTAGATACTTTCGGAATGTCGGATGTACCATGACGTGAAAGTACGCATCTTTGAGATCTATGCTCGTTGCATAATCGTTCACCCGAATACTCGCTCTGACCGATCGAATCGTCTCCATATAAAACTTCGGAGCGACGATCAGCTTGTTTCTCCAGCTCAAATCTATGACTGGACGGAACGAGCCGTCTGGTTTCGGAACCAGAAACAGATGGCTGTAGAATCCCAGCGATTCCTGGTTTTCTACGACCTCTACCGCGTTCTTCATTAAAAGAGACTGCACCTCTGATAGCAGAGCGTCTCTTTTCTGAGGGTTTGACGGAAGATGAGTCCACTTTGGACTTCGAGTTAATGGAGGCTTTCGTTTGAAGGATATCTTTAGACCTTCCGAAGTCACTCCTCTCACCCACGGGTCGTCCGTAATCGACGCCCACTCTTGAGAAAAACTCGACAACCTTCCGCCAACCGGAACGCGATAGAGGTTTGAGCCATCACCTCCTGGATCTGCGAGGCCTGCGGTAGGAGAAACCACGTCTTCCACGACCCGCACCTCGCCTCGTCGACCTCGGGGCGTCCGACCGATTGTCCCGGCCTGAAGGACGTCCCGAACGAGAGTCGCTATCCTGACGGTCTCTCGAATAAGAGCTAGAGGACGCACCGGAACCTCTATAGGAACCTCTCTTGGGCAGATAAGACCCAGAAGTGCCCGCCTTATTCGTGTCTGCTGTATCCGACCTTTTAGGAGCGGATCTAAACAACAGAGAATCACTAGCTTTCTTTTTAATATTATCATAAATAGCGGAAAGCTTGCCGTCAAAGAGAAGATCTCCTGAGACCGAAGCGACTCTAAGAGAGTTCTTCACCTTAGAATCCACTAGTGTGGATGTAGACAGGACTGCGTCACGTCTAACCAACTCCAGATTTGCCACTGAAAGGGCGGAGTTACACGTGGAATAAGCTACTGCCCTTGAAAGAAGTCTTAAGGAGGATTGTATATCCTGAAACTCTTCCCCTTGAAGACGCAGTGATAACGCCTTCGTAAGGTGATCTGCGTAGGATAAGGCATCTAAATTGGCTCTGTTAGACGCAATAGCTGTTTCCAACACTGCGGTTGGAATAGAAGCTGACGACGGTAATGATAGCTCTAAGTCTTCCGCCTCGTCGTCCATACGCAGAGGAACTCTCGGTATACCCTGACCTGCCGTGTCGAATTTATTCCTTGCATTAATGAAAGGCAGGTTGAGAGTATTTGCGGACAAGAAGCCTGCTTTCCCCGTCCTGGAAGCAAGTTTAAAAATAGCGTCGTTCAATAATTCAAATGTTCTTGCAACATTATTGGACTGCGACGGAAACTCGGGAGCGATGTCCCTGAACCGCTCGAAAAAATCAGAGTCCAATGACGCTATAATTCTCCTGTCCGGAAGCGCAGCAGTCTGGCCCGACGGAACAACTTGAGGAAGAAAGTGCCGGATGAAGTCCACGGCAGCTTTGTGTTGTTCCGAAAGGGATAGCTCCAATTCATCCGTATCCCTTTCACCATCCGGTCGGACCTCCCGATGTTCCCGGTCGTCCGCCCCCGATGCTTCGGCGGAGCGTACCGACCCAGCGCCGTCGGATAATTCTCGATCCGACACCGTCTCTGTCGGCTGCTGGGATGCTGCGATAAGCTGTGCTATCTGCACTAGAATGTCCGACGTCGAGACCTGCGGAGGAGCGGTCTTTCGCTGCTTTGCCGAGGGCAGCTCCGCATCAGATGGCTCCCGCATACTTTTCCTATGCGAACGTCCGGAGTCCATCGGTCTCGAATCCCTGGCTGCCGGATGGTGTGACCTGGTCGCCGAAGAATCCTTCATCGGCGAAGCTGGCAAAATATCGGAGGTCACGCAGCCAAGGTGCGGTCGTGTGCGCCGGCGAGAAGAGGAAGCCTTAACAGTCTCTGCGGACTGCTTATACAACGGAGCGTCCCGAGCGACGGACGTATGCTCCGCTAAAGACACATTTTGTACCACAACATCTGGTCCCAGATGTTGTTGTACGAGAGAGGGGCCTCTCTCGCTCGCGGCCCGGCTGGACCTGGACGAGCTAGGAACCGGACTAAAAGGCTTCCTCCGTTCTCGTTCACTATCCGCCGTCACTGGGTGTGCATCTATTATTTTTATAGTGCTCGCATCACCCAAAATTTCCTCTTGGACCGCATCGGACGAACCCGGCTGCCGAACCATTCGGTGAATGGACGCTACACCGGGCGAGCTAGCGGACGACATTTGTCTAATCTCCATGAGCACTTTTGCCGCTAGCTCTGTATTTATTTGTGACGACGGACGCACACTTGAAGAAGATAACATGGAAACATTACCCTGTTCTGGTTCCTCTGAAATAGAAACTGAGAGAGTAGAGTGACCTTGTGGAGAAAGAGCCGGCATCGCTCTTTCTCCAGAAACAACATATCGTGACACACGTTTCCAATGTTTCTCATCCCAATGTTCACATACAGGACAGGGATTAATGCGAGAACACTGACTACAATTAATGCAATAATCATGAAAGTCAGAGGAAGATTTCTTCCTATTACAATTTGAACAAGTTCCCTTCATTGTGAAAGAACAACAATAAGTCCTAGTTACTCGCAAAAACCCCTGACACAAAGATACATAATAACATGATCCATTAATAAATGAAAAAACAATTGCAAAACAAAATAATTTTGAAAAAATATTTTTTCAGAGAAGCCCAAGTTGCTGAAAAGTAACGTTGAGCCCCGATGGATCCGATGGCAAAGTGTGGTCAAAAATTTTAAAATTATATAAAATAATTAATGAGACACTTTCGGATAATATAAATGTATCTTATAATGAGATAAACTACCTCAAAGGCAAACAGCCCCCCTCAAAAAAGGCTGTTGCCAATGAAAACAAACAGTGTAAACACAGAAGAAAACATGACTCCAGGCACTGAAAAAACTGGCCCGGAATCAGTCATCAATTACACTCTATCTGATGCAAAACAGAGACTCCCAGGGGAGAATCTGCAGAACATCAGATGGAAGATGCAGAACACAAACGTTATACACCCATGGGTGAAAACGTAACTATGGGGAAAATAACAGAAAACATTCTGTAACCAAGCAACTCTCCCAGGGAATTTTTAGAAATGAAACTTCTCAAAAATATGCCAAAAGCATGGGAGAATTGCAAGGGGGGACTTTAGAAGGTTAGGGGAGAGGAAACACTGAATAAGCAGTGCAACAATTAGCAAGAATGACAACAAGAGGCGTTTGCCTCGAAAATAGGCAACTTAACATAATTTCAACAAAAAATTTTAAGTACAGCCCTGATTATTTTTTGCCACTTCTTTTTTCCTCTCCTCCTTCTATCCTCCTTAGAATCACATTTTCTCCAAGAATTATGTGTCTGGCATCCTTTAAACTGAGATTTACAAGCACAAAGATCAGTGAGATGTTGACTGATGAAGGGCCAAACAGAGAATGATATTTGGCGCCAATTTCGGGACGACTGCGTCACTGCGCATGCGCAGTAGAGTCATACTATGGAGGTCCTTTAGGACATGATTTCTTTTTGTTTTGGATGCAAATTTTGGGGATTGGGGGGCAAAATTTGTGTTTGGCCCTGGTTTTTGTGGAGTTAGCACCAGCTAAGTCTGGGTCATTGGTACAGTATAAAAATACTGATATTCTGGCGCTTTTCCATATTTCCAAAGGCTATCACTCACACAAGAATAAGGCAATCAGCATAAAACTCAAACTTGATCTGTAAGTCATCGTTCTATAGTAGGTTACCAAAAATGAAATCATTCCGTTAAAGCGTTTCCAAAAAAAGTCCAGAAAACTGATATTTTGGCGCTTTTTCATATTTCCAAGGGCCATAACTCACACAAGAGTAATGCAATCAGCATGAAACTCAAACTTGATTTGTAAGGCATCGTTCTATAGTAGTTTACCAAACATGAAATCATTCCGTTGAAGCGTTTCCCAAAAACTCTGGAAAACTTATATTTTGGTGCTTTTCCATATTTTAAAGGGCTGTAACTCACACAAGAATAATGCAATCAACATGAAACTCAAACTTGATCTGTAAGTCATCGTTCTATAGTAGTTTACCAAAAATGAAATCATTCCGTTGAAGCGTTTCCATAAAAACTCCGGAAAACTAAAGTGTGACTGACAGACTGATGGATGGACAGAGTGCAAACCTTTTGTTCCCTCTGGCGATGCTGGTGGGGGGTAAAAACGTTTCACCCAGCTGTTTTGCAAATCTGCACATATTTGTACTTATATTTTTACTAACAGTAATAGCCACCAAATGGTTAGGCATGAATGGGCACCAGCCCATTCACGCCTAACCATTTGGTGGCCATTACTGTTAGTAAACAGCAATAGGAATTTCAACAAACACTGCTTCCGAAAAGGTTGTTTTGATTTTTTATGATTCATATGATCAGTACAGCTTCAGTCAAAACAAACTCTTCACCTTTGGGTTTAATTATCGGAATTAAAATTTGTTTATTTAAATGCATTTTAATGCATGGGTTGTGTAATAAAGACAGAACGTCATGTGTGTTTGAATCGGTGGGTGTTTTACATAACTCATTGGAATGGCGTAATCATATTTTTACGCCATCAATACGCCATTCCAACTCGTTATGTAAAACACCCACTGATTCAAACACACATCGCGTTCTGTCTATTTATTACACATCAGTCACTATTCCATAAAATTTCCCAGTTAGGCCTAAAAAAGTAAAAAATATGTTTCTCAAGTCCGCCCCCCACCTTTTTTTTTGCCTGAAACATGCTCTCTTTTTATTACCTCTGCGACCTCAAACAAGATGTCCCAGTGGACCTGAGGGCACTCGCCTGACATGGTAGCCTAAATATCAAGTCAGTTAATTGATCTGAACAAGTTGCATCTTCTGCCCCTCCAAAGAAAAGCTTATACCAAATATCCAAAGATTCTGACAGGTGGATCTGAAAAAAAAGATTTTTAAAGAACATTCCTCATATTGAACTAAGTTATAATTTGGGCTTCCACAGGGATCCCAAATATAACCCAGGGACATTGGCTTTAACAAAACTTATATCTCACCTCCCTAAGGATTCTGTATACCAAATATCAAAAGATTCTGACTGGTGGGTGTGAAGAAGATTTTTAAAGAATATTCCTCATATTGAACTAACTTATAATTTGGGCTCCCACATGAAGCCCAAATATGAACCCAGGGACTTGGCTTGAACAAACTTGAATCTCACCCCTCTAAGGATGCTGCATACCAAATATCAATACATTCCGACTGCTGGATCTGAAAAAGATCTTTAAAGAAAATTCCTCATTTTGAACTAAGTTATAAAATCAGGCTCCCACAGTGAGCCCAAATATGAGCTCAGGGACTTGGGTTGAACAAACTTGAATCTCATCCCCTAAGGATGCTGCATACCAAATATCAAAAGATTCTGATTAGTGGATCTAAAGAAGATTTTAAAAAAATATTCCTCATGCTGCACTAATTTAAACATGTGGGCTCACAATGAGAGCCCAAATATGGAACGGGGGATTTGATTTCAATAAACCTATGAAACAATCTTACAAAGATGTTATATGTGAATTTTGAAAGCTTTTGGTGCAGTGGATTGGGAGAAGACGAGTCTTAAAATGTTTTTCCATTACCTACAAGTGTTAAAAAATGCGGAGGCAGCACTTTTTCAAAGTCCCCAAAAAGTACCTTATGATAAAACTGAAAGCAATTTTTTTAACCATTCCATTCTGGTGGTCCTAAGGAAGCTTCACACCAAATAAGAATTCTCAGTGCCAGGTTGTTTTGGAGATATGATCGATTTAAATATTTTCTATTTTTAGCTCCTGCGGTTCCCATGGGGCATCGAGAAAAATGTTTTTGGCATAAATTAAGTACTTATGACCCAATAAGCCATCATATCAAATTTGGTTCAAATCAGCCTCTCAGTTTGGAAAATAGAAATTTTGGGGGAAGCAAAAATTCTTGCCCCTCCATAATGACGGGATATATAGCCCCTCGAACTTCTCTTGCTAAATTGAGTCTACACCTCAAAAAGAAGCTGCACACAAAATATCAAGTCTCTGCTACTGCTGGTTCATGAGATGTTTTAAGATTTAAGCAAACTTTTTGGGTGTGGCCTTATGGAAGGGCAGGGCAACTTGATTTGAACAAAATCAAACTGCAAGTGCAGTGTATTTTTTTTAAAAACAAGAGGATGTAATTAGCATCTATAACTAGTCAACACCAGAGAGGAATGAAGACATTTATTTATTTATAAGTTTGTTGTCAGTGCTAAATGATTTTTTTCTAGTTCTGGGATGCTACCACAGAAATAATTTTAGATAGATTTCCAGTAATGTAAAACTAGGTTGTCCTAATATCAACCTAGGGACTTAACTTGAACAAACTTGAGAGCATGAGCCCTTGCCATCCACCCTCCTGGATGCCATATTCCAAGTATCAATAGATTCTGAATGGTAGATCTGAAGAAGCAGATTTTAACGATTATTCATCATATTACAACACTAAGTTAAAATTTGGGTTCCCCTGAAGGGAGCCCAAATATGAATCCAGGGAGTTCATTTGAACAAACTTGAATCTGAGCTTGGCTGCGGTGTTGTGTATCAAGTATCAAAACATTCTGAATGGTGGTTCTTAACCCTTTACCCAACACAGACGATATCAAAATTTATTATTTTAAATATCATTTTTTAAATTTTAAAAAAAAATTTCAACAAAACCATATCATGTGACCCCTCAATGGAACGAGCTCAATGAGCTCGTTCCAAAGAGGGGTCACATCATATTGTTTTAGTGAAACTGTTTGAAAATAATTTTTTTTCAGCTGCTGAATTTGCATATTAGGTTGGCGGATGCGGACGATTCGTTGGGTAAAGGGTTAAGAAAGTTTTAACAAATATTACTCTTTTGCGGTTAAAATTAGGGCTCCTGACTATTGATTCGGGAGAAGATTTTTAGAATATTACACAATTATCAACCCAGGGACTTTATTTGAACAAATTGAATCTGAATCCTCTAAGCAAGCTGCATGCCAAATATCAAAAGATACTGATTGTATCTCAAGAAGCAGATTTTTAAAAGATTAGTCTTCATATTGGACCAAGTAAAAAATCAGGCTCTGATAGGGAGACCAAGTATTAACCCAGGGATTTGATTTTAACAAGCCTGAATCTGGCTCCACTAAGGGTGGTGTATACCATATATCAAAAGAACTGAAAAGATTTTGAAAGAATATTCCCTATATTGCACAAAGCAAAAAATTAGGCTCTAGTAGAGAGCCCAAAAGGTAATCAAAGGACTTGATTTGATCAAACTTGAATAGGACCCCCATAAGGGTGCTGTATACCATATATCAAAAGATTCTGAAGAAGATATTGAAAGATTAATCCCCTTATTGCTTAACGTTAAAATTTACATTTCCATAGAGAGCCCAAATATTAACCAATGGACTTGATTTGAAGAAACTTGAGTCAGACCCCTTATAAGGATTCTGTATATTATATATCAAAAGATTTGGACTAGTGGTTCTGAAGAAGAGTTTTAAAGATTATTCCTCATATTGTCATAAGTTAAAATTTGGGCTCCAACAGGAAGCCCAAATATTAACCCAGAGACTTGATTTGAACAAACATAAATCTGACCTCCCTAAGGATGCTGTATATCGAATGTCAAAAGATTCTGACTGGTGGATCTGAAGAAGAAGATTTGTAACGATTATTCCTCATATTGCATTAAATTAAAATTTAGACCCCCACAGGGAGTCCAAATGTTAACTGAGGGACTTTCTTTGAATAAACTCGGATCTGACCCCTGTAAAGATGTAGTATACCCAATATAAAAACATCAAAAAATCCTGAGAGATGAATCTGAAGATTTTTATTATTTTCCATATTGCATTAAGTTAAAATTAGGGCTCCCATAGAGAGCACAAATAAGAACCAATGGACTTGTTTTGAACAAACTTAATACTGACCACCGTAATTTATTTATTGGTGTTTAAGGTCACATATTTCTGCACAATGGCTAACCATGACCTCGACAGTTTTACGGGTGGAGGAAGCCAAAGTACCCAGAGAGAACCACCGAGCAATGGCGAGCAACTGTCAGCTCCCCAACATACTAACTCCACACAAGCACGGTTAGCATTGGTTGAAGACAGGTGCACCATCGATGTGCAGTAGGCCTTAGTACACAGTGTCACCGTGCCCCCACGTGGGCAATGGGGGTGAAGTGTCTTGCTCAAGGACACAATGCGATTGCCGCAGGTGGGATTCGAACCGAGGACCTCTCGGCTTGCAGCTTGCAGCCTGCAGCTCTAACTACTTAGCCACCCCGTCCCCTGACCACTGTAAGGATTCTATACACCATATATCAAAAGATTCCAATCCTTGGTTCTGGAAAAGAAGAGTTTTAAAGATTATTATTCTTCTTGGACTAAGTTAAAATTTGGGCTCCAATTAAGAGCCCACATATTAACCCAGGGACTTGATTTGAACAAACTTAGATCTGACCTCCTTAAGGATGCTGTATAACAAATATCAAAAGATTCTGACTGGAGGATCTGAAGAAGAACATTTTTAAAGATAGTTAGCCAAAGAAAATTTTGTCTACCTGTCATTTACAAAAGAAATAAAACAAGCAATTTTTCAATCACAATTATAAGAAATTTTCACTGCTGAAAAAAATAAAATTTTTCCACAAAATAGTGTAAGGAACTAAATTTCTAATTCCAACTGTTTTTGGGACAGTTTTGTCCATTAACAAAAATTAAAAAAAAGAAGAAAACAAAAGCATCCCTCATCATCCTAAAATTGAGAGAAAATTGCTTGAGAAAGAAGTTTTTTTTTAAATAGGCCTTACCTAGATAACCGTAGCTTGACAGACTTCCCTTTTTCACTTGGAATTCTACTGGTCAGTGCTTTTTCTGAATTAAACTAAGAAATGAAAGAAAAAAAAAATACTACAGGAACAAGAAAAACACATTGCATTTTAGGCTAAAAAAAAATAATGTTTTGATTCTCAGGCCCTCCCTCGTTGGATTTGAACCTCCTCGTTAGACATTTTTATTATGTAATGTTTTTTTAAGAATTTGTCAAAACATGGAATGGTAATTTTTTCACATTTCTCGACATATAATTATTTAGCCTGTGTTTGCAGTAAATTGTTTTTTCTTGTTGCAGTTTATGGGAGAGTGCCCAGAGGCACTCTCCCATAAACTGTAACAAGGCAAATTCTGATATGCTGGATCATGATTTAATTATTTATTTATTTGCTGGTGTTTAAGGTCATATATTTCTGCACAATGGCTAATAATGGCCACAACACCGATATAAACTCAAGTTTAACCAATCATTTAGAGCCATGTTTCCCATTTGGTTACTGGGGACTATTCTAATGGATCATAATGTTTGACAGATCTATACCATTAAAAGAACAATAAAGTTAAAAAATTTATAGTAATTTATATATTTTTTATACTTACCAATGACCCAGACTTAGCTGGTGCTAACTCTAACAAAACCAGGGCCAAACACAAATTTTGCCCCCCAATCTCCAAAATTTGCATCCAAAACAAAAAGAAATCATGTCCTAAAGGACCTCCATAGTACGCCTCTACTGCGCATGCGCAGTGACGCAGTCGTCCCGAAATTGGCGCCAATTATCATTCTTACTGGCAGTGCCTGGTCAGCGCTATGTACTCAGCAGGGAGGCAAGAGTTCCCAACTCCAGGGAGGGCCATCCCCGTCTGGGTCATTGGTAAGTATAAAAAATATATAAATTACTATAAATTTTTTAACATTTTTATACTGTACCAATGACCCAGACTTAGCTGAATAGTAAACAGGCTGGAGGGCCTAGGACATAGAGGAAAATCCAATAAGCTCAATTATATAGTAAAGAGGTAACCCCTTAAGGAGAAAAGGAGTATTAGGCTTTACATGTATCTTTCTTATTTAATATTAAATTAGAAAGATACACTACCCTTAATAATTGAGCACAATAACATTCATGTTCTCTATTAACATCCAGTATAACCCTTATACTAATTATTTTTAAAGCAAGCCAATAAATAAAGTAGTCCAGAGAATTGAGACTCTTTATAATCATTTAAAAGTGTCCGAGTATTGTATATTAAAGCCCGTTTGACACTTGACATATACAAATGCTTCACACCGAGCTACACTTTAAAAATAAGACATGAATGAATTTAAACATTAATATTACACTTTAAAACCATCCCGGAAGCGACTCAGAAATACTGACTTGGAGGAGGCATTCCCTTGCTTTTCACTATAAAGCAGGTGACCTAAGGGAACACCCGCCCCCCCCCCCCCCCCCCTTCCCCTTGCCCTGGGTCAAATAGCCCAGAGCGAAGAGGGCAGCCGGACGGAGTCACTGCCGGAACAGAAAGCCTGCATAACTATAGTTGCAACTGATTAGTGGACGACATTCTGAGCAACAGATAACGGACCTAAACAATGCAGGTCTCCAGAAATGGACTCAATATTTCTGAGATAAAAATTCGTAAAAGTGGATGGCTGAGACCAATAAGCAGCCTACATTAAATCTGTAATAGCAACACTATTAGCATAAGCCCAGGAAGTAGAAAGAGCTCTTACTTCATGAGCAGAAATCTTAAGCACAGACTGCTGAGAAGAAGATAAATCTTCATAAGCAGTACGGATAGTTAACTGAATCCATCTAGCAAAAGAATGGACTGAAATGTCCTTTCTATTAGGCATCAAGACATAAAGAAACGTTTCCGTCCCTTTCTGATAAACTGAGATCTCTGTTTATAGATACGTAGTGCTCTAACAGGACAGAGTAAAGGCCTACGCCCGTCTGAAGACGGAAGAGCCTTAATAACAATAGGTTCCGGATATTTATTAGGAGCCTGATTCTTAGCTAAAAAACCCACATTAGTAGTGAAGGTGATAGTATTCCCAACACTACGATAATGAGAATCATCCACCGATAGTGCATGAAGCTCACTGACTCTTCTGGCAGAAGAGAAAGCTAAGAGAAAAGCTGTCTTATAAGATAAGAATTTGAAATCTACTGTCCCAAGAGGTTCAAATGGCTTTTCCTTCAATTTAAGGAGAACCCAAGCTAAATTCCACTTAGGAATTAATCTAAGAGTTCTGGGTCTATTTATCGAAAAGTTTCTAACCAATTTCGATAAAGAGACATTAGATCCAATTTGTAAACTATCATGATGTGCATAGGTATCAGATAACATAGATCTATAACCCTTTATAGTAACAGGCTGCAGTTTGATTTCGTCAAACAAGTATACTAGAAAGTTTGCAATGTCTGGTATAGAGGGATCAAATATATCTACAGAATGATCCCTACACCAACGACGAAAAACCTTCCACTTAGCCGCATAGTTTAGCGAAGAGGAGGTCCTCCTACAGTTAGAAATCGCGTCCACTGCTCGTCCTGTAAAGTGCTTGCCATGCAAGAAGGACCGCACAACGGAAAAACGTGAAGGTTGAGACCTTGCGGGTTGTGATGGAGTTGGCGCGATTTCCCCTGCGAAAGAAGATCCTCTCGTGGAGGAAGCTTCCGCGGTAGGTCCCACAACAGACACCTGAGTAGATTTATCCACGGTCTCTGTGGCGACAGAGATGCTACCAACAGAATCTTGCATTGAGATTGTTTTATCTTTAGCAATACTTGTTGAATTAACGGCACTGGAGGATACGCATATCCTATCATTCCGTCCCAAGGGATCGACAGAGCGTCTACTGCAAATGCTCTTGGATCCGGACACGGAGACACATACGTCTGCAACTGATTGTTGAGATGTGTCACAAATAAGTCTATCATTGGCCGTTCCCATTGGTAGCAAATCTGATTGAATACTTGTTTGTTGAGAGTCCACTCCGACGGCAACAAGCGACCCTTTCGTGAAAGGGAGTCTGCTAGCACATTCAGACGACCCGGTATGTGACGGACCGAAAGAAGAACGTGATGTTCTAACGCAAACAGAAGGATTCTTTCCGTTAGATTGAACAACGGAACTGAATGAGTGCCTCCCTGATTCCGTATATACGCCACTACTGTCGTATTGTCGGATAGGATTTGGACATGAGCATCGTGAATAATGTCCATCCAGTGACGTAACGCAAGCCAAATTGACATCATTCCCTTGATGTTTATGTGCTTGCACAGGAATTGCGGATCCCAAAGACCCTGGCATCTCGAATCCGTTGGGATTAATGATGCACCCCAACCTGTTTGACTGGCATCCGTCATAACGGTAAAACTCGGATCCGGCAACTGCAGCGGAACTCCTTGAGTTAACCACTGAATGTTTGCCCAAGTCTGAATCTCTTGTTTCACTTGATCTGACAAGAGAACGTCTACATCGAGCGAATGAATTTTCACACTCCAATTCTGAGTCAGGAAAATTTGAAGAGGACGTGTGCGTAGCCGCCCCATTGGAATGAGATCCGCGGCGGCTCCGCACAGACCTATCAGTCTCATAAATTCTCTCGCCGTGACTTTGTCTGCGTGCAGACAATAGCGAGCGTAACAACTGACTAATTTCGCTCTGGTTAACGGCAGACGAACGAGATTGTTGTGCGTCTCGAAGCTCATTCCCAGATGAGTGAATGACTTGGACGGCACCAGATCCGACTTCTCCTCGTTTACTATAAAACCGAGACGTCGGAGCAATAGAAGAAGATTCTGAACATCGTTCTGAAGCGTTAACTCGTTGCCGTACCTCTGAAGAATGTCGTCCAGGTAGGCCGACGTTACCGCAGACGAATGAGCTCGGAAGTAGATCATTACCGAGTTCATTACCCGAGTGAAAGCCCAGGGTGCTAGATTCAATCCGAAGCACATGGCCCGGAACTGATACACCACTCCTAGGACTGCGAAGCGTAGATACTTTCGGAATGTCGGATGTACCATGACGTGAAAGTACGCATCTTTGAGATCTATGCTCGTTGCAAAATCGTTCACCCGAATACTCGCTCTGACCGATCGAATCGTCTCCATATAAAACTTCGGAGCGACGATCAGCTTGTTTATCCAGCTCAAATCTATGACTGGACGGAACGAGCCGTCTGGTTTCGGAACCAGAAACAGATGGCTGTAGAATCCCAGAGATTCCTGGTTTTCTACGACCTCTACCGCGTTCTTCATTAAAAGAGACTGCACCTCTGATAACAGAGCGTCTCTTTTCTGTGGATTTGACGGAAGATGAGTCCACTTTGGACTTCGAGTTAATGGAGGCTTTCGTTTGAAGGATATCTTTAGACCTTCCGAAGTCACTCCTCTCACCCAAGGGTCGTCCGTAATCGACGCCCACTCTTGTGAAAAACTCGACAACCTTCCGCCAACCGGAACGCGATAGAGGTTTAAGCCATCACCTCCTGGACCTGCGAGGCCTGCGGTAGGAGAAACCACGTCTTCCACGACCCGCACCTCGCCTCGTCGACCTCGGGGCGTCCGACCGATTGTCCCGGCCTGAAGGACGTCCCGAACGAGAGTCGCTATCCTGACGGTCTCTCGAATAAGACCAAGAGGACGCACCGGAACCTCTATAGGAACCTCTCTTGGGCGCATTAGACCCAGAAGTGCCTGTCTTATTCGTGTCTGCTGTATCCGACTTTTTAGGAGCCGATCTGAACAACAGAGAATCATTAGCTTTCTTTTTAATTTTATCATAAATAGCGGAAAGCTTGCCGTCAAAGAGAAGTTCTCCTGAGACCGAAGCGACTCTAAGAGAGTTCTTCACCTTAGAATCCACTAGTGTGGATGTAGCTAGGGCTGCGTCACGTCTAACCAACTCCAGATTTGCCACTGAAAGGGCGGAGTTACACGTGGAATAAGCTACTGCCCTTGAAAGAAGTCTTAAAGAGGATTGTATATCCTGAAACTCTTCCCCTTGAAGGCGCAGTGATAACGCCTTAGTAAGGTGATCTGCGTAAGATAAGGCATCTAAATTGGCTCTGTTAGACGCAATAGCTGTTTCCAACACCGCGGTTGGAATAGAAGCTGACGACGGTAATGATAGCTCTAAGTCTTCCGCCTCGTCGTCCATACGCAGAGGAACTCTCGGTATACCCTGTCCTGCCATATCGAATTTATTCCTTGCATTAATGAAAGGCAGGTTAAGAGTATTAGCGGACAAGAAACCTGCTTTCCCCGTCCTGGAAGCAAGTTTAAATATAGCGTCGTTCAATAATTCAAATGTTCTTGCAACATTATTGGACTGCGACGGAAACTCGGGAGCGATGTCCCTGAACCGCTCAAAAAATTCAGAGTCCAATGACGCTATAATTCTCTTGTCCGGAAGCGCAGCAGTCTGGCCCGACGGAACAACTTGAGGGAGAAAGTGCCGGATGAAGTCCACGGCAGCTTTATGTTGTTCCGAAAGGGATAGCTCCAATTCATCCGTATCCCTTTCACCATCCGGTCGGACCTCCCGATGTTCCCGGTCGTCCGCCCCCGATGCTTCGGCGGAGCGTACCGACCCAGCGCCGCCGGATAATTCTCGATCCGACACCGTTTCTGTCGGCTGCTGGGATGCTGCGATAAGCTGTGCTATCTGCACAAGAATGTCCGACGTCGAGACCTGCGGAGGCGCAGTCTTTCGCTGCTTCGCCGAGGGCAGCTCCGCATCAGATGGCTCCCGCATACTTTTCCTATGCGAAAGTCCGGAGTCCATCGGTCTCGAATCCCTGGCTGCCGGATGGTGTGACCTGGTCGCCGAAGAATCCTTCATCGGCGAAGCTGGTAAAATATCGGCGGTCACGCAGCCAAGGTGCGGTCGTGTGCGCTGACGAGAAGAGGAAGCCTTAACAGTCTCTGCGGACTGCTTATACAACGGAGCGTCCCGAGCGACGGACGTATGCTCCGCTAAAGACACATTTTGTACCACAACATCTGGTCCCAGATGTTGTTGTACGAGAGAGGGACCTCTCTCGCTCGCGGCCCGGCTGGACCTGGACGAGCTAGGAACCGGACTAAAAGGCTTCCTCCGTTCTCGTTTACTATCCGCCGTCACTGGGTGTGCATCTATTATGTTTATAGTGCTCGCATCACCCAAAATTTCCTCTTGGACCGCATCGGACAAACCCGGCTGCCGAACCATTCGGTGAATGGACGCTACACCGGGCGAGCTAGCGGACGACATTTGTCTAATCTCCATGAGCACTTTTGCCGCTAGCTCTGAATTCATTTGTGACGACGGACGCACACTTGCAGAAGATAACATGGAAACATCATCCTGTTCTGGTTCCTCTGAAATAGAAACTGAGAGAGTAGAGTGACCTTGTGGAGAAAGAGCCGGCATCGCTCTTTCTCCAGAAACAACATATCGTGACACACGTTTCCAATGTTTCTCATCCCAATGTTCACATATAGGACAGGGATTAATGCGAGAACACTGACTACAATTAATACAATGATCATGAAAGTCAGAGGAAGATTTCTTCCTATTACAATTTGAACAATGTCCCTTCATTGTGAAAGAACAACAATAAGTCCTAGTTACTCGCAAAAACCCCTGACACAAAGATACATAATAACATGATCCATTAATAAATGAAAAAACAATTGCAAAACAAAATAATTTTGAAAAAATATTTTTTCAGAAAAGCCCAAGTTGCTGAAAAGTAACGTTGAGCCCCGATGGATCCGATGGCAAAGTGTGGTCAAAAATTTTAAATTTATATAAAATAATTAATGAGACACTTTCGGATAATATAAATGTATCTTATAATGAGATAAACTACCACAAAGGCAAACAGCCCCCCTCAAAAAAGGCTGTTGCCAATGAAAACAAACAGTGTAAACACACTAGAAAACATGACTCCAGGCACTGAAAAAACTGGCCCGGAATCAGTCATCAATTACACTCTATCTGATGCAAAACAGAGACTCCCAGGAGAGAATCTGTAGAACATCAGATGGAAGATGCAGAACACAAACGTTATACACCCATGGGTGAAAACGTAACTATGGGGAAAATAACAGAAAACATTCTGTAACCAAGCAACTCTCCCAGGAAATTTTAGAAATGAAACTTCTCAAAAATATGCCAAAAGCATGGGAGAATTGCCAGGGGGGACTTTAGAAGGCTAGGGGAGAGGAAACACTGAATAAGCAGTGCAACAATTAGCAAGAATGACAACAAGAGGCCCATGCCTCGAAAATAGGCAACTTAACATAATTTCATCAAAAAATTTTAAGTACAGCCCTGATTATTTTTTGCCACTTCTTTTTCCTCTCCTCCTTCTATCCTTCTTAGAATCACATTTTCTCCAAAAATTACGTGTCTGGCATCCTTTAAACTGAGATTTACAAGCACAAAGATCAGTGAGATGTTGACTGATGAAGGGCCAAACAGAGAAAGAATGATAATTGGCGCCAATTTCGGGACGACTGCGTCACTGCGCATGCGCAGTAGAGGCGTACTATGGAGGTCCTTTAGGACATGATTTCTTTTTGTTTTGGATGCAAATTTTGGGGATTGGGGGGCAAAATTTGTGTTTGGCCCTGGTTTTGTTGGAGTTAGCACCAGCTAAGTCTGGGTCATTGGTACAGTATAAAAATATACAAATCCTTTTAGCTGTTGTTATGGCAGTTAGTTATAAAAGGTATACTATAATTACACTAAAATACAACCTTTTCTATTTTTCAAGTGGAAAGACAGCAAAAAGATTTACTGAGTATATGCAATCATTTACACAAAAAAAAAAAAATTTTAAAAAAATAAATAAAAATAAAATCCTCCCTCCCTCACTGATTTGAAAAAAAAATTGCCTGAGAATCAATTTATTTTTTTTATTTGGCCTTATATCATGATTACCTATTCTACTATTTCTACTGTTCAAAAAAAGAAATGCAAAACAGGTTTTCAGTGACGAGGGACGTTCCCACGTTATAGGATGAGATACATGGGGTTCATTCCCACTAGACCAATTCCCTTTAGACCAACTCCCGGGAGGCCAATTCCCAAAAGACCAATTCCCCTTAGACCAACTGGTGTGTTATACTTTAAAAATAATTCTATATCAATAATTTGATATATTTATAAATATTTATAAATGTATTTAATGTTACTGATATTCAAGTCTGAAAATAAGCAGTCTGTCATTTGCAGAATGAGGTCTCCAGAGGGTGAATTTGCTGATGCTATCCCATACAGTGGGCCAGTTTATCCCCTGGGTACCTCTTTCTGTTTATGTTGAGACCTTGATTCAGGTTGAGGTTCACAGAGGGTAAATTTAGTGATGCTACCCTGCTGTGCAGGGTAGCATCACCAAATTCACCCTCTGGGGACCTCATTTTTCAGATGATAGTCTGCTCATTTTCTGGCTTGTCGATATTTTATAGATGTTGGGCAGATTTTTATAATTAAATGTTTTCCTAATTATCCTTAATCAACCCTTAATCAATAACACTATGTAGTTGGTCTAAAGGGAATTGGTCTTTTAGGAATTGGCCTAAAGGGAATTGGTCTAGTGGGAAGACACCGATAGAGAACGAAATCAATTCATAACCAATTTATGAATGAAGCACAAATAGAGACGTTTCAGATGTTAACATCACAAGTCGATGTCATCCAAACTCAATATTTAGTGTGACCGCCATCTGTGTCCAAAACTGCTTGGCACCTTCTGTTCATTGAAGCAATCAGATTCCGGATGAAAGCTCAAGGCATGGTAGCCCACTCTTCCTGCAACGCTTATGCCAACTGCGGTAATGACTGAGATTGTGGTTGCCGTTGTCGCACACGTCGATCCAGCTGATCCCATAGATGTTTGATTGGGTTCAAATCTAGCGATTTGGAGGGACAGGACAGGACTTTGATGTTGTTATCCTGTAGAAAAGCAGTCGTAAGCCTTGTTCTGAGTGGTTGGGCATTGTTATGCTGGAAAATGGCGTTGACATTCTGCATAATGGGGAGCATGTGTGGCTGCAAAATTTCATCTCTGTACCTCTGCGCCGTCAAGTTACCCTAAAAATGGACGTGGTCCATTCTGTGTGTGAGATGGCTGCTCACATCATAACACTACCACTACCAAATCTGCCCACCTCCCGAATGCAGTTACGCGCAAAACGTTCTTCACAACGTCTGTACACACGGCATCATCCATCAATTCGGCAAAGAAGGAAACGTGACTCGTCACTGAACCATACTATTCTCCATCTCTGATGAGGTCATGCCCAGTGCATCTGATACCATTGAAGTCGCTGTCGACGATGCTGAGCCATCAAAATGACACCATGAACTGGCCATCTTGCACACAGACCTGCCTCATGTAGACGGTTGAGAACGGTCTGATCTGAAATCCTCCACCAACGTAGCACTGACATTGTAGAGGTCACTGTGGTTGTTCTCTCCTGCAAATGATGTAACCGGATGTATTGATCCTGAGCTGGGGTTTTCATACAAGGTATCCTGGATCTTGGAAGGTCCTGCATTGTCCTCTGGAGTTGGTAGCGATTCCACAGGCGTGTGATGGTGCTTGGTGAAACACTGAACACTCTCGCTACAATCGAAGCTGATTTGCCTGTTTCCAAGCAGCCAATTAACCCTTTACCCAATAAATTGGCCACATCCACCCACATAATTTACACTTCAAAACTGACCCCCTCATTGGAACGAGCTCATCAAAATTTGATATTTTAATTTTTCATAATTAAAATATTAAATTTTGATATATCATGTGTGCGTTAGGTGAAAGGTTAACAGGAATTCGGTTAATTTCCTGTATAATAGTAATAAACTGAAAATATATGTTATTAGGCCTAAAAAAATCAAAAAAAATCTGTTTCTCAGGCCCTCCCGCATGGTCCTTTTGGCTGCCGCATGCTCTCTTTTTATAACCAATTTAAACTTAAAAAAATTAAAATTAAATGGTTTGTGTCTGATATTTTACCCAAGTTAAAAAAATTGATGAATTTGTCCCTTGAGTGCAAGAAGGCTTTGCAATGCTTTAGCATTGCAAAGCCTTCTTGCACTCAAGGGATGAAATACACCACCGCCCATGCTATTCTGTAGATTATGAGGCCTAAAACTCGAACCAAGAACATGAACTTTTGGTGGCAAAGAAGTAATTACTGAAATAAAAAATAAAATAAAAAACTGCTCGCCCACATACAATTTCACAAATAATGGCCTGAAAAACAGAAGATCTACTTTGTGTGGCCTTATTAGAGCTCAGAGATGAAATGTCTCTATTGGATGTAACGAGTTTCAATAGGTCTATAAATATTGGTAATCTGAAGGTTGTCAAGTAATTTTTGGTGAACCACAATTTTTTATTCAATTAATTGGTGTATATTCAATAACATATATGCAATTAATTAAGTCAAATTATACCGAAGGGATGGACAAATGATTTGGTGTTTAAAAATTATATGCAATTAACAGAGATATTCAGTAATGATACATCCAATTAATTGAGCTCTACTGATCACTATCATGGTTTGCAAATTTATTTATTTATTTATTGGTGTTTTAAGGTCACATATTTCTGCACAATGGCTAATCATGACCACGACAGTTTTACGGGTGGAGGAAGCCGGAGTACCCAGAAAGAACCACCAAGCAATGGCGAGCAACTGTCAGCTCCCCAACATACTAACTCCACACAAGCAGGGTTAGCATTGGTTGAAGACAGGTGCACCATCGACGTGCAGTACGCCTTAGTACACACCGTCCCCGTGCCCTCACGTGGGAAATGGGGGTGAAGTGTCTTGCCCAAGGACACAACGCGATTGCCGCAGGTGGGATTCAAACTGAGGACTTCTCGGCTTGCAGCCTGCACCTCTACCTTATGAGCCACCATGCCCCCTGGTTTGCAAATAATACAGGCCTTTAAAAATTGCATGAACTAGCGTTTAGTTCATGCACCATTCGAGCAAATGTCCTGCGGCTTAACCTTTATTCCATTCCTGTAAGTTCTTTTGTGTAATGTGAAACATCAACTACAAAAGTGAAATTGGTTGAGCAAAAAAAAATGGGTTTAGCAAATTTTTTTGCTTACCCGAATTTCGTGTTAAGCAAATTTTTAATTTTTAAAGGCCTGTAGTATATTATTGGAAGTTCATTAACCCCTAGCAGTCTGATAATGCAACCAAATTTTCTCCAATCACTGTTTTTCTCTTCATTAACTATGAACTTAACCAATTATATCTTGTTTGACAGAACTCACTGAGTTTTGTCAAACAAGGTATATTTGGTTAAATATCAAACTGCATTATGGGAAATATTTACTCCTGAAAACTTTGCCATTTTGATATTAACCCTTTACTCAACGAATTGGCCGTATCCGCCCCGGCCATAATATGCAAATTCAGTAGTTGAAAAAATATTATTTTTTAAAAAATTTCAACAAAACCTTATCATGTGACCCCTCATTGGAACGAGCTCGTCAAGCTCGTTCCAATGAGGGGGTCACATGATATGGTTTTGTTGAATTTTGAAAAATTTGAAAAAATGATATTTAAAATAATAAATTTTGATATCGTCTGCATTGGGTAAAGGGTTCGAGTACATAGAATTAATACTTAACCTAACATGACAACATTTGCAAAAATAAATTTTGAATACTGGTACCTAAAAATTTTCATCTCTTGGCCTCGAAAACATAGCTATAATCTTTCATTATGAGCTAAACAAGATACTTTTAACTTTCTGAACTCTAGTGGTATCTTCCATGCCAGTTCAATGCCAGCAATCAGAATAGTCCATATTCATTATTTGGGGTAGACTAATCAGTCTTTTCAATGTGCAGCCTCGGGCTGCACAGTGAAAAGACTGATTGGTCTACCCACACATTTATTGAAAAACCATTTTATTTAATGATGTTATGACGTATCATGTTCCTGGCCAGAAAAGCGGCCGCTGGGGCTCAAAGGGTTAATGAGGAATTATGGTTGGAGGTAAAAAGTGAAGAAAAATATAACACCTGGATGTCAATTTTTGTAATAGCAATGGCTGGTTGCAGCTGATGCATTAGAGAAAGGGTTAATATAACAAAACTACTGGAGGTGCTGGGCACTAGGCTGATAATGAAAATCGATTTCATCATCTAACTATAACATTATGTCAATACTTTCTTATGTGTTCCAAGTTTTGTAGAAATGTTTGAGATGAGGTGTTTGCTAGTTTCATAGATTCGTTATTTATTTATTGGTGTTTAAGGTCACATACCTATGCACAATAGCTAATAGTGGCAGTGACAGTTTTACGGGTGGAGGAAACTGGAGTATCCAGAGAGAACCACCAAGCATCAACTAGCAACTGTCAGCTCCTCAACAGTCTAACTCTGTTCAAGCTCTGCTCAAGCAGGGTTACAGCGGTTGAAGACATGTGCAGCATCGACGTGCAGTACGCCTTAGTATACCGCGTCATCGTTCCCCCCTGTATTTTTGGGTTGATATCTCAGGCTGATATGAAATTACTTTGGGTTGATATCCCAGGCTGATATGAAATTACTTTGGGTTGATATCTCAGCTGATATGAAATTACTTTGGGCTGATATCTCAGGCCGATACGAAATTACTTTGGGCTGATATCTCGGGCTGATATCAGTTAAATCTTGAAGATGATATATTAGGGGAGGGGGTTGTAAAACTGACTCACTTCGACTGTGATGGCTCAAGTCTCACCTGATAAAATTTTCCAACTACATCATCAAGGCAAGTCTTCACCAAATATTCCAACCTCTTCGAAGGCATGCCTTCATCGAATGCCTTGATGATGTAATTGGATTATTGCCCAGTAAGGATTCTAGTTCAGAAATAGGAATGTGTGCGAGAGAAGTATCGATACTAGGAACTGCCCCTGGCTTTTTTCATAAGTCCAAATAACAACATATTTTTCACATTAGTGATTATCTGGTTATGGGCTAGATTATTTTTGGTGGTCTGAATTTGTTATTCAAAACATGTATTACAAATTATTAAAGAGTGCCTACAGGCACTCTCCAATCATTTGTAATGAAAACAAATTTATATAAACAAAACATTATTTGTGTTTGGCTGAATATGAAATATAAGTTTTTTTCTGGGAAGCGACTGGAAACGACCAAATAGGCCAGGTCACCTCCTGAACATGCTAATAACTATCTGTATCCTATTGTATTCATTATACTTGTATATACCTGCATTCTTCGAATAAAATTTTATTCTGTTCTAAACAAGGAAAGTGTTGGCTTTTGCTCTGGTATCTCATTTTTTGAAAGCCATGATAGTGGCTTCTAGCACTCAACCAGTTAAGAAGTCTTGACAGCAGGATTATATTAGTATTTTAAGCCGCGATAACATTTGGCTCAATGGTTGTCACTGAGCATTTTTGGGGAGAAAATAGGAATTGAGGTTAAACTTTAAAAAATCGAAAAATAATAACACAACAAATTACCACAAAGTGTCAACGCACTGTTTGATTTCGTACGTCATAAGACATGCAAAAGTATCAACATGCTGTTTGAATTTGTACGTCATGAGACGTACAAAAGTATCAACGTGTTGTTTGATTTTGTACGTCATGAGATGTACAAAAGTATCAATGCGCTGTTTGATTTCGGATGTCATAAGATGTACAAAAGTATCAACGTGCTGTCTGATTTTGTGCGTCATAAGATATACAAAAAGTATCAACGTGCTGTTTGATTTCGTACGTCATAAGATGTACAAAAGTATAACACGCTGTTTGATTTCGTACGTCATAAGACGTACAAAAGTATCAAAGGGTTAAAATTACAATAAATGGAGTGATGCACAATCACTATTCGATATATTCTGTTATTTATTCTTATATAGAGGATCTCAAATGAGTGATTTTTTTAAACAAGTTTGATGAAATTGATTCACAACGAGCCTTTAGGCGAGTTGTGAATCGAATTCATCAAGCGAGTTTCAAAAAATTTTATATCCAAACATCACGTGTTAAAGATTCTGTATATCACATGAATTGTCGAATGTTTTTTACACTTTTTATTTAATTCATTGTCGCTAAATTCTCCCAAAACAACCAACAATCCGTTTGTTGGCTCAGACGCTTCACACCATGACGTCATGAATGCGCTTTACTTGCACCTGTTGTCGTAATTGACGTCTTGTGAACTCCGCACAAGAATACAATGCTGCTGCTATGGGACCACGCGCCAATTAGACACTAGTTGATAATAAGGAAATAAGACATGGGTTGTTATTTCAAAATTAATGACGTTTCATGTGATATAATAATATTACCTCTTTTTCTGTTGAATCTTGTTTGTAGATTGTGATTCTGATGATGACTGATTGGCAATCAGGTGTTGGACATTGTGTATTGAGAACATCCTGAAAGTTTGAGAAAACTAATGTTCACTTAACCCTTTACCCAACGAATCGCCCGCATCCACCCGCGTAATATGCAAATTCAGCAGCTGAAAAAATGTTAAAAAATTTATAGTAATTTATATATTTTTTATACTTACCAATGACCCAGACTTAGCTGGTGCTAACTCCACAAAAACCAGGGCCAAACACAAATTTTGCCCCCCAATCCCCAAAATTTGCATCCAAAACAAAAAGAAATAATGTCCTAAAGGACCTCCATAGTACGACTCTACTGCGCATGCGCAGTGACGCAGTCGTCCCGAAATTGGCGCCAAATATCATTCTTACTGGCAGTGCCTGGTCAGCGCTATGTACTCAGCGGGGAGGCAAGAGTTCCCAACTCAGGGAGGGCCATCCCCGTCTGGGTCATTGGTAAGTATAAAAAATATATAAATTACTATAAATTTTTTAACATTTTTATACTGTACCAATGACCCAGACTTAGCTGAATAGTAAACAGGCTGGAGGGCCTAGGACATAGAGGAAAATCCAATAAGCTCAATTATAAAATAAAGAGATAACCCCTTAAGGAGAAAAGGAGTATTAGGCTTTACATGTATCTTTCTTATTTAATATTTAAATTAGAAAGATACACTACCCTTAATAATTGAGCACAATAACATTCATGTTCTCTATTAATATCCAGTATAACCTTTATACTAATTATTATTAAAACAAGCCAATAAATAAAGTAGTCCAGAGAATTGAGACTCTTTATAATCATTTAAAAGTGTCCGAGTATTGTATATTAAAGCCCGTTTGACACTTGACATATACAAATGCTTCACACCGAGCTACACTTTAAAAGTAAGACATGAATGAAATTAAACATTAATATTACACTTTAAAACCATCCCAGAAGCGACTCAGAAATACTGTCTTGGAGGAGGCATTCCCTTGCTTTTCACTATAAAGCAGGTGACCTAAGGGAACACCCGCCCCCCCCCTTCCCCTTGCCCTGGGTCAAATAGCCCAGAGCGAAGAGGGCAGCCGGACGGAGTCACTGCCGGAACAGAAAGCCTGCATAACTATAGTTGCAACCGTTTAGTGGACGACATTCTGAGCAACAGATAACGGACCTAAACAATGCAGGTCTCCAGAAATGGACTCAATATTTCTGAGATAAAAATTAGTAAATGTGGATGGCTGAGACCAATAAGCAGCCTTCATTAAATCTGTAATAGCAACACTATTAGCATAAGCCCAGGAAGTAGAAAGAGCTCTTACTTCATGAGCAGAAATCTTAAGCACAGACTGCTGAGAAGAAGATAAATCTTCATACGCAGTACGGATAGTTAACTGAATCCATCTAGCAATAGAATGGACTGAAATGTCCTTTCTATTAGGCATCAAAGACAGAAAGAAACGTTTCCGTCCCTTTCTGATGAACTGAGATCTCTGTTTATAGATACGTAGTGCTCTAACAGGACAGAGTAAAGGCCTACGCCCGTCTGAAGACGGAAGAGCCTTAATAACAATAGGTTCCGGATATTTATTAGGAGCCTGATTCTTAGCTAAAAAACCGACGTTAGTAGTGAAGGTGATAGTGTTCCCAACACTACGATAATGAGAATCATCCACCGATAGTGCATGAAGCTCACTGACTCTTCTGGCAGAAGAGAAAGCTAAGAGAAAAGCTGTCTTATAAGATAAGAATTTGAAATCTACTGTCCCAAGAGGTTCAAATGGCTTTTCCTTCAATTTAAGGAGAACCCAAGCTAAATTCCACTTAGGAATTAATCTAAGAGTTCTGGGTCTATTTATCGAAAAGTTTCTAACCAATTTCGATAAAGAGACATTAGATCCAATTTGTAAACTATCATGATGTGCATAGGTATCAGATAACATAGATCTATAACCCTTTATAGTAACCGGTTGCAGTTTGATTTCGTCAAACAAGTATACTAGAAAGTTAGCAATGTCTGGTATAGAGGGATCAAATATATCCACAGAATGATCCCTACACCAACGACGGAAAACCTTCCACTTAGCCGCATAGTTTAGCGAAGAGGAGGTCCTCCTACAGTTAGAAATCGCGTCCACTGCTCGTCCTGTAAAGTGCTTGCCATGCAAGAAGGACCGCACAACGGAAAAACGTGAAGGTTGAGACCTTGCGGGTTGTGATGCAGTTGGCGCGATTTCCCCTGCCAAAGAAGATCCTCTCGTGGAGGGAGCTTCCGCGGTAGGTCCCACAACAGACACCTGAGTAGATTTATCCACGGTCTCTGTGGCGACAGAGATGCTACCAACAGAATCTTGCATTGAGATTGTTTTATCTTTAGCAATACTTGTTGAATTAACGGCGCTGGAGGATACGCATATCCTATCATTCCGTCCCAAGGGATCGATAGAGCGTCTACAGCAAATGCTCTTGGATCCGGACACGGGGACACATACGTCTGCAACTGATTGTTGAGATGTGTCGCAAATAAGTCTATCATTGGCCGTTCCCATTGGTAGCAAATCTGATTGAATACTTGTTTGTTGAGAGTCCACTCCGACGGCAACAAGCGACCCTTTCGAGAAAGGGAGTCTGCTAGCACATTCAGACGACCCGGTATGTGACGGACCGAAAGAAGAACGTGATGTTCCAACGCAAACAGAAGGATTCTTTCCGTTAGATTGAACAACGGAACTGAATGAGTGCCTCCCTGATTCCGTATATACGCCACTACTGTCGTATTGTCGGATAGGATTTGGACATGAGCATCGTGAATAATGTCCATCCAGTGACGTAACGCAAGCCAAATTGACATCATTTCCTTGATGTTTATGTGCTTGCACAGGAATTGCGGATCCCAAAGACCCTGGCATCTCGAATCCGTTGGGATTAATGATGCACCCCAACCTGTTTGACTGGCATCCGTCATAATGGTAAAACTCGGATCCGGCAACTGCAGCGGAACTCCTTGAGTTAACCACTGAATGTTTGCCCAAGTCTGAATCTCTTGTTTCACTTGATCTGACAAGAGAACGTCTACATCGAGCGAATGAATTTTCACACTCCAATTCTGAGTCAAGAAAATTTGAAGAGGCCGTGTGCGTAGCCGTCCCATCGGAATGAGATCCGCAGCGGCTCCGCACAGACCTATCAGTCTCATAAATTCTCTCGCTGTGACTTTGTCTGTATTTAGACAATAGCGAGCGTAACAACTGACTAATTTCGCTCTGGTTAACGGCAGACGAACGAGATTGTTGTGCGTCTCGAAGCTCATTCCCAGATGAGTGAATGACTTGGACGGCACCAGATCCGACTTCTCCTCGTTTACTATGAAACCGAGACGTCGGAGCAATAGAAGAAGATTCTGAACATCGTTCTGAAGCGTTAACTCGTTGCCGTACCTCTGAAGAATGTCGTCCAGGTAGGCCGACGTTACCGCAGACGAATGAGCTCGGAAGTAAATCATTACCGAGTTCATTACTCGAGTGAAAGCCCAGGGTGCTAGATTCAATCCGAAGCACATGGCCCGGAACTGATACACCACTCCTAGGACTGCGAAGCGTAGATACTTTCGGAATGTCGGATGTACCATGACGTGAAAGTACGCATCTTTGAGATCTATGCTCGTTGCATAATCGTTCACCCGAATACTCGCTCTGACCGATCGAATCGTCTCCATATAAAACTTCGGAGCGATGATCAGCTTGTTTATCCAGCTCAAATCTATGACTGGACGGAACGAGCCGTCTGGTTTCGGAACCAGAAACAGATGGCTGTAGAATCCCAGCGATTCCTGGTTTTCTACGACCTCTACCGCGTTCTTCATTAAAAGAGACTGCACCTCTGATAGCAGAGCGTCTCTTTTCTGAGGGTTTGACGGAAGATGAGTCCACTTTGGACTTCGAGTTAATGGAGGCTTTCGTTTGAAGGATATCTTTAGACCTTCCGAAGTCACTCCTCTCACCCAAGGGTCGTCCGTAATCGACGCCCACTCTTGAGAAAAACTCGACAACCTTCCGCCAACCGGAACGCGATAGAGGTTTGAGCCATCACCTCCTGGATCTGCGAGGCCTGCGGTAGGAGAAACCACGTCTTCCACGACCCGCACCTCGCCTCGTCGACCTCGGGGCGTCCGACCGATTGTCCCGGCCTGAAGGACGTCCCGAACGAGAGTCGCTATCCTGACGGTCTCTCGAATAAGAGCTAGAGGACGCACCGGAACCTCTATAGGAACCTCTCTTGGGCGGATAAGACCCAGAAGTGCCTGCCTTATTCGTGTCTGCTGAATCCGACCTTTTAGGAGCGGATCTAAACAACAGAGAATCACTAGCTTTCTTTTTAATATTATCATAAATAGCGGAAAGCTTGCCGTCAAAGAGAAGATCTCCTGAGACCGAAGCGACTCTAAGAGAGTTCTTCACCTTAGAATCCACTAGTGTGGATGTAGACAGGGCTGCGTCACGTCTAACCAACTCCAGATTAGCCACTGAAAGGGCGGAGTTACACGTGGAATAAGCTACTGCCCTTGAAAGAAGTCTTAAGGAGGATTGTATATCCTGAAACTCTTCCCCTTGAAGACGCAGTGATAACGCCTTCGTAAGGTGATCTGCGTAAGATAAGGCATCTAAATTGGCTCTGTTAGACGCAATAGCTGTTTCCAACACTGCGGTTGGAATAGAAGCTGACGACGGTAATGATAGCTCTAAGTCTTCCGCCTCGTCGTCCATACGCAGAGGAACTCTCGGTATACCCTGACCTGCCGTGTCGAATTTATTCCTTGCATTAATGAAAGGCAGGTTGAGGGTATTTGCGGACAAGAAGCCTGCTTTCCCTGTCCTGGAAGCAAGTTTAAAAATAGCGTCGTTCAATAATTCAAATGTTCTTGCAACATTATTGGACTGCGACGGAAACTCGGGAGCGATGTCCCTGAACCGCTCGAAAAAATCAGAGTCCAATGACGCTATAATTCTCCTGTCCGGAAGCGCAGCAGTCTGGCCCGACGGAACAACTTGAGGAAGAAAGTGCCGGATGAAGTCTACGGCAGCTTTGTGTTGTTCCGAAAGGGATAGCTCCAATTCATCCGTATCCCTTTCACCATCCGGTCGGACCTCCCGATGTTCCCGGTCGTCCGCCCCCGATGCTTCGGCGGAGCGTACCGACCCAGCGCCGTCGGATAATTCTCGATCCGACACCGTCTCTGTCGGCTGCTGGGATGCTGCGATAAGCTGTGCTATCTGCACTAGAATGTCCGACGTCGAGACCTGCGGAGGAGCGGTCTTTCGCTGCTTTGCCGAGGGCAGCTCCGCATCGGATGGCTCCCGCATACTTTTCCTATGCGAACGTCCGGAGTCCATCGGTCTCGAGTCCCTGGCTGCCGGATGGTGTGACCTGGTCGCCGAATAATCCTTCCTCGGCGAAGCTGGCAAGATATCGGAGGTCACGCAGCCAAGGTGCGGTCGTGTGCGCCGACGAGAAGAGGAAGCCTTAACAGTCTCTGCGGACTGCTTATACAACGGAGCGTCCCGAGCGACGGACGTATGCTCCGCTAAAGACACATTTTGTACCACAACATCTGGTCCCAGATGTTGTTGTACGAGAGAGGGGCCTCTCTCGCTCGCGGCCCGGCTGGACCTGGACGAGCTAGGAACCGGACTAAAAGGCTTCCTCCGTTCTCGTTCACTATCCGCCGTCACTGGGTGTGCATCTATTATTTTTATAGTGCTCGCATCACCCAAAATTTCCTCTTTGACCGCATCGGACGAACCCGGCTGCCGAACCATTCGGTGAATGGACGCTACACCGGGCGAGCTAGCGGACGACATTTGTCTAATTTCCATGAGCACTTTTGCCGCTAGCTCTGTATTTAATTGTGACGACGGACGCACACTTGAAGAAGATAACATGGAAACATCACCCTGTTCTGGTTCCTCTGAAATAGAAACTGAGAGAGTAGAGTGACCTTGTGGAGAAAGAGCCGGCATCGCTCTTTCTCCCGAAACAACATATCGTGACACACGTTTCCAATGTTTCTCATCCCAATGTTCACATACAGGACAGGGATTAATGCGAGAACACTGACTACAATTTATGCAATAATCATGAAAGTCAGAGGAAGATTTCTTCCTATTACAATTTGAACAAGTTCCTTTCATTGTGAAGGAACAACAATAAGTCCTAGTTACTCGCAAAAACCCCTGACACAAAGATACATAATAACATGATCCATTAATAAATGAAAAAACAATTGCAAAACAAAATAATTTTGAAAAAATATTTTTTCAGAGAAGCCCAAGTTGCTGAAAAGTAACGTTGAGCCCCGATGGATCCGATGGCAAAGTGTGGTCAAAAATTTTAAAATTATATAAAATAATTAATGAGACACTTTCGGATAATATAAATGTATCTTATAATGAGATAAACCACCTCAAAGGCAAACAGCCCCCCTCAAAAAAGGCTGTTGCCAATGAAAACAAACAGTGTAAACACAGAAGAAAACATGACTCCAGGCACTGACAAAACTGGCCCGGAATCAGTCCTCAATTACACTCTATCTGATGCAAAACAGAGACTCCCAGGGGAGAATCTGCAGAACATCAGATGGAAGATGCAGAACACAAACGTTATACACCCATGGGTGAAAACGTAACTATGGGGAAAATAACAGAAAACATTCTGTAACCAAGCAACTCTCCCAGGGAAATTTTAGAAATGAAACTTCTCAAAAATATGCCAAAAGCATGGGAGAATTGCAAGGGGGGACTTTAGAAGGTTAGGGGAGAGGAAACACTGAATAAGCAGTGCAACAATTTGCAAGAATGACAACAAGAGGCGTTTGCCTCGAAAATAGGCAACTTAACATAATTTTAACAAAAAATTTTAAGTACAGCCCTGATTATTTTTTGCCACTTCTTTTTTCCTCTCCTCCTTCTATCCTCCTTAGAATCACATTTTCTCCAAGAATTACGTGTCTGGCATCCTTTAAACTGAGATTTACAAGCACAAAGATCAGTGAGATGTTGACTGATGAAGGGCCAAACAGAGAGAATGATATTTGGCGCCAATTTCGGGACGACTGCGTCACTGCGCATGCGCAGTAGAGTCGTACTATGGAGGTCCTTTAGGACATTATTTCTTTTTGTTTTGGATGCAAATTTTGGGGATTGGGGGGCAAAATTTGTGTTTGGCCCTGGTTTTTGTGGAGTTAGCACCAGCTAAGTCTGGGTCATTGGTACAGTATAAAAATATTATTTTTTGAAACATTTAAACAAAACCATATCATGTGACCCCTCTTTGGAATGAGCTCGTTGAGCTCGTTCCAAAGAGGGGTCACATGATATGGTTTTGTTGAAATTTCTGGAAAAAATTTAAAAAATGATATTTAAAATAATAAATTTTGAAATCATCTGCATTGGGTAAAGGGTTAATACAGTGGAGCAAGGATCAAAATACTTTTTTTTATTTGCATAGCGAAATGCTATACATTTTCAAAAAATGTATAGCATTTGTTTTAAAATTGTGCAGCATTTTTATGTTTCAAATTCAATATACAATAATGAGTGTTTTTGTTCCCTAGAAAGTATATGACACTTAGTTACATATATATTAGTGGTTGCCTGGTTGGCCTACATGAAGAAAAAACAAGAGCACCGCTGTGCATTGCATCATACGCCCGTGAACTGTTCAAACTGTACCATTTTAACACATTTGCAATTTTTTTAGAGTGCGAGAAATTTATACTGGCATATATATATATGTTACGGTCAGACTTTGAAATCAGTGATTTTGTGAAATGACTAAATTTTTCAGTCATTTGAGAAAAAGACTAACAAGTTTGAAGCCAATTGAAAAACAAATACTAAAGTTATCATCCGGAAACCAAATATTTGACGAAGAATTCTAAGTCCAACAGGGGCCATAATTCAGGCGAAAAATGTTCGGACCGCCCCCATATTCGAACTTGACCTGTATTTTGTTGTGATCAAACCACATATCAAATTTGGAGTCGATCGGAAAGCAAATACTAAAGTTATCATCCGGAAACCAAATATTTGACGAATTCTAAGTCCAACTGGGGCCATAATTCAGGCAAAAAATGTTCGGACCGACCCCATATTCGAACTTGACCTGTATTTTGTTGTGATTAAACCACATACCACATTTGGAGCCGATCGGAAAACAAATACTAAAGTTATCATCCGAAAACCAAATATTTGACGAATTCCAAGTCCAACTGGGGCCATAATTCAGATGAAAAATGTTCGGACCGACCCCATATTCGAACTTGACCTGTATTTTGTTGTGATTAAACCACATACCACATTTGGAGCCGATCGGAAAACAAATACTAAAGTTATTGTTCGGAAACCAAACGGATGGACGGACGGACGGATGGACAGATGGACGGACAACGCCATACTATAATACATCCCGTTTTTCAAACGGGCGTATAAAAATACAAAGAAATTTAAACAGTCAGGCAATGCTGCTATTAACTTGCAGTAGCAGCATTACCTAGGCCTGTGAATTTCTGTAGTGCTACCTGGCACCAACAGAGGTGGAATCTTTAACTCTTTCACTACTGTAGCTTTCAAAGTTTCAAGTGGTTTGATCCATGCATTACCGATACATACATGTATGGTACAGACATACTGATTTGGTACTCTGCCATCATGTGAGTGGACTTCTATCCCCAAAATACTTTTTTACTCCAGTGGATACTTGAGGGCTTGGAGGCAAATCGGCAGTTCATGGACCATCAGGTATTCTACTTTGTGGTCCATGAACTGATAGAACTTGAGAATGGGCATCGTATTTTGCTATGCATATTTAATGATTGCATAGCTTTTCCTGAATTATGGATAGCGAAATCCTATGCTATACTGCTTATCTTGATCCCTGCAGTGGAGCACACTTAATTGTACAGTGGAACCCTGTTAACTGAATAGCCACTTTGCCAGTGAAAATTATTCAATTAACAGGAGTATTCAATTAACAGGGATTGTGTTACTTTCCTGTATTCTAGAGATAAACTTAGCATTTATTCTATTATATCTCGCTTGAGAGAGCTCTGTCAAACAAGATATAATAGATTAAATGGTTCAATGTACTTTCGCCTACAGTGCACATTTGCCTACAAAAAGTATCAGGTAAAAGTGTAGGCGAAAGTGCACTAACTAAGGTATAGGGATTAGTAGCTAATTACCTGCTCTACCCATAATAAAATCGACTGACCGTTTGGTGATTGAGAGAGAGAGAGAGAAAGAGAGAGAGAGAGAGAGAGAGAGGTTCCAATAATATTCATATGCATAGGTTTTATTGACAGATATCGATACAATTTATCCCTCCCTCTCTCTCTCATACAAATATGAGTATTATTGGAACCGGCTCTCTGAGCCGGTTCCAATAATATTCATATTTGCAAGGTTTTATTGACAAATAACACATCCACATTGTATATGATGTTCTAAACTTGTTTTTACAAGAATCCATTAAGTTAACATCCCAATTTTACCAGGTGGCTAGCTGCATCAAGGAACTGCACAGGTGACTTTTGCCCTGAAGATAACTGATCTTTGAAAAGTCTCTGGTCAGTTAAAATAATAAACACTGTGGTTGTTTTAACTCAGGCCATGAAGACAAATCAGTATATTTGTCTTCACGGCCTCAGCTAAAAACATAACATAAGAAAAAAACAAACCCATAACATAAGAAAAAAAAAGAAAAATGCTGTGAATGAATGGTCGGTCAGTCCATTTATTGTGGGTAGAGCAGGTAATTAACTACTAACCCCTATACCTTAATTAGTGCACTTTCGCCTACACTTTTAACTGATAATTTTGTAGGCGAAAGTGCACTGTAGGCGAAAGTAGACGACACCAATTAAATGCCTGTATTGGATGAACTGAGACCAAATAAGAGCATGGGTAATTTCTCAACAACAAGATATAATAGATTAAATGCCTGTATTGGATGAACTGAGACCAAATAAGTCTATAAACAAAGGAAAACTGAGGAGAGCATGGGTAATTTCTTGACTGGTTACAAGATGTTTTATTCAATTAACAGGAGTTTACTCTATAACCTATATTCAATTATCGGGTCAAATTTGTACTGGAGGTATGGTAAATGGCTTTGTGTTGGGAAATTATATTCAATTAACAGGGATATACAATTGAGAGATATCCAATTAAATGGGCTCCACTGTATATCTCAATTGAATAACTCTGTTAATTTAATATAACTTCCAAACTCCAATCTTTTTACCATACCTTCAATGCAAATTTGATCTGTTAATTAAATACAGGTTATAGTATAAACTCCTGTTAATTGAAAAAATCTTGTATCGAGAAATTATCCCAACAATTCCCTTTGTTTATAGACCAATTTTGCCTCAGTAAATTTAATACAGACATTTAATCTACCAGTCTGTTAAACAATATACAGTGGAGCCCACTTAATTGGAAATCTCTTAACTGAATAACCCTGTTAATTGAATATAATTTCCCAACACAAAACCATTTACCATACCTTAGTACACAGCGTCATTGTACCCCCATCTAGGCAATCGGGGTTAAGTGCCTTGCCCAAGGACACAACGTGGGAGCATGAATCAGTCGCTGAAATGGTTACCCATCCAACTACTAACCGCGCTTGACGTTGCTTAACTTCGGTGATCTGACGAGAATTGGTTACCGTGATGCCACCGCGCCCCCTTCCATGTCAGTTCATATGCAGCAATTAGAAGAGTCCATATTCATTATTTAGGGGTAGACCAAATACTATTTTCAATGTGCAGCCTTAGGGCTGCACGTTGAAAATATGTTTTGGTCTACCCCACCCTTAACTTAGCAGGCATCCTACTTAATGAATTTTGATGAACCATGTCACTGGGCCTCTAAAGCGGCCTCTGGTGTTCAGAGGGTTAAGAAGAACCTAGAATATGAAGTGCAATGCTTTAGATGAGAAGGTGGATACATTTGATGAAATAAAAAAGTGTGTTTTCATTTGTGTATTTTCTGCCCTTGATCACAGAGAACCACAGAGCAACGATGAGCAACTGTCAGCTCCCCAACATACTAATTCCACACAAGCAGGGTTAGCATTGGTTGAAGACAAGTGCACGATCGATGTGCAGTACGCCTTAGTACACAACGCCACCGTGCCCCCACGCGGGCAATGGAGATGAAGTGTCTTGCCCAAGGACACAACGCGGTTGCCGCAGGTGGGATTCGAACCCAAGGCTTCTCGGCTTGCAGCCTGCACCTATACCTACTGAGCCACTGCACTCCCGATCACTCAGTTTAATTGTGACAGATTGAATGAGGCAATGATGACTCAGTTGAGTATGTTCAACACTACCTGCAAATGAAAAAGATAACAAAGGAAAAACAATCATAACTGTAGGACACTGAAATATTTATTTCGTTTTTAACTTTAAGTGTCAAAACAAGTGTATCATAGTTGCTGTTACAGATGGGATTACTGCTTCATCGACTATAAATAATTCATTTTTAGTCTTGGCAGAAAACAAGTACCGTATTTACTCTATGTATTGGGACAGCTAAAAATAATTATTTTCACAGGTGTCCCAATTCTTAGAAAATGGGGAAAGAACAGAGCCTGGTCTTGATTTGATCCTGAATAAAGTTGTGTGTGATTCGTTTTCCATCACTATATACGAAAATCGGAGTCCTTTTTTTTTTCATATTTTCATTTTTTGCTTCCAAAACATAGCTTATGATCCCTCATTGGAACGAGCGTATTGCGCTCGTTCCAATGAGAGATCATAAGCTATGTTTTGGAAGCAAAAAATGAAAACTTTTAGTTACCCAAGAATTTTTTCTATGAGTGCCGTCTGCTACTAGCGACGGGCCAACTGGAAACAAATCTCCTGAATCTCCCAAACTTTGGAGCATAAAAAAAATATAGTTTTCTGGAAAAAATGTGTGTCCCAAATCATAGAGTGTCCCAATACATAGAGTAAATACGGTAGTATGTTTTAAATGTGGCTTGATGAATTGGGAAATGTGAAAAAATTTGTGGGAAGTTAAAAAATTTATAGTAATTTATATATTTTTTATACTTACCAATGACCCAGACTTAGCTGGTGCTAACTCCACAAAAACCAGGGCCAAACACAAATTTTGCCCCCCAATCCCCAAAATTTGCATCCAAAACAAAAAGAAATCATGTCCTAAAGGACCTCCATAGTACGACTCTACTGCGCATGCGCAGTGACGCAGTCGTCCCGAAATTGGCGCCAAATATCATTCTTACTGGCAGTGCCTGGTCAGCGCTATGTACTCAGCGGGGAGGCAAGAGTTCCCAACTCAGGGAGGGCCATCCCCGTCTGGGTCATTGGTAAGTATAAAAAATATATAAATTACTATAAATTTTTTAACATTTTTATACTGTACCAATGACCCAGACTTAGCTGAATAGTAAACAGGCTGGAGGGCCTAGGACATAGAGGAAAATCCAATAAGCTCAATTATAAAATAAAGAGGTAACCCCTTAAGGAGAAAAGGAGTATTAGGCTTTACATGTATCTTTCTTATTTAATATTTAAATTAGAAAGATACACTACCCTTAATAATTGAGCACAATAACATTCATGTTCTCTATTAACATCCAGTATAACCTTTATACTAATTATTTTTAAAACAAGCCAATAAATAAAGTAGTCCAGAGAATTGAGACTCTTTATAATCATTTAAAAGTGTCCGAGTATTGTATATTAAAGCCCGTTTGACACTTGACATATACAAATGCTTCACACCGAGCTACACTTTAAAAATAAGACATGAATGAAATTAAACATTAATATTACACTTTAAAACCATCCCGGAAGCGACTCAGAAATACTGTCTTGGAGGAGGCATTCCCTTGCTTTTCACTATAAAGCAGGTGACCTAAGGGAACACCCGCCCCCCCCCCCCCTTCCCCTTGCCCTGGGTCAAATAGCCCAGAGCGAAGAGGGCAGCCGGACGGAGCCACTGCCGGAACAGAAAGCCTGCATAACTATAGTTGCAACTGTTTAGTGGACGACATTCTGAGCAACAGATAACGGACCTAAACAATGCAGGTCTCCAGAAATGGACTCAATATTTCTGAGATAAAAATTAGTAAATGTGGATGGCTGAGACCAATAAGCAGCCTTCATTAAATCTGTAATAGCAACACTATTAGCATAAGCCCAGGAAGTAGAAAGAGCTCTTACTTCATGAGCAGAAATCTTAAGCACAGACTGCTGAGAAGAAGATAAATCTTCATACGCAGTACGGATAGTTAACTGAATCCATCTAGCAATAGAATGGACTGAAATGTCCTTTCTATTAGGCATCAAAGACAGAAAGAAACGTTTCCGTCCCTTTCTGATGAACTGAGATCTCTGTTTATAGATACGTAGTGCTCTAACAGGACAGAGTAAAGGCCTACGCCCGTCTGAAGACGGAAGAGCCTTAATAACAATAGGTTCCGGATATTTATTAGGAGCCTGATTCTTAGCTAAAAAACCCACATTAGTAGTGAAGGTGATAGTGTTCCCAACACTACGATAATGAGAATCATCCACCGATAGTGCATGAAGCTCACTGACTCTTCTGGCAGAAGAGAAAGCTAAGAGAAAAGCTGTCTTATAAGATAAGAATTTGAAATCTACTGTCCCAAGAGGTTCAAATGGCTTTTCCTTCAATTTAAGGAGAACCCAAGCTAAATTCCACTTAGGAATTAATCTAAGAGTTCTGGGTCTATTTATCGAAAAGTTTCTAACCAATTTCGATAAAGAGACATTAGATCCAATTTGTAAACTATCATGATGTGCATAGGTATCAGATAACATAGATCTATAACCCTTTATAGTAACCGGTTGCAGTTTGATTTCGTCAAACAAGTATACTAGAAAGTTAGCAATGTCTGGTATAGAGGGATCAAATATATCAACAGAATGATCCCTACACCAACGACGGAAAACCTTCCACTTAGCCGCATAGTTTAGCGAAGAGGAGGTCCTCCTACAGTTAGAAATCGCGTCCACTGCTCGTCCTGTAAAGTGCTTGCCATGCAAGAAGGACCGCACAACGGAAAAACGTGAAGGTTGAGACCTTGCGGGTTGTGATGCAGTTGGCGCGATTTCCCCTGCCAAAGAAGATCCTCTCGTGGAGGGAGCTTCCGCGGTAGGTCCCACAACAGACACCTGAGTAGATTTATCCACGGTCTCTGTGGCGACAGAGATGCTACCAACAGAATCTTGCATTGAGATTGTTTTATCTTTAGCAATACTTGTTGAATTAACGGCGCTGGAGGATACGCATATCCTATCATTCCGTCCCAAGGGATCGATAGAGCGTCTACAGCAAATGCTCTTGGATCCGGACACGGGGACACATACGTCTGCAACTGATTGTTGAGATGTGTCGCAAATAAGTCTATCATTGGCCGTTCCCATTGGTAGCAAATCTGATTGAATACTTGTTTGTTGAGAGTCCACTCCGACGGCAACAAGCGACCCTTTCGAGAAAGGGAGTCTGCTAGCACATTCAGACGACCCGGTATGTGACGGACCGAAAGAAGAACGTGATGTTCCAACGCAAACAGAAGGATTCTTTCCGTTAGATTGAACAACGGAACTGAATGAGTGCCTCCCTGATTCCGTATATACGCCACTACTGTCGTATTGTCGGATAGGATTTGGACATGAGCATCGTGAATAATGTCCATCCAGTGACGTAACGCAAGCCAAATTGACATCATTTCCTTGATGTTTATGTGCTTGCACAGGAATTGCGGATCCCAAAGACCCTGGCATCTCGAATCCGTTGGGATTAATGATGCACCCCAACCTGTTTGACTGGCATCCGTCATAATGGTAAAACTCGGATCCGGCAACTGCAGCGGAACTCCTTGAGTTAACCACTGAATGTTTGCCCAAGTCTGAATCTCTTGTTTCACTTGATCTGACAAGAGAACGTCTACATCGAGCGAATGAATTTTCACACTCCAATTCTGAGTCAGGAAAATTTGAAGAGGCCGTGTGCGTAGCCGTCCCATCGGAATGAGATCCGCAGCGGCTCCGCACAGACCTATCAGTCTCATAAATTCTCTCGCTGTGACTTTGTCTGTATTTAGACAATAGCGAGCGTAACAACTGACTAATTTCGCTCTGGTTAACGGCAGACGAACGAGATTGTTGTGCGTCTCGAAGCTCATTCCCAGATGAGTGAATGACTTGGACGGCACCAGATCCGACTTCTCCTCGTTTACTATGAAACCAAGACGTCGGAGCAATAGAAGAAGATTCTGAACATCGTTCTGAAGCGTTAACTCGTTGCCGTACCTCTGAAGAATGTCGTCCAGGTAGGCCGACGTTACCGCAGACGAATGAGCTCGGAAGTAGATCATTACCGAGTTCATTACCCGAGTGAAAGCCCAGGGTGCTAGATTCAATCCGAAGCACATGGCCCGGAACTGATACACCACTCCTAGGACTGCGAAGCGTAGATACTTTCGGAATGTCGGATGTACCATGACGTGAAAGTACGCATCTTTGAGATCTATGCTCGTTGCATAATCGTTCACCCGAATACTCGCTCTGACCGATCGAATCGTCTCCATATAAAACTTCGGAGCGATGATCAGCTTGTTTATCCAGCTCAAATCTATGACTGGACGGAACGAGCCGTCTGGTTTCGGAACCAGAAACAGATGGCTGTAGAATCCCAGCGATTCCTGGTTTTCTACGACCTCTACCGCGTTCTTCATTAAAAGAGACTGCACCTCTGATAGCAGAGCGTCTCTTTTCTGAGGGTTTGACGGAAGATGAGTCCACTTTGGACTTCGAGTTAATGGAGGCTTTCGTTTGAAGGATATCTTTAGACCTTCCGAAGTCACTCCTCTCACCCACGGGTCGTCCGTAATCGACGCCCACTCTTGAGAAAAACTCGACAACCTTCCGCCAACCGGAACGCGATAGAGGTTTGAGCCATCACCTCCTGGATCTGCGAGGCCTGCGGTAGGAGAAACCACGTCTTCCACGACCCGCACCTCGCCTCGTCGACCTCGGGGCGTCCGACCGATTGTCCCGGCCTGAAGAACGTCCCGAACGAGAGTCGCTATCCTGACGGTCTCTCGAATAAGAGCTAGAGGACGCACCGGAACCTCTATAGGAACCTCTCTTGGGCGGATAAGACCCAGAAGTGCCCGCCTTATTCGTGTCTGCTGAATCCGACCTTTTAGGAGCGGATCTAAACAACAGAGAATCACTAGCTTTCTTTTTAATATTATCATAAATAGCGGAAAGCTTGCCGTCAAAGAGAAGATCTCCTGAGACCGAAGCGACTCTAAGAGAGTTCTTCACCTTAGAATCCACTAGTGTGGATGTAGACAGGGCTGCGTCACGTCTAACCAACTCCAGATTTGCCACTGAAAGGGCGGAGTTACACGTGGAATAAGCTACTGCCCTTGAAAGAAGTCTTAAGGAGGATTGTATATCCTGAAACTCTTCCCCTTGAAGATGCAGTGATAACGCCTTCGTAAGGTGATCTGCGTAAGATAAGGCATCTAAATTGGCTCTGTTAGACGCGATAGCTGTTTCCAACACTGCGGTTGGAATAGAAGCTGACGACGGTAATGATAGCTCTAAGTCTTCCGCCTCGTCGTCCATACGCAGAGGAACTCTCGGTATACCCTGACCTGCCGTGTCGAATTTATTCCTTGCATTAATGAAAGGCAGGTTGAGAGTATTTGCGGACAAGAAGCCTGCTTTCCCTGTCCTGGAAGCAAGTTTAAAAATAGCGTCGTTCAATAATTCAAATGTTCTTGCAACATTATTGGACTGCGACGGAAACTCGGGAGCGATGTCCCTGAACCGCTCGAAAAAATCAGAGTCCAATGACGCTATAATTCTCCTGTCCGGAAGCGCAGCAGTCTGGCCCGACGGAACAACTTGAGGAAGAAAGTGCCGGATGAAGTCTACGGCAGCTTTGTGTTGTTCCGAAAGGGATAGCTCCAATTCATCCGTATCCCTTTCACCATCCGGTCGGACCTCCCGATGTTCCCGGTCGTCCGCCCCCGATGCTTCGGCGGAGCGTACCGACCCAGCGCCGTCGGATAATTCTCGATCCGACACCGTCTCTGTCGGCTGCTGGGATGCTGCGATAAGCTGTGCTATCTGCACTAGAATGTCCGACGTCGAGACCTGCGGAGGAGCGGTCTTTCGCTGCTTTGCCGAGGGCAGCTCCGCATCAGATGGCTCCCGCATACTTTTCCTATGCGAACGTCCGGAGTCCATCGGTCTCGAATCCCTGGCTGCCGGATGGTGTGACCTGGTCGCCGAATAATCCTTCATCGGCGAAGCTGGCAAGATATCGGAGGTCACGCAGCCAAGGTGCGGTCGTGTGCGCCGGCGAGAAGAGGAAGCCTTAACAGTCTCTGCGGACTGCTTATACAACGGAGCGTCCCGAGCGACGGACGTATGCTCCGCTAAAGACACATTTTGTACCACAACATCTGGTCCCAGATGTTGTTGTACGAGAGAGGGGCCTCTCTCGCTCGCGGCCCGGCTGGACCTGGACGAGCTAGGAACCGGACTAAAAGGCTTCCTCCGTTCTCGTTCACTATCCGCCGTCACTGGGTGTGCATCTATTATTTTTATAGTGCTCGCATCACCCAAAATTTCCTCTTGGACCGCATCGGACGAACCCGGCTGCCGAACCATTCGGTGAATGGACGCTACACCGGGCGAGCTAGCGGACGACATTTGTCTAATCTCCATGAGCACTTTTGCCGCTAGCTCTGTATTTAATTGTGACGACGGACGCACACTTGAAGAAGATAACATGGAAACATCACCCTGTTCTGGTTCCTCTGAAATAGAAACTGAGAGAGTAAAGTGACCTTGTGGAGAAAGAGCCGGCATCGCCCTTTCTCCAGAAACAACATATCGTGACACACGTTTCCAATGTTTCTCATCCCAATGTTCACATACAGGACAGGGATTAATGCGAGAACACTGACTACAATTAATGCAATAATCATGAAAGTCAGAGGAAGATTTCTTCCTATTACAATTTGAACAAGTTCCCTTCATTGTGAAAGAACAACAATAAGTCCTAGTTACTCGCAAAAACCCCTGACACAAAGATACATAATAACATGATCCATTAATAAATGAAAAAACAATTGCAAAACAAAATAATTTTGAAAAAATATTTTTTCAGAGAAGCCCAAGTTGCTGAAAAGTAACGTTGAGCCCCGATGGATCCGATGGCAAAGTGTGGTCAAAAATTTTAAAATTATATAAAATAATTAATGAGACACTTTCGGATAATATAAATGTATCTTATAATGAGATAAACTACCTCAAAGGCAAACAGCCCCCCTCAAAAAAGGCTGTTGCCAATGAAAACAAACAGTGTAAACACAGAAGAAAACATGACTCCAGGCACTGAAAAAACTGGCCCGGAATCAGTCATCAATTACACTCTATCTGATGCAAAACAGAGACTCCCAGGGGAGAATCTGTAGAACATCAGATGGAAGATGCAGAACACAAACGTTATACACCCATGGGTGAAAACGTAACTATGGGGAAAATAACAGAAAACATTCTGTAACCAAGCAACTCTCCCAGGGAATTTTTAGAAATGAAACTTCTCAAAAATATGCCAAAAGCATGGGAGAATTGCAAGGGGGGACTTTAGAAGGTTAGGGGAGAGGAAACACTGAATAAGCAGTGCAACAATTAGCAAGAATGACAACAAGAGGCGTTTGCCTCGAAAATAGGCAACTTAACATAATTTCAACAAAAAATTTTAAGTACAGCCCTGATTATTTTTTGCCACTTCTTTTTTCCTCTCCTCCTTCTATCCTCCTTAGAATCACATTTTCTCCAAGAATTACGTGTCTGGCATCCTTTAAACTGAGATTTACAAGCACAAAGATCAGTGAGATGTTGACTGATGAAGGGCCAAACAGAGAATGATATTTGGCGCCAATTTCGGGACGACTGCGTCACTGCGCAGTAGAGTCGTACTATGGAGGTCCTTTAGGACATGATTTCTTTTTGTTTTGGATGCAAATTTTGGGGATTGGGGGGCAAAATTTGTGTTTGGTCCTGGTTTTTGTGGAGTTAGCACCAGCTAAGTCTGGGTCATTGGTACAGTATAAAAATCCTGTTTTTCGTTGCCGCAATCTTGCAATGATGGAAACTGCATGGAAATGGAAAAAGCATTTCCATGAAAAACTGCGTGCCTGGGTTATCTCCACAATACAGTTGAACCCTGTATATTGAATAATAACTTTGCCAATAAAAATTATTCAATTAACAGGAATATTCAATTAACAGGAATATTCAATTAACAGGGAATGTATCACTTTCCTGTATTCTAGAGATAAATTTAGCATTTATTCTATTATATCTTGTTTGACAGAGCTCCTCTCATCATGCCTAACCCACATGCCAAGTTTGGTTTCACTCAGCCATGTGGAACTTTAATCACAGAGCAAAAACAAACTCTTATAAAAAAAATTCAAATTCAATGACACTATGACCTTGAGCTTTGGCATGACCCCAAAATGAATAGGGTACTTCCTTTCATCATGCCAAACCCACAAGCCAAGTTTGGTTTCAGTCGGCCATGCAGAACTTTAACAAGGTGCAATGCCACCGGTATCCCTGTCAAGGGTTACTAAGTTGAACTAGAGGATAGCAGCCAAGGGTGGCAACCCCCCCCCCCCCCCCCCCCACCCCCAAAAAAAAAAATTGTCCTGATACAGTAACCTTGGTAATATATTACATTAAATTCACACAGCCACTGTTGGTATTATTTACTCAAACAATACAGATAAAATTACCTGTATCTGAAGACATGTCAAGTTTGGTTTCAATCAGGACCAATCAAATTTCCAGTTTAAGGATTTAAGGTGACCTTGACCTTTGGCACAATGACCTAATGACAAATGTGGTAGAGGCAGAGGTCAACAAGTCCGTCACTACTGGGGGAATAAATTCTTTCAGTGTTAAACCTATGGGGAAAATTTATCACCCTACTAGGTGAATAAAGCAAAAATTTATCCAAGGCCTTTATTGTTCAAATAAACAGCCATTTATGGGATAAAAGACAATTACACACTGAACGGTAGGCTTTTCCATTAGTAAGGCGCAGTTTTGAAAACTCTATTCAAAAGCAGCACAATGTAAACCAATGCACACTCTGAAACAAAGAATTCTGAATACAGTGGAGCCCACTTAATTGGATATATCTTAATTGTATATCCCTGTTAATTGAATATAATTTTCAAACACAAAACCATTTACCATACCTTCAGTACAAATTTGGTCTGTTAATTGCATATGGGTTGTAGAGTAAACGCCTGTTAATTGTATATAAATTTTTGTAATATGTCGAAAAAATTACTGTGACACGCACCAAATTCCCCTTATTTATCAACCTTTTTGGCCTCACTACATCCAATACAGGCATTTATTCTATTATATCTTGTTTGACAGAGCTCTATGAGCTCTGTCAAACAAGATATAATAGAATAAATGCTCAGTTTACCTGCAGAACACAGGAAACTGACCAAATCCCTGTTAATTGTATACTCCTGTTAACTGAATAATTTTCACTGGCAAAGTGGATATTCAATTAAGAGGATTCTACTGTACCAATAAAAAATAATTAATATTTATCTTCAAAGGGCATAAGAGTTAGTCGAATCAGGTGGAGAAAATTTATTTATCGATACAACCTATAGCTCATCATGACTTTCGTCCAGGTCAGCTAATAAATAGTGCGTCTAAATAATTTTTTATTCCATTTGTAGCATTAATTTATAACACACTCCCAAAGGCTTGTGTGTTATAACATTAATACTATGAACGGCATAAAAAATTTATTTTGACACACTCAATGAAATAACAAAATGATATAAAAACGTTAATACTAACCTTGTCTCTAACTTTATCACCAATATCATTCCTGTAGTTTTTCCAACATACGATGTGAAATTCAATTATACAATTGGAATCACATGTTATTCTCACAAAACCCTGAAAAAACATAACAGATTCAACAACAAAATCCTACAAAAGTTAAAAAATTTATAGTAATTTATATATTTTTTATACTTACCAATGACCCAGACTTAGCTGGTGCTAACTCTAACAAAACCAGGGCCAAACACAAATTTTGCCCCCCAATCCCCCAAATTTGCATCCAAAACAAAAAGAAATCATGTCCTAAAGGACCTCCATACTACGCCTCTACTGCGCATGCGCAGTGACGCAGTCGTCCCGAAATTGGCGCCAATTATCATTCTTACTGGCAGTGCCTGGTCAGCGCTATGTACTCAGCGGGGAGGCAAGAGTTCCCAACTCCAGGGAGGGCCATCCCCGTCTGGGTCATTGGTAAGTATAAAAAATATATAAATTACTATAAATTTTTTAACATTTTTATACTGTACCAATGACCCAGACTTAGCTGAATAGTAAACAGGCTGGAGGGCCTAGGACATAGAGGAAAATCCAATAAGCTCAACTATATAGTAAAGAGGTAACCCCTTAAGGAGAAAAGGAGTATTAGGCTTTACATGTATCTTTCTTATTTAATATTAAATTAGAAAGATACACTACCCTTAATAATTGAGCACAATAACATTCATGTTCTCTATTAACATCCAGTATAACCCTTATACTAATTATTTTTAAAGCAAGCCAATAAATAAAGTAGTCCAGAGAATTGAGACTCTTTATAATCATTTAAAAGTGTCCGAGTATTGTATATTAAAGCCCGTTTGACACTTCACATATACAAATGCTTCACACCGAGCTACACTTTAAAAATAAGACATGAATGAATTTAAACATTAATATTACACTTTAAAACCATCCCGGAAGCGACTCAGAAATACTGACTTGGAGGAGGCATTCCCTTGCTTTTCACTATAAAGCAGGTGACCTAAGGGAACACCCCCCCCCCCTTCCCCTTGCCCTGGGGCAAATAGCCCAGGGCGAAGAGGGCAGCCGGACGGAGTCACTGCCAGAACAGAAAGCCTGCATAACTATAGTTGCAACTGTTTAGTGGACGACATTCTGAGCAACAGATAACGAACCTAAACAATGCAGGTCTCCAGAAATGGACTCAATATTTCTGAGATAAAAATTCGTAAATGTGGATGGCTGAGACCAATAAGCAGCCTTCATTAAATCTGTAATAGCAACACTATTAGCATAAGCCCAGGAAGTAGAAAGAGCTCTTACTTCATGAGCAGAAATCTTAAGCACAGACTGCTGAGAAGATAAATCTTCATAAGCAGTACGGATAGTTAACTGAATCCATCTAGCAATAGAATGGACTGAAATGTCCTTTCTATTAGGCATCAAAGACAGAAAGAAACGTTTCCGTCCCTTTCTGATAAACTGAGATCTCTGTTTATAGATACGTAGTGCTCTAACAGGACAGAGTAAAGGCCTACGCCCGTCTGAAGACGGAAGAGCCTTAATAACAATAGGTTCCGGATATTTATTAGGAGCCTGATTCTTAGCTAAAAAACCCACATCAGTTTGATTTCGTCAAACAAGTATACTAGAAAGTTTGCAATGTCTGGTATAGAGGGATCAAATATATCTACAGAATGATCCCTACACCAACAACGAAAAACCTTCCACTTAGCCGCATAGTTTAGCGAAGAGGAGGTCCTCCTACAGTTAGAAATCGCGTCCACTGCTCGTCCTGTAAAGTGCTTGCCATGCAAGAAGGACCGCACAACGGAAAAATGTGAAGGTTGAGACCTTGCGGGTTGTGATGGAGTTGGCGCGATTTCCCCTGCGAAAGAAGATCCTCTCGTGGAGGAAGCTTCCGCGGTAGGTCCCACAACAGACACCTGAGTAGATTTATCCACGGTCTCTGTGGCGACAGAGATGCTACCAACAGAATCTTGCATTGAGATTGTTTTATCTTTAGCAATACTTGCTAAATCAACGGCGCTGGAGGATACGCATATCTTATCATTCCGTCCCATGAGATCGATAGAGCGTCTACTGCAAATGCTCTTGGATCCGGACACGGTGACACATACGTCTGCAACTGATTGTTGAGATGTGTCGCAAATAAGTCTATCATTGGCCGTTCCCATTGGTAGCAAATCTGATTGAATACTTGTTTGTTGAGAGTCCACTCCGACGGCAACAAGCGACCCTTTCGTGAAAGGGAGTCTGCTAGCACATTCAGACGACCTGGAATGTGACGGACCGAAAGAAGAACGTGATGTTCTAACGCAAACAGAAGGATTCTTTCCGTTAGATTGAACAACGGAACTGAATGAGTGCCTCCCTGATTCCGTATATACGCCACTACTGTCGTATTGTCGGATAAGATTTGGACATGAGCATCGTGAATAATGTCCATCCAGTGACGTAACGCAAGCCAAATTGACATCATTTCCTTGATGTTTATGTGCTTGCACAGGAATTGCGGATCCCAAAGACCCTGGCATCTCGAATCCGTTGGGATTAATGATGCACCCCAACCTGTTTGACTGGCATCCGTCATAACGGTAAAACTCGGATCCGGCAACTGCAGCGGAACTCCTTGAGTTAACCACTGAATGTTTGCCCAAGTCTGAATCTCTTGTTTCACTTGATCTGACAAGAGAACGTCTACATCGAGCGAATGAATTTTCACACTCCAATTCTGAGTCAGGAAAATTTGAAGAGGACGTGTGCGTAGCCGCCCCATCGGAATGAGATCCGCGGCGGCTCCGCACAGACCTATCAGTCTCATAAATTCTCTCGCCGTGACTTTGTCTGCGTGCAGACAATAGCGAGTGTAACAACTGACTAATTTCGCTCTGGTTAACGGCAGACGAACGAGATTGTTGTGCGTCTCGAAGCTCATTCCCAGATGAGTGAATGACTTGGACGGCACCAGATCCGACTTCTCCTCGTTTACTATAAAACCGAGACGTCGGAGCAATAGAAGAAGATTCTGAACATCGTTCTGAAGCGTTAACTCGTTGCCGTACCTCTGAAGAATGTCGTCCAGGTAGGCCGACGTTACCGCAGACGAATGAGCTCGGAAGTAGATCATTACCGAGTTCATTACCCGAGTGAAAGCCCAGGGTGCTAGATTCAATCCGAAGCACATCGCCCGGAATTGATACACCACTCCCAGGACTGCAAAGCGTAGATACTTTCGGAATGTCGGATGTACCATGACATGAAAGTACGCATCTTTGAGATCTATGCTCGTTGCATAATCGTTCACCCGAATACTCGCTCTGACCGATCGAATCGTCTCCATATAAAACTTCGGAGCGATGATCAGCTTGTTTATCCAGCTCAAATCTATGACTGGACGGAACGAGCCGTCTGGTTTCGGAACCAGAAACAGATGGCTGTAGAATCCCAGAGATTCCTGGTTTTCTACGACCTCTACCGCGTTCTTCATTAAAAGAGACTGCACCTCTGATAACAGAGCGTCTCTTTTCTGTGGATTTGACGGAAGATGAGTCCACTTTGGACTTCGAGTTAATGGAGGCTTTCGTTTGAAGGATATCTTTAGACCTTCCGAAGTCACTCCTCTCACCCAAGGGTCGTCCGTAATCGACGCCCACTCTTGTGAAAAACTCGACAACCTTCCGCCAACCGGAACGCGATAGAGGTTTAAGCCATCACCTCCTGGACCTGCGAGGCCTGCGGTAGGAGAAACCACATCTTCCACGACCCGCACCTCGCCTCGTCGACCTCGGGGCGTCCGACCGATTGTCCCGGCCTGAAGGACGTCCCAAACGAGAGTCGCTATCCTGACGGTCTCTCGAATAAGACCAAGAGGACGCACCGGAACCTCTATAGGAACCTCTCTTGGGCGCATTAGACCCAGAAGTGCCTGTCTTATTCGTGTCTGCTGTATCCGACTTCTTAGGAGCCGATCTGAACAACAGAGAATCATTAGCTTTCTTTTTAATTTTATCATAAATAGCGGAAAGCTTGCCGTCAAAGAGAAGTTCTCCTGAGACCGAAGCGACTCTAAGAGAGTTCTTCACCTTAGAATCCACTAGTGTGGATGTAGCTAGGGCTGCGTCACGTCTAACCAACTCCAGATTTGCCACTGAAAGGGCGGAGTTACACGTGGAATAAGCTACTGTCCTTGAAAGAAGTCTTAAAGAGGATTGTATATCCTGAAACTCTTCCCCTTGAAGGCGCAGTGATAACGCCTTAGTAAGGTGATCTGCGTAAGATAAGGCATCTAAAATGGCTCTGTTAGACGCAATAGCTGTTTCCAACACCGCGGTTGGAATAGAAGCTGACGACGGTAATGATAGCTCTAAGTCTTCCGCCTCGTCGTCCATACGCAGAGGAACTCTCGGTATACCCTGTCCTGCCGTATCGAATTTATTCCTTGCATTAATGAAAGGCAGGTTGAGAGTATTAGCGGACAAGAAACCTGCTTTCCCCGTCCTGGAAGCAAGTTTAAATATAGCGTCGTTCAATAATTCAAATGTTCTAGCAACATTATTGGACTGCGACGGAAACTCGGGAGCGATGTCCCTGAACCGCTCAAAAAATTCAGAGTCCAATGACGCTATAATTCTCTTGTCCGGAAGCGCAGCAGTCTGGCCTGACGGAACAACTTGAGGGAGAAAGTGCCGGATGAAGTCCACGGCAGCTTTATGTTGTTCCGAAAGGGATAGCTCCAAGTCATCCGTATCCCTTTCACCATCCGGTCGGACCTCACGATGTTCCCGGTCGTCTGCCCCCGATGCTTCGGCGGAGCGTACCGACCCAGCACCGTCGGATAATTCTCGATCCGACACCGTTTCTGTCGGCTGCTGGGATGCTGCGATAAGCTGTGCTATCTGCACTAGAATGTCCGGCGTCGAGACCTGCGGAGGCACAGTCTTTCGCTGCTTCGCCGAGGGCAGCTCCGCATCAGATGGCTCCCGCATACTTTTCCTATGCGAACGTCCGGAGTCCATCGGTCTCGAATCCCTGGCTGCCGGATGGTGTGACCTGGTCGCCGAAGAATCCTTCATTGGCGAAGCTGGTAATATATCGGCGGTCACGCAGCCAAGGTGCGGTCGTGTGCGCTGACGAGAAGAGGAAGCCTTAACAGTCTCTGCGGACTGCTTATACAACGGAGCGTCCCGAGCGACGGACGTATGCTCCACTAAAGACACATTTTGTACCACAACATCTGGTCCCAGATGTTGTTGTACGAGAGAGGGACCTCTCTCGCTCGCGGCCCGGCTGGACCTGGACGAGCTATGAACCGGACTAAAAGGCTTCCTCCGTTCTCGCTTACTCTCCGCTGTCACTGGGTGTGCATCTATTATGTTTATAGTGCTCACATCACCCAAAATTTCCTCTTGGACCGCATCGGACGAACCCGGCTGCTGAACCATTCGGTGAATGGACGCTACACCGGGCGAGCTAGCGGACGACATTTGTCTAATCTCCATGAGCACTTTTGCCGCTAGCTCTGAATTCATTTGTGACGACGGACGCACACTTGAAGAAGATAACATGGAAACATCACCCTGTTCTGGTTCCTCTGAAATAGAAACTGAGAGAGTAGAGTGACCTTGCGGAGAAAGAGCCGGCATCGCCCTTTCTCCAGAAACAACAAATCGTGACACACGTTTCCAATGTTTCTCATCCCAATGTTCACATATAGGACAGGGATTAATGCGAGAACACTGACTACAATTAATACAATGATCATGAAAGTCAGAGGAAGATTTCTTCCTATTACAATTTGAACAACGTCCCTTCATTGTGAAAGAACAACAATAAGTCCTAGTTACTCGCAAAAACCCCTGACACAAAGATACATAATAACATGATCCATTAATAAATGAAACAAGAGGCCCCAGGGGGCCTGAGGGCGCTCACCTGACATGGTAGCCTAAATATCAACCCAGAGAATTGATTTCCACAAGTTGCATCTGCTCCTCCTAAGAAAAGCTGAAACCAAATATCCAAATATTCTGACCAGTGGATCTAAAAAAAGATTTTTAAAGAATATTCCTCATACTGAACTAAGTCATAATTCGGGCTCCCACAGGGAGCCCATATATGAACCCCGGGACTTGGATTTAACAAACCTGAATCTCACACCCCTAAGGATTCTGCACACCAAATATCAAAACATTCCGACTGCTGGATCTGAAGAAGATTTTTAAAGAAAATTCCTCATTTTGAACCAAGTTACAATTCGAGCTCCCACAATCAGTCCAAATATGGACCTAGGGACATGGCTTGAACAAACTTGAATCTTACCCCCCTAAGGATGCTGCATAAAAAATATCAAAAGCATTCATCTGCTGGATCTGAAGATTTTTAAAGAAAATTCCTCATTTTGAACTAAGTTGTCATTCAGGCTCCCATAGTGAGCCCAAATATGAACCAAGGGACTTGGCTTGAACAAACTTGAATCTCAGCCCCCTAAGGTTGCTCCATGCCAAATATCAAAACATTCCAACTGCTGAATCTGAAGAAGATTTTTAAAGAAAAATTCCTCATATTGACTAAGTTATAATTTGGGCTCCCACAGGGAGCCCAAATATGGACCAATGGACTTGGCTTTAACACACTTGAATCCCCCCCTCACCCCCAAGGATGCTACTCACCACATATCAAACCATTCCGACAGCTGGATCTGAAGAAGAAGATTTTTTAAGAAAATTCCTCATTTTGAACAAAGTTACAATTCAAGCTCCCACAGTGAGCCCAAATATGGACCTAGGGACATGGCTTGAACAAACTTGAATCTCACCCCCCTAAGGATGCTGCATACCAAATATCACAAGATTCTGCCTGCTGGATCTTGAGAAGAAGATTTTCAAAGAAATTTGCCTGAAATGCACTAAGTTCGAATTTGGGCTTCTATAGTGAGCCCAAATATGAATCCAAGTGGCCGATTTGAACAAACTGGAATCAGATCCACCCCACAATGTTGCCTACCAAATATCAAAAGATTCTGCCTGCAGGATCTGGAGAAGAAGATTTTTGAAGAAATTTGCCTGAAATGCACGAAGTTCAAATTCGAGCTTCTATAGTGAGCCCAAATATGAATCTAGGGAGCCGATTTGAACAAAATAGAATCAGATCCAGCCCACAATGTTGCATATCAAATATCAAAAGATTCTGCCTGCTGGATCTGGAGAAGAAGATTTTTTAAGAAATTTGCCTGAAAAGCACTAAGTTCAAATTTGGGCTCCTATACTGAGCCCAAATATAAACCCAGGGAGCCGATTTGAACAAACTTGAATCAGATCCACCCCACAATGTTGCATACCCAATATCAAAAGATTCTGCCTGCTGGATCTTGAGAAGATTTTCAAAGAAATTTGCCTGAAATGCACTAAGTTCAAATTTGGGCTCCTATACTGAGCCCAAATATAAACCCAAGGGGCCGATTTGAACAAACTTGAATCAGATCCACCCCACAATGTTGCATACCAAATATCAAAAGATTCTGCCTGCTGGATCTGGAGAAGAAGATTTTCAAAGAAATTTGCCCGAAATGCAGTAATTTGGGCTCCTATACTGAGCCCAAATATAAACCCAGGGGGCCGATTTGAACAAACTTGAATCAGATCCACCCCACAATGTTGCATACCAAATATCAAAAGATTCTGCCTGCAGGATCTGGAGAAGATTTTTTTTGAAGAAATTTGCCTGAAATGCACTAAGTTCAAATTCGAGCTTCTATAGTGAGCCCAAATATGAATCTAGGGAGCCAATTTGAACAAAATAGAATCAGATCCAGCCCACAATGTTGCATACCAAATATCAAAAGATTCTGCCTGCTGGATCTGGAGAAGAAGATTTTTTAAGAAATTTGCCTGAAAAGCACTAAGTTCAAATTTGGGCTCCTATACTGAGCCCAAATATAAACCCAGGGAGCCGATTTGAACAAACTTGAATCAGAGCCCAAATATGGACCTAGGGACATGGCTTGAACAAACTTGAATCTCACCCCCCTAAGGATGCTGCATACCAAATATCACAAGATTCTGCCTGCGGGATCTTGAGAAGAAGATTTTCGAAGAAATTTGCCTGAAATGCACTAAGTTCGAATTTGGGCTTCTATAGTGAGCCCAAATATAAACCAAGGGAGCCGATTTGAACAAACTTGAATCAGATCCACCCCACAATGTTGCATACCCAATATCAAAAGATTCTGCCTGCTGGATCTTGAGAAGATTTTCAAAGAAATTTGCCTGAAATGCACTAAGTTCAAATTTGGGCTCCTATACTGAGCCCAAATATAAACCCAGGGGGCCGATTTGAACAAACTTGAATCAGATCCACCCCACAATGTTGCATACCAAATATCAAAAGATTCTGCCTGCCGGATCTGGAGAAGATTTTTTAATGTTTTTCCCATTGCCTACAGTGTTAAAAAGTGCTGACTCAGCACTTTTTCAATGTCCCGAAACTGTCCCCTATGATAAAACCGATGGCAATTTTTTTTTACCAATTCTTTCTGTTGGTCCTAAGGAAGCTTCACACCAAATAAAAATTCTCGGTGCCGTGGAGTTTTGGAGATATGGGCGTTTTAATTTTTTTCTATTTTTAGCTCCTGCAGTTCCCATGGGGCTACGGGGAAAAAAAAAATCAGCATAAATTAGGTAATTATGACCCAATAAGCCCTCACATAAAATTTGGTTCAAATCAGCCTCTCGGTTTGGAAAATAGAAATTTTGGGCAGGGCCAAAAATTTTGCCTCTCCCATGACGACGCCAAGTATAGCCCCACAAACTTCTCTTGAACAAATCTGAGTCTACACCTCAAAAGGAAGCTGCACACCAAATATCAAGTCTCTGCTACTGCTGGTTCATGAGAAGAAGATTTTTTAAGATTTCAGCACACTTTTTGGGTGTGGCCCTACACACGGGCGGGGCAACTTGATTTGAACAAAATCAAATTGCGATGTCATAAACTATTATCTCAAATATCAATTAAATTGTTTCAGCGGTTTGGGAGGAGAAGACGCAAACACCATGTTCACGGACGGCGGACGACGGACGGTGAGTGATCACTATAGCTCTCCTGACTGAAAGTCAGGTGAGCTAATAAATACCACAAGTTGCCTGGGGTGCCATGTTTATCAAAATTAGCCTCGACAATCGGCAATATCGTGGTAGAACCCATGCTAGATTGCCGCATGTTTAACAACTACATTGCCTATTGCCGTGCCTAATTCCTGGGGAAGCCATGTTTACCAAAATTAGGTGTGAGGATCCGGGTCTTTTGGGTCTTTTAAAAAGTCATTTGACCACATGTTTTTGAACATAAGAGAAGTCGTCCCAAACAAAGTCGATCCCCGAGAGAAGTCAGCACAAAACAAATTGGCCCACAAGACGCATGTATGAGGTTTCCAGGCTGGTTGAGCATATACTGCAATCGAAACTGGCGAGCAGGAGTTAGCGTGAAAAGATCACTGCAGGGGTTACAATATAAAGAACTTTGAAAAGTACCTAGATGGCACCTTTGGGGGTCACTACTGTTCAAACTGAGATCAAGATCACTGGAGCTTAGGGGGGAAATTGGGAGAGATGGGGAAAAGGGATGCCAAATGTGGCACTCTGGAGTAGTGAAGACCCTGGGACATTTTCTCTTGGAATGCCCATAGTATATACCTCATAGATTAAAATTTACTGGAAGAATAATAAAGAAATGGGGTGGAGAAACAAAGGATAGATGGCTGAGGGGGGGGGACACGAGGGACAGGGTAGGAGTGCTGATCTGATTGAAGAAGTTGAAAAAGGGGAAGTGAGGGACACTATTAAACACTTTATATCTGAATGCTGGGAGGAGAGGAGGGGGTGAGGGGCAGAGGGAATGATGGCCTTCTCTTATGAGAACAGCCACAAATCAGTGGATGGCCAAAGAGTTATTATTATTAAGAGAAGTCGGCCCCATACAAAGTCATCCCACGAGAGAAGTCGGCCCAAAACAAAGACAACCTGAAAAAGAAGTTGGCCCAAGGGAGAGGTTGGCCCCAAACAAAGTTGGCCCATGGGAGGAGTCGAAAAATGACATGGGTGGGTCCCGAAAGCATGCAATGTTGCGTAGACTTTTAAAAGTGCAGTTTCTACATGGCTTTTTATTATGCTATAGTCTCACCATTTATGGATTGATCAGTATACAATTTGACATCCAGGCGTAATTTGACAAGGATATTGACATGGCTTGGGTCCCAACTGCATTCAATGTTGTGTTAATCCCTTTACCAGTGCAGTTTCGAAAGTGTCAATGACACTGTAGCTTATCTTGATCTTATGGTATATTTCTAAGAGTAATGTTATAATTACTTAACTTACGTAACATTTAAGTAAATTGCGCCATAATTATTGACTTTTTTTTGGTAATTCCATTAAAATTGGAGTGAAAAATATATGTCTGAAGCAGCAATGCTACATTGGTTGACTCTTAGTTTTCGACCCCATTCAAGGCTAATCTACCAGTGAAACTACCCATCTCAGACCAAGTTGGTCAAAATTGGAAGAAAAATGACACAGCTGCAGCAGCCATGCTACCATTGGCTGATTTGAAGCCAACCATTATGAAAAGTACTGATAAAACTAAACCTGCATATGAAATTTCGTTGAAATTGGGAGAAAAAAAATCATGGCTGAAGCAGCCATGCTACCATTGGCGGATTTGAAGTCAAACTTTAGGAAAAGTAGTCATGGTTGAAACAAAAAAAAAAACAACTTGCATATCAAATTTCATCAAGTGGGCAAAATATATACACATTTAAATTGTACTTGCTGATCTAAACACTCGCAGTCATAACAGTGTCCTACATGCCTGAAATATTATATTACATTCACCACACAAAGACAATTTCTTTCAGCGTATTATTGTCTTTTTCATCCAAATGTGGTATAACAAAAATAAGATAAAACAACTTCACCCCTCAATTCACCCACCCTGGGGGCAGCCACGATCAAAATAGGAAGGTCTCATCTACTCATCAATCTAAGACAACCTGCCAAATTTCAAGAAATTTGCGTAAGATAACAATTTTTAAAATCAACCCACACTGCGGCTGCTGCAGCAGCCACTGTGTGCAGCCAACTGAGACCAAAATAGGACGTTCTCATCTGGACATCAACCCGAATATGCAGATGAAATTTCGTGATGATCAGATGAGAACTACGGCCTGTAGGCTGCGCCATACAAAATTCACGATGGCTGCTGCAGCAGCCAATGTAAGCAGCCAGTCATAACCAAAATATGACGATCTCATCTAGACACCAACGCGAACATGCATCTCAAATTTGGTGATGATAGATAAGAACTATGGCCTATAGCCTGTGCCGAACAAATTGTGGACAGACAGACTCACAGACTTCCGCATGCCCCATGACAATAGCATAGCTTGACTTTGTCAAGAAAAGCTAAAAATTGAACTAATAAAAAACAACACAAAGTCTTTTCAAGATACTGTACTTTTAGATTGTCATTACCGCAAAGTAGTCATGTATAATTTAAACAAGGGATTCTGCCTTGTTATCAGTTTTTCAACATAAAATTGTTTACCCTACTTAGTAACCCAAAGTGTTCATATGTTAGATACCCATATTGGGTACTCAATAATTTATCTATTTATTTATTGGAATTTAGGGTCACTTTCAGCATCTAAGGCTACATCTTACAGAGGCGTAATTATAATATCAAGTTTGGTCAATCGTTTATGCCTATCACTGCCCACTTTACAGGGCTTTCAATGCAGGAATTGGTTACTACTGGGCCCAATTTTATCAATAAAGCAGAACTTGAACAAACTTCAATTTGCCACTTCTAAGAAAATCAAAAATCAAATATCAAAAGATTCTGACAGGAGTAACAGAAAAAAAAGATTTTTTAAGAATATTTCTCATACTGAACTAAGTTATACATGGGCTCCCATAGGGAGCCCAAAAATAAAAGCTTCTGAAGCAGTGTTTTGGGAGAAGAAGATTCTTCAACGTTATTCCCATTAGCTACACTGTTAAAAAATGATGACTCGGCACTTTTAGTCCTAGAAAAGAACTTTATGATAAAATTTTTACCATTTTTTTCTTCCGGTCCTAAGGAAGCTTCACACCATATAAAAATTCTCAGTGCCATGTAGTTCTGGAGATATGGGCATTTAAAAAGAAAAAAATTTTTTAGCTCCTGCAGTTCCCGTGGGGGACAGGAAAACAATTTTCGGCATAAATTAGGTACTTATGACCCAATAAGCCCTCATATCAAATTTGGTTCAAATCGACTTTTTGGTTTGGAAAATAAAAATTTTGGTATAATTTGGGCTCCCACAGTGAGCCCAAATATGAACCCAGGTACTTGGCTTTACCAAACTTCACTCTCAGCCCCTAAGAATGCTGTACATCAAATATCAAAACATTTTGACTGGTGGATCTGAAAAAAAAATTTTTTTTAAAGAATATTCCTCATATTGAACTAAGTTATAATTTGGGCTCCCACAGGGAGACCAAATATGAGCCGAAGGACTTGACTTGAACAAACTTGAATCTCACCTCCCTAAGCATACTGTATACCAAATATCAAAAGATTCTGACCGGTGGATGCGAAGAAGAAGATTTTAAAAGAATATACCTCGTATTGCACTAAGTTACAATTTGGGTTCCCAAAGGGAGTCCAAATATGAACTCAGGGACTTGGCTTGAACAAACATCAATCTCACCCCCCTAAGGATGATGCATAGCAAATATCAAAAGATTCTGATTTGTGGATCCGAAGAAGAAGATTTTTAAAATATATCCCTCATATTGCACTAATTTGAACATTTGGGTTCCCATAGGGAACCCAAATATGGACCGAGGAATTTGATTTCTACAAATATGTGAATCAATGTTCCAAAGATGTTATATGTAAAATATGAAAGCTTTTAGAGCAGTGGTTTGGAAGAAAACAATTCTTTATTTTTTTCCCATTGCCTACTGTGTTAAAAAATACTGACTCAGCACTTTTTCAGAGTCCCGAAAAAGTACCCTATGATAAAACCGATAGCAATTTTTTTTTACCAATCCTTTCTGTTGGTCCCAAGAAAGCTTCACACCAAATAAAAATTCTCACTGCCATGCAGTTTTTGAGATATAGGCGTTTTAATTTTTTTCTATTTTTAGCTCCTGTGGTTCCCACGGGGCTACAGGAAAAAAAATTTCTGCATAAATTAGGTACTTATGACCCAATAAGCCCTCACATAAAATTTGGTTCAAATTGGCCTCTCGGTTTAAAAAATAGAAATTTGGGGTGGGGCCAAAATTTTTGCTCCTCCCATAACATCGCCAAGTATAGACCTACAAACTTCTCTTGAACAAACTTGAGTCTACACCTCAAAAGGAAGCTGCATACCAAATATCAAGTCTCTGCTATTGCTGGTTCTTGAGAAGAAGATTTTTTAAGAATTGGAGCATTTTTGCCCCACCCCTCTGCTCAATATGAGCCGAAACCTAATTTGCCCAAAAATCAAAATGCCGCTATATAACCCCTACTCACATGAAATTTCATTAACATGCGGCCAGTGGTTTGGAAGAAAAAGACCCAAACACCACCTTCACGCCGGACGACGGACGACGGACGCCGGACGACGGATGACGGACGAAAAGTGATCAGAAAAGCTCACCCTGACTTTCAGTCAGGTGAGCTAAAAACAATTGCAAAACAAAATAATTTTGAAAAAATATTTTTTCAGAGAAGCCCAAGTTGCTGAAAAGTAACGTTGAGCCCCGATGGATCCGATGGCAAAGTGTGGTCAAAAATTTTAAATTTATATAAAATAATTAATGAGACACTTTCGGATAATATAAATGTATCTTATAATGAGATAAACTACCACAAAGGCAAACAGCCCCCCTCAAAAAAGGCTGTTGCCAATGAAAACAAACAGTGTAAACACACTAGAAAACATGACTCCAGGCACTGAAAAAACTGGCCCGGAATCAGTCATCAATTACACTCTATCTGATGCAAAACAGAGACTCCCAGGGGAAAATCTGTAGAACATCAGATGGAAGATGCAGAACACAAACGTTATACACTCAAAACAGAGACTCCCAGGGGAAAATCTGTAGAACATCAGATGGAAGATGCAGAACACAAACGTTATACACCCATGGGTGAAAACGTAACTATGGGGAAAATAACAGAAAACATTCTGTAACCAAGCAACTCTCCCAGGAAATTTTAGAAATGAAATTTCTCAAAAATATGCCAAAGGCATGGGAGAATTGCCAGGGGGGACTTTAGAAGGCTAGGGGAGAGGAAACACTGAATAAGCAGTGCAACAATTAGCAAGAATGACAACAAGAGGCCCATGCCTCGAAAATAGGCAACTTAACATAATTTCATCAAAAAATTTTAAGTACAGCCCTGATTATTTTTTGCCACTTCTTTTTCCTCTCCTCCTTCTATCCTCCTTAGAATCACATTTTCTCCAAAAATTACGTGTCTGGCATCCTTTAAACTGAGATTTACAAGCACAAAGATCAGTGAGATGTTGACTGATGAAGGGCCAAACAGAGAATGATAATTGGCGCCAATTTCGGGACGACTGCGTCACTGCGCATGCGCAGTAGAGGCGTAGTATGGAGGTCCTTTAGGACATGATTTCTTTTTGTTTTGGATGCAAATTTTGGGGATTGGGGGGCAAAATTTGTGTTTGGCCCTGGTTTTGTTAGAGTTAGCACCAGCTAAGTCTGGGTCATTGGTACAGTATAAAAATATTACAAAATTACAAAGTTATTACTCCTTTACCCAATGTAGACGTTATCAAAATTTATTATTTTAAATATAATTTTTTCAAATTTTTCCAAAATTTCAACAAAACCATATCATGTGATCCCTCGTTGGAACGAGCTCGTTCCAACGAGGGGTCACATATGGTTTTGTTGAAATTTTTCGAAAAATAATATTTTTTTAGCTGCTGAATTTGCATATTACGCAGGCAGATGTGGCCGATTCGTTGGATAAAGGGTTAAGCAATATCCATTTAACTCCCTGCACACTGAGGTCAAAATTATTTCTAAAGTTCAGTTTGCAAATTTTTCCCATAATGCAACTAAAATTTAACCAATTCAATCCTGTTTGACAGAGCTCATTGAGATTGAATTGGTTAAATTCCCAGTTGCATTATGGGAAAATGGCTACTTGAAATTTTGTTTATTTGACATCAGAGTGAAGGGAGTTAAGTGGAACCTACTGTTATTTGATGACGATTTGTTTATTCAACTGACAGACTTTGGCTGTTACATAATTACTGATCATTTGCAATAATGTAGGTTCGATCATTGCAGTCCACAACTAGAGGTACTGTGATCAAGCTCACAAAGTGATACCCCCTGCACCTGAAATGTATAAGTTAGATTAACTCCCCTTGGAAATGTCAGAACGGAATTATATTGCTTCATGCACATCTTCATATGGAGTTCTTCCATTGTGTAAAGTTTCATGAAAATTCTTCAAACGGTTTAGGAGGAGTTGCGCTTACAAGGATGGTCAGACGGGCAGATTATCTCCCCTTGGAAATGTCAGAACGGAATTATATTGCTTCATGCACATCTTCATATGGAGTTCTTCCATTGTGTAAAGTTTCATGAAAATTCTTCAAACGGTTTAGGAGGAGTTGCGCTTACAAGGATGGACAGACGGTATAAGTTAGATTATCTCCCCTTGGAAATGTCCGAACAGAATTATATTGCTTCATGCACATCTTCATATGGAGTTCTTCCATTGTGTAAAGTTTCATCAAAATTCTTCAAATGGTTTAGGAGGAGTTGCGCTTACAAGGATGATTAGATGGACAGATTATCTCCCCTTGGAAATGTCAGAACGGAATTATATTGCTTCGTGCACATCTTCATATGGAGTTCTTCCATTATGTAAAGTTTCATGAAACTTCTTCAATCGGTTTAGGAGGAGTTGCACTTATAAGGATGGACAGACAGACAGACAGACAGACAGACAGACAGAGACATACAGACAGACAGACAGACAGACAGATGGGCGATTCCTATATACCCCCCCCCCCCCCCCCAAACTTTGTTTGCTGCAGGTATAAAAATGGCCACAACCTAACCATAAAAGACCCAAATTTTAACACTGATATATATTATAGCAGAGCCCACTTAATTGTATATCTTTTAATTGAATAATCCTGTTAAAAGTTTATAACTTACAAACACCAAACCATTTACCCTATCTTCAGTACAAATTTGACCTGTTAATTGCATATAGGTTATAGAATAAACTCATGTTAATTGAATAAAAAATCTTGTAACCTGCAATATAATTACTCAGACATCCAATGAATTCCGTGTATTTTTATCGACATTTTTGGCTCCAATATATTTAATGACATTTAATCTAGCATAATTTGTTTGACAGAGCTCATTGAGCTCTATCAAACAATATATAATAGAATAAATACTCTGTTCATAACTAGAATATAGGAAAATGACACAATTCCTGTCAATTGAATACTCTCCTGTTAATTGAATACTTTCACTAGAAAAGTCACAATTCAGTTAAACGGTTCGACTGTAATAGAGAAAGCATCTATTTATTTGTTTATTGGTGTTTAAGGTCACATATTTCTGCACAATGGCTAATCATGACCATGACAGTTTTACGGGTGGAGCAAGCCGGAGTACCCGGAGACAACCACCGAGAAACGGCGAGCAACTGTCAGCTCCCCAACATTCTAACTCCATACAAGCAGGGTTAGCATTGGTTGAAGACAGGTGCACCTTCGACGTGCAGTAAACTTTAGTACACAGCGTCACTGTGTCCCCACATGGGTAATGGGGGTGAAGTGTCTTGCCCAAGGACACAACACGGTTGCCGCAGGTGGGATTCGAACCGAGGACCTCTCGGCTTGCAGCCTGCACCTCTACCTACTGAGCCACCGCGCCCCCAGAAGAAGCATCACTTTCAAGTTTGTTGTTTTTTAAAAGGAAAAAATGGTAACTTTCCCATTTGAGTCAGGGATACTTTTTCTAAGTTGTAGGTTCATTCTTTCTCTTTGTTTGTCTTTCTCGCCTCATTCTTTCCTGTGACCTCCTCCATCAATAGTACTGAGCCCCAAAATAATACCTATTTCATCCATGCTGGATTGGAAAATTTTTTTTTTTCCTTCTGTAAAAAGTAGAAATTTGGTAACATGGTGAATAGAATATTGTCTGCGAAAATTTTAAAGTACAGTGGAGCCCACTTAATTGGATATCTCTTAACTGAATAACCTTGTTAACTGAATATAATTTCCCAACACAAAACCATTTACCATCCCTCCAGTACAAATTTGACCTTTTAATTGAATATAGGTTATAGAGTAAACTCTTGTTAATTGAATAAAAATTCTTGTAACCTGTCAAGAAATTACCCCGACTCTCCCCAGTTTTCCTTTGTATTTTGACCTATTTGGCCTCAGTACATCCAATATAGGTATTTAATCTATTATATCTTGTTTGACAGAGCTATGAGATCTGTCAAACAAGATATAATAAAATAAATGTTAAGTTTATCTCTAGAATACAGGAAAGTGACACAATCCCTGTTAATTGAATAATTTTCATTGGTAAAGTGGCTATTCAATTAACAGGGTTCTACTGTAACAGATACGGACTATGGTCACTAGAATGAAGATTGTATGTTCTTTAAACACAAGCTCAAATGGGTTATCTCTCAAGCTGGAGTATTTTATTTATTTACTGATGTTTAAGGTTACATATTTGTGCACAATGGCTTATCATGACCACATGAGTTTTATGGGTGGAGGAATCCAGAGTACCCAGCGAGAACCACCGAGCAATGGCGAGCCACTGTCAGCTCACCAAAATACTAACTCACACAAGCAAGGTTAGTATTGGTTGAAGACAGGCACATCATCGACATGCAGTATGCCTAAGTACACAATGCCACCGTGCCCCCACATGGGCAATGGGAGTGAAGTGTTTTGCCCAAAAACACAACATGGTTGCCACCTCAAACTGGAGTAAAAAAACAAACCTATCATTGAAAAAATAATTCTTCATCTTTGATAGTATTTTCAACCAAGAAAGTACCTGTCGTCAGTGTTATCTATCAAGCTAGAGTAAAAATAAAACCTATCATTGAAAAAATAAGTTTTATTCTTTAATACTATTTTCCACACAGAAAGTGTCTGACATATCAATCAACTTTAATTTTGAGGCATTTGGAAGTTAGAAGAAATATCCATTTAATTGGAAAAGTTCGCTGAAGTTGTTCATATTATCTTTGTAGAGAAATTATTATGTCTTGATAGATTCGCCTTGTTACAGTTATTATAACAAGGCAAAAGCATAACAACAAATTTTGACAGCCCAAAATATTCAGCCCTCAACCAAATTAGTGGGCTCCATCATGCTCAGTTGAAAAAGATTGACTCTACCTTAAAATCAGGATCTGTGAAGTATATTACTGTCCGTTCGTCTTCAGTCTTCTTATGGTATTTGCATACAGCATCCGGTGCTGGTGTAAATCTGCAGAGTTCAAGATTGTCTTCCAAAAGTTTCTAGAAAATTAAGAAAATTATTAAAAATTTAAGAGATAGAGAAAAACAAGAAGAATGTTACTACTAAGGTAACACATGCCCCCCCCCCCCCCTCCCTGTGACCTTCACCTTGTAGATACGCCGGAAACTATTATACGCGACACATCTTCTGACTGTCATTAACATTTGTAAAAAGTTTAACAATTGTACTATGATTCGTTTCTGAGTTATGGTTGAGACACGAATATTGACCGATTTTTAGTGTGACCTTGAAATGTGACCTTGACCTTGAAGGTACGAACCCGGCTATGGTGTGTGACACATCCTACCATGGTCCTTTATAATTGTGTGAAGTTTGATGACTGTGGCCCCAACAGTTTTCGAGTTATTGGCTCGGACACACACATGCACACACACACACACGGACACACGCACACTTCAATCACTATATGCAACCCGACTCAAGTCGGGGGGGGGGGGCATAAAAATTCTCAAAAACAAAACAATCATTTAATTTTTTGACTCGGATAATCAGTTGCAGAGAGTATTACAAATATTACCAAATCATATCTGTGGCTGGATGAACATTTTACATATCTGTACAGTGGAACCCTGTTAATTGAATAGCCACTGTACCAATAAAAATTATTCAATTAACAGGAGTATTCAATTAACATGGATTTGATCACTTTCATGTATTCTTGAGATAAACTTAGCATTTATTCTATTATATCTTGTTTGACAGAGCTTGTGTATATCTTGTTTGACAGAGCTCCATGAGCTCTGTCAAACAAGATATAGTTTAAATGCCAGTATTGAATGTACTGAGGGCAAATAGGAACCCTGTTAATTGAATATATCCTTTGCCAATAAAAATTATTCAATTAACAGGAGTATTCAATTAACAGGCATTGTGTCACTTTCATGTATTCTAGAGAGTAAACTTAGCATTTATTCTATTATATTTTGTTTGACAGAGCTCCATGAGCTCTGTCAAACAAGATATAATAGATTGAATGCCTGTATTGGATGTACTGAGGCTAAACAGGTCTATAAACAAAGGAAAACTGGGGAGAGTCAGGGTAATTACTCGACAGGTTACAAGATTTTTTATTCAATTAACAGGAGTTTACTCTATATAACCTGTATTCAGAAAACAGATCAAATCTGTACTGGAAGTTTGGTAAATGGTTTTGTGATGGGAAATTATATTCAATTAACAGGGTTATTCCGTAAATGATATATCCAATTAAGTGGGCTCCACTGTAATAACAAACTTATTTACAATAATGTTTTCAAGAAATGGGATGCTAGACTGGGTCATAGCAAGGAAATTATAAAATATTTTATATGGAACATAAGGTGAAAAATAACAATTGACAGAAATATGTCAAAATATATGCTTGGTTGTTGAAGTAATTATTTAGAAACAGTTATGGTTGCAGAATTTACAAAACTAATGGCTTCATGCAGAAAAACAAATATTTTCACGTGAGGCCTAAAAAAATTAAAAATCTGTTTCTTGGGCCCTCCCGCATGGTCCTTTTGGCTGCCGCATGCTATCTTTTTACAACCAATGTGAACTTAAAAAAAATAAAAATTAAATGGTTTATGTCTGATATTTTACCCAAGTTAAAAAAATTGATAAATTTGTCCCTTGAGTGTAAGAAGGCTTTGCAGTGTTTTAGCATTGCAAAGCCTTCTTGCACTCAAGGGACGAAATACACTACCACCCATGCTATTCTGTAGATTATGAGGCCTAAAACTTGAATCAAGAACATGAACTTTTGATGGCAAAGAAATAATTATAGAAATAAAAAATGAAATAAAAAAACGCTCGCCCGCATGCAATTTTACAAATAAAGATTGTAAACAGAAGATCTACTTTGTGTGGCCTAAAATGTTTTTCTTCTCAGACATACTGTACCTCGAGAAAAATTCAGCTATCCACAGAGTTGATGATGGTTGGAAACCCTGAATTTTGAAGTCCTGCAAAGGTCAGGATTTGGTACAATACAGAATACCAAGATATATAAACACAAGAGACCCCCAAAGAGCCATCAGTTGGGTGATTTCTTTTTTTTTCACATTTAATCATTTCTAAATCCTTCAAAACTTATTATACAGCAGGAAAAAAATATTCACCCAACGGACTTCACCCCACCACCTTCTCCATGGGGCCATTGGGTTAATTTTTTTTGTGTGCACAAAATCCCCTGAAGTCCACCCAACTGACCTGCATTTCAACAAACATTCATTTTTATGCCTTATGTCACAGATGGTCGCATGAGAGAGTGGAGGCAGACAAATACTGCTTACATGCCCAGGAACATCAGACCTAGAGCTGCACGATATTCAAAACTGAATGCCGGTATCGGTATTCAAAAAAACACCACGGTATATCGAAAACTGTTCAGATATATGAACACAAATACCACAATCAAGACTCGAGGCATCACAGTCGGAACAAATTAGCATGCCTTGATGATGCGAATCGAAAAACCTTTACCCAACGCAGACGATATCAAAATTTATTATTTACTAAATTAGTTTATCAGATTTTCCCCAAAGATTTCAACAAAACTATATCATGTTACCCCTCATTGGAACGAGCTCAACGAGCTCGTTCCAATGAGGTTTCACATGATATAGTTTTGTTGAAATTTCTTTAATTTATTTTTTCATCTGCTGAATTTGTATATTGCGAGGGCACAATCAGACGATTCCTTGGATAAAGGGATAATATTATTCATTCGGGACTACAGTTAAAAACTCAAAACATCTTGAAAATTAAATTATGGGTAAATAAATAATGACGATAAACCAATATTTTTGTAATTACACCGGTATTCAATCGATATTGGTTTGAATACCGGTATATATCGGTTTATCGATATACCGTGCAGCCCTAATTAGACCTACTGTTCCTGTTATGGTGGAGGATCAGCTGAAATCTGGGGATGCCTCTCTCATGATTGTAAACTTGATATGGTGACTGTACATGGGAAACTCAATGGTCATCAGTACATAAGGAACATTCTCAATCTGGTTGTGATGCCGCATTTTGACAACCACCCGTTGACTAGTCGCCCTGCATTCATGGATGACAATACAAGGCCAGATTATTCCCATGCTGTGAGAGCATTCCTTCAGAACAATGCTATTACAACACTATCTTTGCCAGCAATGACCCCGATTTAAAGCCCTTAGAACACATCTAGGACTTTTTTGGACATCACGTGCAAGCAAGGGATCCGCCTGTACAGAATTTGGCAGATTTTGAAGCTGATCAGCAGTTGCCTCTGAACTGCATCAGGAGGCCCACCGACAGCATTAGGAGGAGGGTTCAAGCTGTCATCCAGGCATGTGGAGGATACCCTTGCTACTGACGTCAGATACTGCAATTGTGTTCAGGAGATCACAAGTTACATTTTTTGTCAGTAACTACCAGCATTGTTTCATCATGGACCATTCCAGCATTATACTTGTGGAGAGAACATTTGTCCATCAAAAACATTAGTGACAGATATGTGTAATTGGCGCCATTAAAATACTGCATATTTTCAGCATTGTATTGTCTTTCATTTGTCAATAGACCATTCTTTCTGCAAACAATCGCACTTGGTCATCGGAAAGATAGCACGAAAGTAATGACACTTTTTTTATTAACACCACTGTGAAAAAAGCCTTTGGCACACAGTTAACGGTTAACACCACTTCACCATGAGTGGTGAACATTTGGTACACCAAGCTACTTTGGGTATATTTTATTTATATTTACCATAAAAACAAAGCTTGTTTACCACAGTAACTAAGCACTGTTTCACCTACAGGCATTCCTACATGGAAGGAAATTCATCAAGAATATGATCTGTTGTGTTGTCACATTCACAACCACAAGTTAATTTTGAGAAGACACATAAAAATATCAACCTTAACATGAATTCTTTGTGTCTCTTCAATCACTTTATCCTTCATTCCAGGGTAAAGATATTCTTTCACTCTTTTTCCATCAATAATCAACTGCAGTCCCTCTGTTAATGGATCAACAGCTTGATCAAATCTACAAATAAATCAATGCTTTATCACTAATTTTAATTATCTCAAGAGTCTGTTAAAATCTGTTGAACTATAATGTACAAGGACACCTATCTACTTACAAAATGTGGTGTCTTCCCACCAGACCAATTCCCTTTAGACCAATTCCCTTTAGGCCAATTCCCCTTAGACCAACTACATACTGTTATTGATTAAGGGTTGAATAAGGATAATTAAGAAAACATTTATTTACTGATAAGCACTTTATTTGATAAAAAAAAATATTTATACGCATAACATACAAAAAATATAGGTTTATAACATTTCAGTTTATAAAATATCAACAAGTCAGAAAATAAGCAGACTATCATCTGAAAAATGAGGTTCCCAGAGGGTGAATTTGGTGATGCTACCCTGCACAGCAGGGTAGCATCACTAAATTTACCCTCTGTGAACCTCAAACTGAATTAAGGTTTCAAACATAAACAGAAGGAGGTACCCAGAGGATAAACTGACCCACTGTATGGGATAGCAACAGCAAATTCCCTGTCTGGGGACCCTATTCTGCAAATGACAGACTGCTTATTTTCAGACTTGAATATCAATAACATTAAATACATTTATAAATATTTATGAATATATCAAATTATTGATATAGAATTATTTTTAAAGTAGAACACACCAGTTGGTCTAAGGGGAATTGGTCTTTTGTGAATTGGCCTCGTGGGAGTTGGTCTACAGGGAATTGGTCTAGTGGGAATGAACCAATTTTAATTATCTCAACAGTCTGTTAAAATTTGTTGAACTATAGTGTACAAGGATAGCTATCTACTTAGAAAATGTATGCAACAGGGAAGGGCTGGGGTTAATTACATTAAAGGTAATTAATAACAATTACAACTACTTTGGGAAAATGCAATTACAATTACAATTACTTGTTTTTGAATTAATTACAATTAGGCCAAATAAAAAAATGAATTGATTCTCAGGCAATTTTTTTTTTCAAATCAGTGAGGGAGAGAGGATTTTAATTTTTTTTTTTTTTTTTTCGTGTGAAGGGTTGAGTATACTCAGTAAATCTTTTTGCTGTCTTTCCACTTGAAAAAGAGAAAAGGTTGTATTTTAGTATAATTATAGTATACCTTTTATAACTAACTGCCGTAACAACAGCTAAAAGAATTTGTATTTTATTGTTGTTTTTAATGGTATAGATCTGTCAAACATGATCCATTAGAAAAGGCCCCAGTAACCAATGCTTGGGGTAGGAGTCCTTTAAAATGGGAAACATGGCTCTAAATGATTGGTTAAACTTGAGTTTATATCGGTGTTGGACATTATTAGCCATTGTGCAGAAATATATGACCTTAAACACCAGCAAATAATTAAATCATGATCCAGTATATCAGAATTTGCCTTGTTACGGTTTATGGGAGAGTGCCTCTGGGCACTCTCCAATAAACTGCAACAAGAAAAAACAATTTACTGCAAACACAGCTGAATAATTATATGTTGAGAAATGTGAAAAAATGACCATTCCAAGTTTTCACAAATTCTTAAAAAAACATGCCATAATAAAAATTTCTAATGTGGAGGTTCAAATCCAACGAGGGAGGGCCTGAGAATCAAAACTTTATTTTTTTTTAGCCTTACAATTACCTTTTGAAAAGTAATTAATTACTTTTAATTACTTTCAATTACTTTTCACAACCACAACACATGGATGGTGGATTATGACCAAATCACCCAGCCGGTGTAATTTCCATCCAGCATAACATTGAGCTTGTTCCTATCACACTCACATTTGTTGTGGCAGGTAACAGCTGAAGTAAATGCGTTAGATCAGCAAGTCAAGTTAATTGGCTTTCTTTCAATACAGTTAATCCCCTAATTGAAACTCAAATTGGACAAAAGAAACTAAACATAGTTTTAAATTAAAGTGTTAATCCCCTAATTGAAACTCAACTTGGACAAAAGAAACTAAACTTCGTTGTTCGAGAATTTATTTTTCATTCAAATGATTCTCTCAGGAGTTGCACATGCACTCCAAATAATCGTCGCCTGAGTGCTAGAATGTCCTATGTCGTCTATGGGACATAGGACATTCTAGCACTGAGGCGACGTAATGTTATGATTATCTAAACATATCACTGCAAACAATTCATCAAACAAACCTCAACATCAGAGATATTAGTCCTGTTAGAAGAGAGACATAAATATTGAAACATACTCCAAATGCGCTGGTGGATTTTTGAACACTGAAAGTAAGTTTTGAAAACATTTTTTGATTGATGTAATTGAAAAGTAATTGCAATAACAGAAGAATTTTCAATGTAATTAATTACATTGCAATTACATGTAACTGAAAAATTCCTCAATTACCAATTACAGCCACTTACTTTAAAAAAAAGTAATTAATTAGAGGTAATAACAATTACCAATTACAATTACCCCAGCCCTGCAACAGGGTCCCTGCAATTGAATGAGTATTCACTTTATGGAGTTTTCATTACCATCACACAATATTTTCAAGAATCCAAAGATTAGAAATTCCAGACTTTTCAAGGATGTCTAGGAGAAAAAACCCAGCAATATCGCTTTGAACAGCAAAGTAGAATTATCAACTTGGGTGATCAATCAATGGAGACATCATCGCTTAAACCTTTACCCAATGCAGACGAAATCAAAATTTATGATTTTAAATATTATTTTTTCAAATTTTTCCAAAAATTTCATCAAAACCATATCATGTGGCCCCTCAATGGAACAAGCTCAATAATACCTTTCTTAACCCTTTACCCAACGCAGACGATATCAAAATTTATGATTTTAAATATCATTTTTTTTTTTTTTCCAAACAATTTCAACAAAACCATATAGTGTGACCCCTCATTGGAATGAGCTTGGCGAGCTCGTTCCAAAGAGGGGTCAAATAATATGGTTTTGTTGAAATTTTTCATAAATAATATTTTTTCAGCTGCTGAATTTGCATATTACGCGGGCAGATGTGGGCGATTCGTTGGGTAAAGGGTTAAATTTGTGATAACTGTATTCTTAGATAATGATAGGTATTTCATTCAACACTCTTAGAAACGTATGGAAAGAGACGTCTTGGTTGATCGGGATACATTTATTTATTTACTGGTGTTTAAGGTCACATATTTCTGCACAATGGCTAATCATGACCACGACAGTTTAACGGGTGGAGGAAGCCGGAGTACCCGGAGAGAACCACTGAGCAACTGTCAACTCCCCAACATACTAACTTCACACAAGCAGGGTTGAAGACAGGTGCACCATCGAGTGCAGTACGCCTTAGTGCAAAGCATCATCGTGCCCCCACATGGGCAATGGGGGTGAAGTGTCTTGTCCAAGGACACAACGTGGTTGACACAGGTGGGACTCAAACCGAGGACCTCTCGGTTTGCAGCCTGCACCTCTACCTACTGAGCCACCGTGCCCCCGACCGGGGTACATTTTGCCTCTTTGTCCAGTACACGTATTCAATCTAAGAACTAATACAGTGGAGCCCACTTAATTGGATATCTCTTAACTGAATAAAATTCTCCAACACAAAACCATTTACCATACCTCCAGTACAAATTTGACCTGTTAACTGAATATAGGTTATAGAGTAATCTCCTGTTAATTGAATAAAAACATTTGTAAACTGTCAAGAAATTACCCTAACTCCCCCCAGTTTTTTCTTTGTTTATAGGCCTATTTGGCCTCAGTAAATCCAATACAGGCATTTAATCTATTATATCTTGTTTGACAGAGCTCATAGAGCTCTGTCAAACAAGATATAATAGAATAAATGCTAAGTTTATCTCTGGAATACAAGAAAGTGACACAATCCCTGTTAATTGAATACTCCTGTTAAATGAATAATTTTCAACGGCAAACTAGCTATTCAATTAACACTGCTCCACTATATCATGTCTGACAAAGCTCCATGTGCTTTGTCAAACAAGATGTAATAGAATAATTGCTCAGTTTGTCTCTAGAATACAAGGAAACACCGAAATCCCTGTTCAATGAATACCCCTGTTACCCCTTTACCTAGCAAAATAGAACTGCAGTACACTAGAACTGCAGTACACCAAAACAGATCAGGGTAATCACAAACCTTGCAACTTGCTAAATGAAACAAAATTCAGAGATGAGCAGTATTGGAAATTTGAGTTTGGTATCAGTTTTGGTATTTTTAGGGATGTATACCATGGTATCAGTTTGGTATCAGTTTTGGTATTTTTAGGGATGTATACCATGGTATCAGTTTGATATCGGTTTGGGTATTTTTAGGGGTGTATACCATGGTATCAGTTTGGTATCGGTTTTGGTATTTTCAGGGGTGTATACCATGATATCAGTTTGGGTATTTTTAGGGGTGTATACCATGGTATCAGTTTGGTATCGGTTTTGGTATTTTTAGGGATGTATACCATGGTACTAGTTTGGTATCGGTTTTGGTATTTTTAGGGGTGTATACCATGGTATCAGTTTGGTATCGGTTTTGGTATTTTTAGGGGTGTATACCATGATATCAGTTTGATATCGGTTTGGGTATTTTTAGGGGTGTATACCATGGTATCAGTTTGGCATTGGTTTTGGTATTTTTAGGGGGTGTATACCATGGTATTAGTTTGATATTGGTTTGGGTATTTTAGGGATGAGCAGTATTGGAAATTTGAGTTTGGTATCAGTTTTGGTATTTTTAGGGATGTATACCACGGTATCAGTTTGGTATCGGTTTTGGTATTTTTAGGGGTGTATACCATGGTATCAGTTTGATATCGGTTTTGGTATTTTTAGGGGTGTATACTATGGTATCAGTTTGGAAACTGAAACATGTGACTCTTTATTTTCAGAAAAGTGTATTTTATTTCTGTGAAGCGTTTTAGGGCACTCTTCGTGGTTTTACGCTTTTACAAAATCAATTATTATTATTTATTACAACCTGTACATGTCCAGTTTCTGAGCCGTAATATCTAGACATGTCCTGACTGCCTTGCACACAGCCAAGACATGACTAGAAATCATGATAAGACAGTTCCACATATGCCATGCTGTGTCAATATCTGCAAAAGAATATCACGGTCGACTGTGTCGAATGCTGCTGACAAATCCAAGAGAACAAGCAGTACAGCCTTACCCTCACACTGATTTAACAATGTCGTTGTTGACTCGCAGTAAAGCTGTCTCTGTACTGTGATTGGCTCTGTATGCAGACTGGAAAGGCTCTAAAAGACCATTTTCATGCAGATGTTTTTTTGAATTGTGAAGCAACAATCTTTTCCAAAAATTTAGACAGGAAAGAGAGGTTCGATACTGGTCGATAATTCTTCAGGTTGTCAGGATCAAGAGATGGCTTCTTGATGAGTGGAGTAACAAGTGCTTTTTCAGTGGGCGTGGAACAAATCCCTCAGGAAGGGATGCAGATATAATAGATGATATGGCTGGCAGAAGATGATCAATTGTCTCTTTCAGAAGGAATGTTGGAATTTCATCTAGATCATTGGATTTATTGGATGATGACAAAATCATTTTTCAAATATCTTCTTCCAAGACAGTGTGAAAACTGGAAAAATCTCTTTTTATGTCAAGTTGATCAAACTCTGGTGGTTCACGTGATGGTATACTATCCAGGATTAATTGAATTTTGGTTATGAAAAAATCACTGAATTTTTCCAGAATTTCATTGGTCTTTAGATGATCTGGGAGAATGACTTTTTGTTCTTTACCAAGGAGACTATTGGTTACCGAGAATAACACCCTAGCATATGATGACCCCTCTATCAGAGAATTGTAGTACTCCCTCTTCGCTTTTTTGATGATCTTATTAGTTGTATTTCTTTGGTGGCAGAACATCTGTCGGTGAATCTCAAGCTTCGTTTTGTTGTATAGACGCTCAAGTCTGCGACGCTGTTGTTTAAAAGCTCTAACGTCTTCTGTAAACCACTCCACTTTTTCCCTATGAGTTATAACTTTTGACTTTGGTGGTGCATGTTCAGCCATGATGCCCTTAAGAGTTTCTTCAAATAAAGATAACAGTTGCTCAGATGATCCATGACTACTACAAAAATAATTTGGAGACAGTGTTGATGAACTTATATCCATTTTCAAGAAATCAATGTTGATGCATTTATATTTTCGATAAGTAATTTTCTTGGGAGGAATTTTGGAGGTTGCTAGTGTCAATTCAGCCAAGACTGCGTAGTAATCAGATAATGCTGGATCTGTGACATAGATGTTTTGTACTGACGTGCTGTTACTTTGACGAACAAGAATCAGATCCAAGGTGTGTCCTCTGTTGTGAATAGGTTTCAAAACCAGTTGTGAATAGCCGAATGAATCGAACAGATTAGTAAATTGCTTCGTAAAAGTGTCATTTAAATTGTCAACATGGATATTGAAATCGCCGGCAATAGCTATATCTCCTCCATACAAGGCATAGAAGGACAGACATTCTGAGAATTCATTTAAAAATTGTGCTGATGTAAGTTTGTTTCTTTTTGATGGTGGCGGTCGGTAAACTATGAGTAATCGAAGTGAACGTGAACTGTTGGTCGACATGAGGCAGTCTAGCATTTCAAAAGATGGCTGAGTTTTATAGGTGTCAGGATGATGTTTTACTTTTAGGGCAATCCCCCGTGAGTTATGTAAAATGGAGAAACCTGGTGGCAATAGTTGTCCAATAGAAAACCTGTCACTAACATTTTCTTTCAACCATGTTTCCGTTAGAGCCAAAACACTGAGATTGTTGTCTTGTATGAAGTCCTTTAGGTCATGTTCCTTTCCAGTAACAGATCTTGTATTCAGTAGCCCGAAGTTCAAAAGAGGTACTTGTTTCTGGGAAAGAGAAGTGGTATCTATGCTGATAACGTGAATGTTGTTGGTATTCACACCAGAGTTAATAGGCTTTGGTCTTATTGCTTGTCTGTGTTGAATTTTTAATCTCTTTGGTTGGTATACTTTATCTGAGCTGTTGTTGGTAAAACAAAATTCTGGTTTTAGTATTCTTTGTTTTTTCATGGCTTTAAAAACATATGCTTTAGGTCGATGCTTAAGGTGATCCATTGTGTTGTTAATTGAATGGAGCTCATCTGAGGTGTAATTTAATAAACACATTTTAATTGTCATTACTGAAACACATGAATGTAATGGCACTAGCTGTGTCTCTCATTAGCAGTGAATAAAGTGGCAAATGGGTTTAACAGTCAAATCTGGTTCAGAACAATAGGTGTTATAATCAGGATTAACTCTGCACTTGAGGAAAGAATCCAAGATGGAGAAATATTCAGTTAATTTCAGATTTTTTTTTTTTTTTTTTTTGTTAAAAAACACAAAAATGCTGAAAAATTTTATCTTCAAAGTCACATCAAAATAATGCATAACTTGTAGGGAATATGTACTGCAATTTCCAGCAGATAAATCCAAAAATGTCCAGTAGAAAACTATGAAACAGCAGGAGCTCAAAAAAGTGTGACCACACTTGGTGGCAATACAATTACATTGTAGTCTAGTGGGAATTCAGGACAATTTCCCAGACCCAAGCTAGAAAATAAGCAGACTGCTATCTGCAAAATGAGGTCCCCAGAGGGTGAATTTAGTGATGCTACCCTGCACAGCAGGGTAGCATCACTAAATTTACCCTCTGTGAACCTCAATCTGTATAAAACTAAACAGAAAGAGGTACCCAGAAGATAAATTGGCCCACTGTATGGGATAGCATCATCAAATTCACCTTCTGGGGACCTCATTCTGCAGATGTCAGACTGCTTATTTTCAGGCCTGCCCAGACCCACAAGGGATTAACAAAACTGAAAAGAAAATTAATCACTTCTTTCATGAAAATGAACCCTTCAACTGCTATCAAGCCTAACAAATTCAGATGCTTTTGAATTTCAATAAATGGTTCAGATCGTATAGATCTGGTTTTTCGGTATAATGCCCATCTCTAACAAATTCCAAGTCCATAAAGGGCAATAACTCCAATAAAAATACGGGGCTAGACCTCTCAATAAGGTACACTTGCAACAAACATGATGTCATTCTACCAAGTATTTTAAAACGTGCGGAGATTAAAACTCCATGGTCATACTGTCTGACACCCCGACTAACAGATTAAAACTCAATGGTTGCTCTGTCTGACACCCCAACTGACTAACAAACCGATCGGCATTGCTGCATACAAATATGCTTGTTGCAGCAGAAAATTGACCTTCAAATTTATTATTTTCAATTTTTGCTCAAACACATAGCATATGATTCCTTATATTAACCCTTTACCTAAAATGAAAAGCAGACGACACTTACAAAAAGAAAATTCTTGAATAACTAATTTTTTTCATTTTTTGTCTCAAAACATAGGTTATGACCCCTCATTGGGGATGAGCTCGTTCCAATGAGGGATCATAACCTATGTCTTTGAGACAAAAAATGAAAATTAGTTGGTGATTTTTTAGATTAGCGATGGCCGGTTTTGGTCATTACGATGGGTAAAGGGTTAAAATCTATGAGTAATAGAACTTTATTGTGAAACCATGTTGGTCCAAATAAGGGATCCTATAAGCAAACCAGTTAAATCATTGATTTTTAGAGCTGAAACGGTTAACCAATTAATTAATGATCAACATCTTGATTGATCAAAAAAGTATTTATTCGATTGACCATTACTTTTGAACTGCTGTATTATATGGGTCAACAACAAGCCAGAAAATAAGCAGACTGACATCTGCAAAATGAGGTCCCCAGAGGGTGAGTTTAGTGATGCTACCCCACACAGCAGGGTAGCATCACTAAATTTACCCTCTATGAACCTCAATCTGAATCAGGGTGTCATAACTAAACAGAAAGAGGTACCCAGAGGATATATTGGCCTGCCATATGGGATAGCATCATCAAATTCACCCTCTGGGGACCTCATTCTGCAAATGTCAGATTGCTTATTTTCAGGACTGGTCAACAAAGGAACAAACTTGTTCCAAAACAGGCAAACATTGCCATACTGACTCATATCAATTATATGAGATGGAGTAAAGCATGCAAGTTACTTGCCGACATACTTATTTACTTGCATGATCATCATACTGTATCAGTAGCTGGAAATGGCCATTCTTAACCTTTTACCCATTTCGGGTAGCAGACGATACTTGCAAAATAAATTCATGAATTACTAAAAAGTTTCAATTTTTGACTCAAAAGTTAAAAAATTTATAGTAATTTATATATTTTTTATACTTACCAATGACCCAGACATAGCTGGTGCTAACTCTTAAAAATCTAGGGCCAAACACAAATTTTGCCCCCCAATCCCCAAAATTTGCATCTAAAACCAAAAGAAATAATGTCCTGAAGGACCTCCATACTTTGCCCTTACTGCGCATGTGCAGTGTCAAGGACTTTCCGAAATTGGCGCCAATTATCATTCTTACAAGCAGTGCCTGGTCAGCGCTATGTACTCAGCGGGGAGGTATGAGTTCCCAACTCCTGGGAGGGCCATCCCCGTCTGGGTCATTGGTAAGTATAAAAAATATATAAATTACTATAAATTTTTTAACATTTTTATACTGTACCAATGACCCAGACATAGCTGAATAGTAAAAAGGCTGGAGGGCCTAGGACATAGAGGAAAATCCAATAAGCTCAACTATATAATATAGAGTCAACCCCTCAAGGAGAAAAGGGGTATTAGGCTTTACATGTATCTTTCTTATTTTATGATAAATTAGAAAGATACAATACCCTTCATAATTGAGCACAATAACATTCATGTTCTCTATTAACATCCAGTATAACCCTTTATACTAATTATTTTTAAAGAAAGCCAATAAATAAAGTTAGTCCAGAGAATTGAGACTCTTTATATTCTTTAAAAGTGTCCGAGGATTGTATATTAACGCCCGTTTGACACTTGACATATACAAATGCTTCACACCGAGCTACACTTTAAAAATATGACATGAATGAATTTTTAACATTAATATTACACTTTAAAACCATCCCGGAAACGACTCAGAATTACTGACTCCGGAGGAGGAATTCCCTTGCTTTTCACTATAAAGCAGGTGACCTAAGGGAACACCCTCCCCCCTCCCCCTTCCCCTTGCCCTGGGTCAAATAGCCCAGAGCGAAGAGGGCAGCCGGACGGAGTCACTGCCGGAACAGAAAGCCTGCATAACTATAGTTGCAACTGTTTAGTGGACGACATTCTGAGCAACAGATAACGGACCTAAACAATGCAGGTCTCCAGAAATGGACTCAATATTTCTGAGATAAAAATTTGTGAATGTGGATGGCTGAGACCAATAAGCAGCCTTCATTAAATCTGTAATAGCAACACTATTTGCGTAAGCCCAAGAAGTAGAAAGAGCTCTTACTTCATGAGCCAAAATCTTAAGCACAGACTGCTGAGAAGATAAATTTTCATAAGCAGTACGGATAGTTAATTGAATCCATCTAGCAATAGAATGGACCGAAATGTCCTTTCTATTAGGCATCAGAGACAGAAAGAAACGTTTTTGTCCCTTTCTGATAAACTGAGATCTCTGTTTATAAATACGTAAAGCTCTAACAGGACAGAGTAAAGGCCTACGCCCGTCTGAAGACGGCAGCGCCTTAATAACAATCGGTTCCGGATATTTATTAGGAGCCTGATTCTTAGCTAAAAATCCAACATTAGTAGTGAAGGTGATAGTGTTCCCGACACTACGATAGTGAGAATCGTCCACCGATAGTGCATGAAGCTCACTGACTCTTCTAGCAGAAGAGAAAGCTAAGAGAAAAGCTGTCTTATAAGACAAGAATTTGAAATCTACTGTCCCAAGAGGCTCAAATGGCTTTTCCTTCAGTTTAAGAAGAACCCAAGCTAAATTCCACTTAGGAATTAATCTAAGAGTTCTGGGTCTATTTATCGAGAAGTTTCTAACTAACTTAGATAAAGAGACATTAGATCCAATTTGTAAACTATCGTGGTGTGCATAGGTATCAGATAACATACACCTATAACCCTTAATAGTAACAGGCTGCAGTTTGATTTCGTCAAACAAGTATACTAGAAAGTTTGCAATGTCTGGTATGGAGGGATCAAAAATATCAACAGAATGATCCCTACACCAACGATGAAAAACCTTCCACTTAGCCACATAGTTTAGCGAAGAGGAGGTCCTCCTACAGTTAGAAATCACGTCCACAGCACGTCCTGTAAAGTGCCTGCCATGCAAGAAGGACCGCACAACGGAAAAACGTGAAGGTTGAGACCTTGCGGGTTGTGATGAAGTTGACGCGGTTTCCCCTGCGAAAGAAGATCCTCCCGTGGAGGAAGCTTTCACGGTAGGTCCCACAACAGACACCTGAGTAGATTTATCCACGGTCTCTGTGGAGACAGAGATGCTACCAACAGAATCTTGCATTGAGATTGTTTTATTTTTAGCAATACTTGCTAAATCAACGGCGCTGGAGGATACGCATATCCTATCATTCCGTCCCATGAGATCGATAGAGCGTCTACTGCAAATGCTCTTGGATCCGGACACGGTGACACATACGTCTGCAACTGATTGTTGAGATGTGTCGCAAATAAGTCTATCATTGGCCATTCCCATTGGTAGCAAATCTGATTGAATACTTGTTTGTTGAGAGTCCACTTCGACAGCAACAAGCGACCCTTCCGTGAAAAGGAGTCTGCTAGTACATTCAGATGACCCGGTATATGATGGACCGAAAGTAGAACTTGATGCTCTAGAGCAAACAGAAGGATTCTTTCCGTTAAATTGAATAACGGAACGGAATGAGTGGCTCCCTGGTTCCATATATACGCCACTACTGTCGTATTGTCGGATAGGATTTGGACATGAGCTTTGTGAATAATGTCCATCCAATGACGTAATGCAAGCCAAATTGACATCATTTCCTTGATGTTTATGTGCTTGCTTAGGAATTGTGGATCCCAAAGACCCTGGCATCTCGAATCCGTTGGGATCAATGATGCACCACAACCTGTTTGACTGGCATTCGTCATAATCGTAAAACTCGGATCCGGCAACTGCAGCGGAACTCCCTGAGTTAACCACTGAATGTTTGCCCAAGTCTGAATCTCTTGTTTCACTTGATCTGACAAGAGAACGTCTATGTCGAGCGAATGAATCTTCACACTCCAATTCTGAGTCAAGAAAATTTGGAGAGGACGAGTGCGTAACCGCCCCATCGGAATGAGCTCCGCACAGACCTATCAGTCTCATGAACTCCCTCGCTGTGACTTTGTCTGCATGAAGACAATAGCGAGCGTAGCAGCTGACTAATTTCGCTCTGGTTAACGGCAGACGAACGAGATTGTTGTGCGTCTCGAAGCTCATTCCTAGATGAGTGAATGACTTGGACGGCACCAGATCCGACTTCTCCTCGTTTATAACAAAACCGAGACGTCGGAGCAATAGAAGCAGATTCTGCACATCGTTCTGAAGTGTTAACTCGTTGCCGTACCTCTGAAGAATGTCGTCCAGGTAGGCCGACGTTACCACAGACAAATGAGCTCGGAAATACATCATTACGGAGTTCATTACCCGAGTGAAAGCCCAGGGTGCTAGATTCAATCCGAAGCACATCGCCCGGAATTGATACACCACGCCTAGGACTGCGAAGCGTAGATACTTTCTGAATGTCGGATGTACCATGACATGAAAGTATGCATCTTTGAGATCTATGCTTGTAGCATAATCGTTCACCCGAATACTCGCTCTGACCGATCGAATCGTCTCCATATAGAACTTCGGAGCGACGATCAGCTTGTTTATCCGGCTCAAATCTATGACTGGACGGAACGAGCCGTCTGGTTTCGGAACCAGAAACAGATGGCTGTAGAATCCCGGTGTTTCCTGGTCTTCTACGACCTCTACCGCGTTCTTCATTAAAAGAGACTGCACCTCCGATAACAGAGCGTCTCTTTTCTGCGGATTTGAGGAAGTTGAGTCCATTTTGGACTTCGAGTTAATGGAGGCTTTCGTTTGAAGGATATTCTTAGACCTTCCGAAATCACCCCTCTCACCCAAGGGTCGTCCATAATCGACGCCCACTCTTCTAAAAAACTCGACAACCTTCCGCCAACCGGAACACGATAGAGGTTGAGACCATCACCTCCTGGCCCTGCGAGGCCTGTGGGAGGAGAAACTACGTCCTCCACGACCCGCACCTCGTCCCATCGACCTCGGGGCATCCGACCGGTTGTCCCGGCCCGAAGGACGTCCCGCACGTGAGTCGCTGCCTTGACGGTCTCTTGAATAAGACCAAGAGGACACACCGGAACCTCTATAGGAACCTCTCTTGGGCGCATTAGTCCCAGAAGTGCCTGCCTTATTCTTATCTGCCGTATCTGACTTTTTGGAAGCGGATTTAAACAGCAGAGAATCCGAAGCTTTCTTGCAGAAAGCTTGTCGTCGAAGAGAAGTTCTCTGGAGACCGAAGCGACTCTGAGAGAGTTCTTCACCTTACTATCCACGCGTGTGGATGTAGCTAGGGCTGCGTCACGTCTAACCAACTCCAGGTTTCCCACTGAAAGGGCGGAGTTATACGTGGAATAAGCTACTGCCCTTGAAAGAAGTCTTAAAGAGGATTGTATATCCTGGAATTCTTTCCCTTGAAGACGCAGTGATAACGCCTTTGTAAGGTGGTCTGCGTAAGATAAAGCATCTAAACTGGCCCTGTTAGACGTAATTGTCGTATCCAACACCGCGGTTGGAATGGACGTAGACGACGGTAATGACAATTCTAAGTCTTCCGCCTCGTCGTCAAGATGCAGAGGAACTCTCGGAATACCCTGTCCTGCCGTATCGAATTTATTCCTTGCATTAATGAAAGGCAGGTTAAGAGCATTGGTGGACAAGAAACCAGCTTTGCCTGTTTTAGAAGCAAGTTTGAAGATAGCGTCGTTCAATAATTCAAATGTTCTTGTGACATTATTGGACTGAGACGAAAACTCAGGGACGATGTCTCTGAACCGCTCGAAGAATTCAGTGTCCAATGACGCTATCAGTCTCTTGTCCGGTACCGCAGCAGTCTGACCCGATGGAACAACTTGAGAAAGGAAGTGCCGGATGAAATCCACGGCAGCTTTATGTTGTTCCGAAAGGAATAGCTCCAAGTCATCCGTATCCCTTTCGCCATCCGGTCAGACCTCATGATGCTCCAGGTCGTCCGCACCCGATGCTTCGGCGGAGCGTACCGACCCAGCGCCGTCGGATAATTCCCGATCCGACACCGATTCTGTCGATTGCTGGGATGCTGCATTAATTTGTGCTATCTGAGCTAGCACGTCCGTCATCGAGGCCTGCGGAGTAACGGTCTTTCGCTGCTTAGCCGCAGGAAGCTCCGCATCAACTGACTCCCGCATACTCTTCCTATGCGAACGTCCGAAGTCTACCAGCCTCGTGTCCCTGGCTACCGGATGGCGTGACCTGGTCGCCGATGAATCCCTGATCGGCAAAGCTGGTAGAATATCCGCGGTCACGTAGCCAAGGTGCGGTCGTGTGCGCTGGTGAGAGGATGAGGAAGCCTGAGCAGTCTCAGCGGACTGCCTATACAACGGAGCGTCCCGAGCGACGGACGTGTGCTCCGCTTGCGACACATTTTGTACCACAACATCTGGTCCCAGATGTTGTTGTACGAGAGAGGGGCCTCTCTCGCTCGCGGCCCGGCTGGACCTGGCCGAGGTAGGAACCGGACTAGAAGGCTTCCTCCGATCTCTCCTATTATCCGCCGTCACTGGGTGTGCACCTTGTATGTTTATAGTGCTCGCATCACCCAACATTTCCTCCTGGACCGCAACGGACGAACCCGGCTGCCGAACCATTCGGTGAATGGACGCTACACCGGGCGAGCTAGCGGACGACATTGCCGTCGATCCTACTCGGGACCTCTTAGGCAACTGTCGTATCTCTATGAGCACTTTTGCCGCTAGCTCTGCATTCAATTGTGACGACGGAAGCACAGTTTTGGAAGATAACATGGAAACATCACCCTGTTCTTGTTCCTCTGAAATAGAAACTGATAGACTAGAGTGACCTTGCGGAGAAAGGACCGGCATAGCCCTTTCTCCACCAACAACATACCGTGACACACGTTTTCAATGTTTGTCATCCCAATATTGACATATCGAACAGGAGTTAGTGCGAGTACACTGACTACAATTAATACAATGATCATGAAAGTCAGAGGAAAATTTCTTCCTATTACAATTTAAACAATATCCTTTCATTGTGAAAAGACAACAACAAGTCCTAGTACTCGCACAAACCCCTAAAAACAAAGATACATAATAACATGATCCATTAACATTGAAAAAACAAATTGAAATTCAAAATAATTTTGAAAAATATTTTTTCAGTGAAGCCCAAGATTCTGAAAAGTAACGCTGAGCCCCAATGGATCCCAAGGCTAAGTGTGGTCAAAAATTTTTAAATTATTTTAAATAATTAATGCAACACTTACGGATAATAATAATGTATCTTATAATGAGATAAACTACTCCAAAGGCAAACAGCCCCCCTCAAAAGAGACTGTTGCCAATGTAAACAAGAAGTGTATAAACACCAGAAAACATGACTCCAGGCACTGACAATACTGGCCCGAAATCAGTTATCAACAATACACACTATCTGATGCAAAACAGTGACTTCCAGGGAAGAATCTGCAGAACATCAGATGGTAGATGCAGAACACAATGTCTAAACACCCATGGGTGAGAACGTAAACATGGGGAAAATAACAGAATTCATTCTGTAACCAAGCTAAATCTCCCAAGAAATTTTAGTAGTAATCTTACTCAAAAATATGCCAAAAGCATGGGAGAATAGCAAGGGGGGACTTACTGGATAAGGAGAGAGGAAACACTGAATAAGCAATGCAACTTCATAGCAAGAATGACAACAACAGGCCCATGCCTCGAAAATAGGCAACTTAACATAATTTCATTACAAAATTTTAAGTTACAGCCCTGAATATTTTCTGTCACTCCTTTTCCTCTCCTCCTTCTATATCCTCCTTAGAATCACCATTTCTCCAATATTTATGTGTCTGGCATCATTTAAACTGAGATTTACAAGCACAAAGATCAGTGAGATGTTAACTGATGAAGGGCCAAACAAAGAATGATAATTGGCGCAAATTTCGGAACGTCCTTGACACTGCGCATGCGCAGTAAGGGCAAAGTATGGAGGTCCTTCAGGACATGATTTCTTTTGGTTTCAGATGCAAATTTTGGGGATTGGGGGCAAAATTTGTGTTTGGCCCTAGATTTTTAAGAGTTAGCACGAGCTATGTCTGGGTCATTGGTACAGTATAAAAATATATAGCTTATGACCCTCATTGGAACGAGCTCAACGAGCTCGTTCCAATGAGGGTCATAAGCTATGTTTTTGAAATAAAAATTGAAAACATAATAAATTTGAATGGAGATTTTTGTATATTGGCCTAGTCGGTTTTGTTACGTTGGGTAAAAGATTCATGTTGTAAATCATCAATGGTATATCAATTTTTCTGATATCTATTTGGACAAGTGATTAATCGGTTAACCAAGGTTAATCCACATGATTATTCGATCAAGAAAACCCCTTGACCATTTCAGCTCTATTGATTTTCTAAGTAGAGTAAAGTCAACTGACAATTACATGAATTTTCAAAACCCATGAGAACCCCACAATGAAAAACAAATAAATCAAATAGCCACTATCCTTCATAGAAATCCATATAAAATTCATTAACCCCCTTCACTTTGATGTCAAAATACCAAAATTTCAGGAAGCTGTTTTTTCCCATAATGCATCCAGAAATTTAACCAATTCAATCTCGTTTGACAGAGCTCAATGAGCTCTGTCAAACGAGATTGAATTGGTTAAATTTCTAGTTGCATTATGGGAAATTTTTTCTGCCTGAAATTTAGATATTCTGACATCAGTGTGCAGGGGGTTAACTGAAGTTGAAAATATTTTAATTTGGATAATTGTTTGCACTACTGAATGAACTGTTCAGTGTTTGGGATAAAAATTACTTTACCTGTTGAGAGCAATATAACTTTTACCAATACCATAAAAAGCCTGAGGAAAATAGACATCGCTGTGTATAGACAAGATACTTCTTAACATCTCTAAACCATCAAGAATTGTCTGAAAGAATCAAATATTCTCAAATAATAGAAGATTTATGGCTAAAAAAAACATGAAAAGTTTGGTAATGAAAAACAAGAGCAATGCAAAGTGTGGCATACGCCCCCAAGCGGTGCCATAAAAGGTAAGTCTCTAATAACTAAAATCAAAAGGAAGCTTCCTCTAGACACCAATAATGCATAACCAAACAAGCTAAGCCCAATACCGGGTTAGGACCTGCGTCGCTGCATGCAATTGAATCGGCAAACAGGAAGTGGCTGCACGGCAGATCTGAAAATTGCATACACGATACAACTGATCATTATCAGGCTCCAGATGAAATTTAAAATCAATCCCTTGCATAGAAGCCGAGAAAAGTTTGACGAAAAATTTCAATGTTCAGTGGGTACAGTAAAATTTCAAAGTATCGGCAAACAGGAAGTGGCTGCACGGCAGATCTGAAAATTTCTTACACGATACAACTCATCATTATGAAGCAGCAGACCAAATGTAAAATCATTCCCTTTCATAGAAGACAAGAAAAGCTTGACGGAAAAAGTGTTTCGGACGGACTGACGGACGTGACGGACGGAGTCGAGCGGTTACTTGACCTGCTCTGCCGCTGGCGACGCAGGTAATAAAAATGAGACTGATTTGAGTCAGTATTCCTTACTTATTGGGTGGAAACCAAATTCATGATGACCACCATAATGAATTGGCCACTGGTGGCCATCTTGGTTCAGTCAACTGGTCCAAAATCGACCAGCAATAATGCATAATTAAAAATAAAAATGATTTGAGTCAGCATTCATTAGTTATTGGATGGAAACCAAATTCAATATGGCTGCCATGGGGGCCATATTGAATTGGCTAGCTGAACAAAAATCGAAAGAAGCATTGTCTGGTCATCCACAAGTAACCCTTAAAATAATGATTTGATAAAATAAGCGGTTCTTTAGTTATTTGACAGAAGCCAAAAGTTAGTGGACAATGATGGATGACAGACGCCGGACTTGGATAGCTAATCCAAAATCAAAAGGAAGCTTCCTCTAGACACCAATAATGCACATCTCAATGAAAGTGTCAATGACACTGTAGCTCAACTTGTCAAGACAAAGACATGTACATGTATAGTATGTGACACAGCAATGACAAACATCTAGGTAATGACCTGATAACAAAGGTACATATAAAGTATTGTAACGGTCTTTACATAAATACTGACCGTTGCCTGTAACAAATGTATAGGTAAAGTATTGTAAAGGTGGGTGACAGTCAGATGCTGAACTAGAAAAAATCTTTGAGTCCCAGAGTGGGTCTGACTGAACCCCAAAATATTTGTTCTCATAGCACAGTGATATCAAAGGCACCCCAAAACACACTCGTTCCTGTCCCAAGGTGAAAACAAAAGTACTCAAGTAGTTTTGTGAAGATCAGTTCATAAATACGAACTGTATAGAACTTGTGACAAAAAACTGATTGGACCTAATTTCGGTACAAAATGGCCACTGGCAGCCATCTTGAATTTTGGACCGTACCCAGAAACACTCATTCTCATCCCAAGGAGATAACAAAGGTACCCAAGAAGTTTTGTGAAGATCGGTTCATAAATACAGCCTCTACCCTGAGCCGTATTGACATGTGTGCTTACATTGTGTAAGTTGCACTGAATAAATCAAAGTTCATCTAATTTGCATAATTTCTGCACGAAAAAAAACCCCTTACAATATGTGATGTATTCCATGTTACTAAACATTCATACAAAAATTTATTAAAATCAGAACTTTCATACAGAAGTTCTATACAAAAGACTGATTGCACTAATTTTGGTACAAAATGGCTGCTGGTGGCCATCTTGAATTTCGGACCACACCCAAAAACACTCGCTCTCATCCCACGGTGATAACAAAGGTACCCAAGAAGTTTCGTAAAGATTGGTTCATAAATATGGCCTCTAGTCTGAGCTGTATAGAAGTTGTGTACAAAAAACTGATTAGACCTAATTTCGGTACAAAATGGCCACTGGCAGCCATCTTGAATTTTAGACCGCACACAGAAACACTCGTTCTCGTCCCAAGGTGATAACAAAGGTACCCAAGACATTTCGTGAAGATCAGTTCATAAATACAGACTCTAGTCTGAGCCGTATTGACATGTGTACTTACTGTGTGTAAGTCGCACTGAAAAAATCAAAGTTCATCTAATTTGCATAATTTCTGCACGAGAAAAAAACCCGTATTATATGTGATGCATCCCATGGTACTAAACATTCACACAAAAAAATTATTCAAATCAGGGCTTTCATATGGAAGTTCTGTGCAAAAATCTGATTGCACCTAATTTTGTACAAAATGGCTGCCATCGGCCATCTTGAATTTCGGACCGGACCCAAAAACACTCGTTCTCATCCCACGGTGATACCAAAGGTACCCAAGAAGTTTCGTAAAGATCGGTTCATAAATACGGCCTCTAGCCCGAGCCGTATTGGCATTTGCATTTACAGTGCTGAAAGTAACCCCCAAAAACATCAAAATTAGTCTAATTTGCACAATTTACGTACGAGAAAAAAACCCGTATTATATGTGATGTATCCCATGGTACTAAACATTCATACAAAAAATTATTCAAATCAGAGCTTTCATATGGAAGTTCTGTACAAAAAACAGATTTCTGCATCGTCGGTACAAAATGGCAGCTGGCAGCCATCTTGAATTTTGGACCGCACCCAAAAACACTCGTTCTCGTCCCACGGTCATAACAAAGGTACTCAAGAAGTTTCGTAAAGATCGGTTCATAAATATGGCCTCTAGCCCGAGCCATAGCAGCTTGGCACTTACAGCTCTGAAAGTAACACTAAATAAATCAAAGTCAGTCTAATTTGCATAATTTACGCACGAGAAAAAAACCCGTATTATATGTGATGTATCCCATGGTACTAAACATTTATACCAAACTTTATTCAAATCAGAACTTTCATACAGAAGTTCTGTACAAAAAACTGATTTTTGCATCATCGGTACAAAATGGCCACTGGCAGCCATCTTGAATTTCGGACCACACCTAAAAACACTCGTTCCCGTCCCAGGGTCATAACAAAGGTACACAAGAAGTTTCGTAAAGATCGGTTCATAAATACGACCTCTAGCCCAAGCCATAGCCAATTGTGGACGTACGGACAGACGGACAGACGGACAGACGGCCAGACGGCCAGACGGACAAACGGACGGACGGACAGATGGACAACGGACGACGGGCCATGACAATAGCTCAAATTTGACTTCGTCAAAGTTGAGCTAAAAATGAAACTGATTCGAGTCAGTATTCATTTGTTATTGGGCAGAAACCAAATTCAAGATGGCCATTATAATGAAATGGCCACTGGTGGCCATCTTGATTCAGCTGACTGGTCCAAAATGGAAAGGAAACTTCCTATAGACACCAACAATGTATAATTAAAAAATAAAAATGATTTGAGTCAGCATTCATTAGTTATTGGATGGAAAGCAAATTCAATATGGCTGCCATGGTAGCCATATTGTATTGGCTAGCTGGACCAAAATTGAACGAAAGCATTGTCTGGTCATCCACAAGTACCCCTAAAATAATGATTTAATCAAATGAGTGGTTCTTCAGTTATTCGATAGAAACCAAAAGTTAATAGACGGACACAGGACGACGGATGGACAAGGTGAAAACATTATGCTCCGGAGAGAATCTCTCAGGGCATAAAAAGTAATCTTGTTAATTTTGAACATTTTCTATACATTACTCAGACCTGTAAATAAAGGACTTACATCAAAACCTGTAGGCAGGTTATGTGATATATATGATATATAATATGGTGGTAACCCATAGGAAAAAAAATAAGGTTTCTCTCGGTTTCACAACTCCAGTCATTCTGTTTTACCTCTTAACCCTTGACCCAACATTAATGACCAGAATCAGCCAGCACAATTCACAAAAATCGTCAATTAATTTTCATTTTTTGTCCCAAAAACATGCGCTATGGCACCTCTTTGGAACAAGCTCATCGAGCTCGTTCCAATGAGGGGGTCATAACTTATGTTTTTGAGAGAAAAAATGAAAAAGAATTAGTTATTCAAGAATTTTTTTTTCAAGTGTCGTCTGCTTTTCATGTTAGGTAAAGGGTAAATGGGACTTCCACCAAACTAAATAGAAACAACAAATGTTTAGATTTCCTTTAACCCTTTACCTAACGTAACGGCCAAAACCGGCCAGCTCTATTCTCAAAAATCGCCAATTAATTTTCATTATTTTTTTCATTTTTTGTCTCAAAAACATAGGTTATGACCCCTCGTTGGAACGAGCTCGTTCCAACGAGGGGTCATAACCTATGTTTTTGAGACAAAAAATGAAAAAAATTAGTTATTCAAGAATTATTTTTGCAAGTGTCGTCTGCTTTTCATGTTAGGTAAAGGGTTAATGCTAAAGAACAGACCATTTTTCCAAGACCTAGAATTCTAAATATCTGTTTTCCAGGGTAGGCAGTGTTAATTTATTTATTTATTTATTGGTGTTTAAGGTCACATATTTCTGCACAATGGCTAAACATGACCATGACAGTTTTACGGGTGGAGGAAGCCGGAGTAACCAGAGAGAACCACCGAGCAATGGCGAGCAACTGTCAGCTCCCACACGTGGGCAATGGGGGTGAAGTGTCTTGCTGTAGGACACAACGCGGTTGCCGCAGGTGGGATTCGAACCGAGGACCTCTTGGCTTGCAGCCTGCACCTCTACCTCCTGAGCCACCACCCCCCCCAGGCAGTGTTAATACTCTTGATGTGTGAATGTCATATTTTTGACCAGGAGGGAGTGAGATGATGACTCAGGTACAGAGTCCATTGGGTGGTGTGGGTTTTTTTCAACTTTAAAATGAGTTTTGAAGGATTTCAAGTGTTTTTGTGCCGAAACCTTTTCACCCAAATGATCTGAAGGAGGGGGGAGGAGTGTGGAGAAGGTCGAACAGTACAGTGTCTTTTTTCATTTTTTTGGCATTATTTATTTATTCATTGGTGTTTAAGGTCACATATTTCTGCACAATGGCTAACCATGACCGTGACAGTTTTACGGGTGGAGGAAGCCGGAGTACCCGGAGAGAACCACCGAGCAACGACGAGCAACTGTCAGCTCCCCAACATACCAACTCCACACAAGCAGGGTTAGCATTGGTTGAAGACAGGTGTACCATCGACATGCAGTACGTCTTAGTACACAGTGTCACCGTGCCCCCACGTGGGCAATGGGGGTGAAGTGTCTTGCCCAAGGACACAACGCAGTGGGATTCGAACCAAGGACCTCTCGGCAATTTTTTTGGCATAAAATCACACAAAAACTTCAAAATTCATTTTAAACCAAGAAAAAATATCATCGTTGGGCTTCCTTGCCCATCACTGGTGTGCCATGATATTCCCACCCACCCCCTCCACCTCAACTTGTCCGATAAAGTCCCCAAAATTTCTGGAATGGTTCTAAGATTGTCTATTTCTATCTAACTGGTCAGTATTTGATGGATTAGCATTGACTGAAACAAATTTTCTTCTATATTGTGACATAAGTTGGGAGTGAGGGGAGATAACGGGACCAACACATCTGCCCTGAAGGATGTTGTATTTTTGTTTTATTGGGATTTAACCCTTTACCCAACAAATCGCCCACAACCGCCCGCATTATATATGCAAATTTAGCAGTTGAAAAAACATTATATTTCAAAAAATTTCAACAAAACCATATCATGTGACCCCTCGTTGGAACGAGCTCATCGAGCTCGTTCCAACGAGGGGTCACATGATATGGTTCTGTTGAAATTTTTTGAAAAATTTTAAAAATTAATATTTAAAATAATAAATTTTGATATCATCTGCATTGGATAAAGGGTTAATGACACTTTCGACAGCCTGCAGGGCCAGTTCGTGACAGATAATCTTATGGGTAGAGGAAGTCAGTGTACCTAGAGAGAACCACTCAGCAGCAGCGAGCAACTAACATACTAACTCTGCACAAGCAGGGTTATCAATGGTTGAAGGCAAGTGCACCATCGACATGTGGTACGCCTTAGTACACACTGCCACCCTGCCCCCATGTAAGGATCAGGGATCAGCCTGGCAGCTGAGTTTAGGGTGAATTGACTTCTCCCTCCAGAGATTTTAGGGAGAAGTCAGGGGCTAGGAGGAAGAAGTCAGTGGACATGAGGGATAAGACAGAAAAAACATAAAATGTTTGCCATTACATTTCAATGGCACTATGAAGTAGATTAGTGTGTTCTGAAAGGCTCAGGTTCACAGTTCAATCCCCACTAGGGGGAATAGTGAAATGTCCATTGGGCAAGGCACTTCATCCGATTGCCCATGTGGCGCTGTGTTCTCCGGAGAACTGGGGAGTCTGACATTTGCTTGCCATTGTTCAGTGGTTCTCTCGGGATACTCCGTTTTCTGCCACGCGTAAAACAAGGTTGTACATCAAAGTGAACTAAAGTTATTGGCTGGGAACCATTGACTTTTACCATTTTGTGACTTTTCAAGGGACATAACTCTGGAATCGTAAATGCCATAATGGCGAAAATCGAACTTGACCTGCATTTCTTGCGAGGTAGCAACCTTGCAAAATTATAAGGTCAGACATCAAAGAAAACTAGAGTTATCATCCAGAAACTATTTGTTTCAGATGGACAGGGTGGTGACTATATGCTCCCACCCCCCCCCCCCCCCCCCCCCCCCAAAAAAAAAAAATTTGGGGGTGCATAAAAAAGCATTCATACCATACAAATGTCAGCAATTTTTACCTCACCTTATAATTCTTAGTCCTGGTTGCTGCTAGGCCAATCATAAATTTCAAAACTACAATATCTTCTGTTTCCATTTCATATTTCTGTAAAAATAACGAAAAAAAAAACCTTTGTAAATTGCAGTTTTTATACTGATAACCAATACCCCTCAATCAAGTTATCTACAGGAAATGTATAGTGGATGAGAAGGAGTGTGTTGGGGAGGGAAAGTTTCTGTTCATTTCTTTAGCTAGCATTGGAATATTCTATGCTAATGTCAAGTCTGAAAATAAGCAATCTGTCATTTGCAAAATGAGGTCCTCAGAGGATGAATTTGCTGATGCTATCCCATAGAATTTGCCAATTTATCCTCTGGTTACCTCTTTCTGTTTAGGTTCGAGGTCATTGAACCTAAACAGAAAGAATGAGGTTAACAGAGGGTAAATTGCAGGTTAGCATCACTAAATTCACCCTCTGTGAACCTTATTTTGGAGATTTATTTATTTATTTATTTATTGGTGTTTAAGGTCACATACTTATGCACAATGGCTAACCATGACCGTGACAGTTTTACGGGTGGAGGAAGCCGAAGTACCCGGAGAGAACCACCGAGCAACGACGAGCAGCTGTCAGCTCTCCAACATCGTAACTCTGAACTCTGCACCGCAGCACAGGCAGGGTTAGATTGGTTGAAGACATGCGCACCATCGACGTGCAGTACGCCTCAGTAAACAGCGTCATCGTGCCCCCATGTAGGCAATCGGGGTGAAGTGTCTTGCCCAAGGGCACAACGCGGTTGCCGCAGGTGGGATTCGAACCGAGGACCTCTCGGCTTGCTGCCTGTACCTCTACCAACTGAGCCACCGCGCCCCCTATTTTGGAGATGACAGTCTGCTTATTTGCTGGCTTCCTTATGTATGGCTGATTTATGGAGTTACAGTGATTCTTCTGCGCTCTTTGGGAAAGAGTCCAGGGCCCATACAATTGGAAAAATTCACGTCATGAAGGCTCCAATTGAAAATTTATTTGGGAGAAGAAACACACAAAGAATACGAAATGTTACCTTCATATTGGACTGATAACATTAATACAGAAGCTACTACATATATAGTACATGCAATATGTTTTATAACAAACAGTCACATGATATAATGATCAGTCTTTGTAATCTCTATCAAATAAATTGTACTTATACTATTAATGATGAAGATATTTATGTGATAGTCTACATTCTGCGGCTTTGCCGTTGTGTCTAGGCAAGTCTTGGCTGCCTATGTAACTTACTAACGTATCTAAAAACTTCCTGCTGCACCCATTTTTGTTGCAGTAAACGTTGTAAAAGTCAAAATTAGACCTTTATGAATTAAATTTTTATTTGAATGAGGACTGAGATTGGGAAATTTTTGGTTTGAATTGGGAAAAATCCTCCGAGTTACTGGTATTCAAATTAATATTTACTTTGGATTGAAGTGTGAAATCAACAATCCGAGGTGGAGTTTTTGCTGTATTTCACAAATGCTAAGGGTGTGCATCAAATATAGGAAACAAGACCAATACCGGGTCTGGACCTGCGTCCCTGCATTCAATTGAATCGGCAAACAGGAAGTGGCTGCACGGCTGATCTGAAAATTGCTTACACGATACAACTCATCATTATGAAGCAGCAGACCAAATATAAAATCAATCCCTTGCATAGAAGCCGAGAAAACCTTGACGGAAAATTTCAATGTTCAGTGGGTACAGTAAAATTTCAAAGTATCGGCAAACAGGAAGTGGCTGCATGGCTGATCTGAAAATTGCTTACACGATACAACTCATCATTATGAAGCAGCAGACCAAATATAAAATCAATCCCTTGCACAGAAGCCGAGAAAACCTTGACGGAAAATTTCAATGTTCAGTGGGTACAGTAAAATTTCAAAGTATCGGCAAACAGGAAGTGGCTGCATGGCAGATCTGAAAATTGCTTACACGATACAACTCATCATTATGAAGCAGCTGACCAAATATAAAATCATTCCCTTTCATAGAAGCCAAGAAAACTTTGACGGAAAAAGTGTTTCGGAAGGACGGATGGAGGACGGACAGACTGATGGACTGACGGACGGAGTCGAGCGGTTACTGGACCTGCTTCTCCGCTGGCGACGTAGGTAAAAAAATTACCAACAAAAGATTTTCCAATTATTGTAGAAATACAGCATTTGTGCCAGAGGTGTTTGTGTGTGAAATACAGAAGAAACTTCACCAAGGATCGTTGATTCCCATGTTGTGTTCTGAATTTTTAACTACGATTCAACTTGAATTTAGTGATTGAAGCTGATATTTTTAAAGAAAAAAATCATGTTTGTCGGGTCTGATAACTTTCTTGCTTGACACTATTCTGTGTCAAAGCATTTCATTCACATCGTACCCATCACTCAGACGTGTAATGTCCAATCCAGGGACCAGCCGTGCGGGCAACTAGGATGATTATGTCGCCCTTCTAAACCCAAAGTCGCCTAGAAAAATAGTCAGGGCGATTACAAGTCGCCCTCTAAAAATTGGCCAAAATGAGGAAAGGCTGAACTGAGTGATCCGAGGTTTACACAAAAACGATTATTTTCAAGAATCGAATGTGCTTGAGTGTGATAAATGAGCATTTTCATTTGTCAAATAAGCGACCAATTATTTGAAATCACACAGATTTTTTATTTCTATTTTGTTCCATTTCAGTCGGAGCTTCAAGTGTTGAAACGAAAATAGAGGACTTACGCGACTCAACAAAATAACCCTGTTTGAAAGTAGGTTACCTCACTTAGGATGCCAAAAATGTATACACAACGGGCATATTTTCTAACACTGTATGTTTATTTCATTTTGCTAATGACTGTTAACTGCTGGGCCGTCTATTCTCAGAAAAACACGAATGGAATTGAAAAACACGAGAAAAAGCTTTAGTGATGATAAGGCAAGCTTTGTACAGGACACAAGTGTGCATGTGAAGGATCTTGAAAAAGGAGTCCTCCTAATGACACAACATAATGCGAAAGACACCGGAATGCCATAAAAATGATGCGGAATGACATTTATTTTACAAAATACATACGCCAGAATGTATTTTGTTTATGAACTAACAAAGAACCCTCCAAGCAACCTTCTTACATCTGGTCCTGTTCACACTTTCAGACTTGGGAAATTATTAGCTTAGTCGACTTTGGTGAAAGTCAACCACAGAAGGGTGCTGGGGGATTGGCACGAAGAAGAGGGGAGGGGTCATGAAGAAGAGGGTAGCAGTGGGAATTTTCAGTCAATAATTACTTTGTGATTTTTTAACCTGGCATAGATGCATCATATAGACAACTGGACCTGGATTAATCGGACGTTTATGGAGAACAACAAGCTGAAAATATGAAGGGGCAGCAGGGGGTGATACATAAATATTCTTAATTTTCCCCACTTGTCTATGAAGTCTCCCTACTTGACACTGCAGTCTCCCTATTTTTTCCGGAGGGAGACATGAAGTCTCCCTAAAATGCCCCCTAGGCTGGTCTCTGGTCCAATCTGATGGCTTCTTACATGACCTTCTTACATGTAATCCACATATTCCAACACATGGTGTATATATAACATTACCCAAAGTCTGTATTGTATTGTGTAACATTAAATACATACAACAATTGTGGTATAAATCAATGATCAGTACCTACTACAAAAAGTTCTGACCAACCACCAATTTTGCTCGGAAATGTGACATATGAGATTTAACACAAAGACAGGGCTTGCCTTGAGTCAGGACTGATCAGCCCAGGCCCCGAGATCAGCCCCGAGGAGCACTTGCTGGGGGCTTTTTTTCAAGCCCCGACATTTTCCACAAAAAAGCACTAACAATAATGGACAAAATGGAAAATCAGCCCCGAAAAGGCCCCGACCTCAATATGTAGGGCACTTTTTTAGGCCTCGACCATTTTACTCAAGGCGAGCCCTGCAAAGAATGGTTTAATGCTACATTTCATCATAGAAAACCAATGCACTCACACACATTTAGGCCTAAAGAAAATAAAACTCTGTTTCTCAGGCCCTCCTGCACGGACCTTTTGGCTGCCGCATGCTCTCTTTTTATAACCAATGTAAACTTGAAAAAAAATTAAATGGTTTATGTCTGATATTTTACCCAAGTTAAAAACATTGATAAATATGTCCTTTGAGTGCAAGAAGGTTTTGCAATGCTTTAGCATTGCAAAGCCTTCTTGCTCTCAAGGGACAAAATACACCACCACCCATGCTATTCTGTAGATTATGAGGCCCGAAACATAAATCAAGAACATAAACTTTTGATGGCAAAAAAATAATTAGATATAAAAAATAAAATAAAAAACTGCTCGCCCGCATGCAATTTTACAAATAATGGCCTGAGAAACAGAAGATCAACTTTGTGAGGCCTTATCATATAAAAGGTCACATTCTCCAAGAAGTAGACTCCAACCGTATCTTAGTGCGACATCTATTTGCATTTCAAATGGGATACTCAAAAGCAAACAACACACTGGCAAAATGCATAAACAGCAACCTGAAACATGATACAATAAAGCTAATAATAAAAAATCCTTGTTTCTCAGGCACCTCACTATCATAGAAAATCTGCCTTTTTTCACCTGGAAATCTTTTCTGTGACACTACTTTGCACATGTAGGACAAATATTTAACCAACTATATCTTATTTCACAGAGCTCACAAACCAACTATACCTCACAGAGCTCTGTCAAACAAGATATAGTTGGTTAAATTTTCGCCTGCCTTATGGGAAATTTTCACTGCTGAAAACATTGGTGTGCCACATAATAGTGCAAGTACTAAGCAGTTAAATTTCTGAATCCAACCATTTTCAGAACTGTTTTGTGAATAAACAAGAAAAATCGATCGCTCAGACAGTCACTCATCCAAGGACTAACTGGGCTCGACATTGCTTAACTTCGGTGATCTGATGAGAACCGGTTACCGCAATGCCACCGTGCGATTAGTAATTTGATAAAGTTATGCTGTATTACTTTGTCTTACCCTGAAGTTCATTTGCATATTTTACAATTGAAATAACCCCCACATAATATTATAAAAATAATGACTGGGCTTGAGGGTAACAATGAGGATTGTCTCCCTGAGGGACCATTATCTCCCAAGGCATTAGCAGAGGGAGATAATGGTCCAAAGGGGAGACAAGCCACATTGTTACCCTCAAGCTTAGTAATTTTTTTTTTATTATTATACCGAAGGAAGATTCCGTCAAGATACAATTATTCATAGATTATTGTCTCAGAGTCAAATATAGAAGAGTAAAACAGTTCCTAACTTTTCCGGTAGACATTTTGTGCTTTTACATTAATTCGCAATGCGGAAGTCGTTTGGTAATGAAACTACATCATTACACGCACATGCAACAATACTTCGGGTGTCTCCACTCGCATTGTTGGGAATTTTCGACTGAAGCAGGTAATAATGCAAAAAGTATTGACCGGCATTACTCACTGTGGGTGGAACATTGTGAAATGTTTAATGGGATTTATTATATGGGGGATTAGTATAACATTTGTAGATGAGGTATTAATAAACAGCTGCGCCATGAGCGCATGATATGCCCGTTATTAATTACAAGAGGGAACCACACAATATGAGTATACATGTGTACGTGTCAGGTTACATATACTTGCCACAAAAAAATCATGAAAATTGCTCAAAGTCCAACATATGGAAAATTGCCTATATTTTGATGAATAAAGTCCCATAACTCTGGAATGACTAATGGAACGGCGACACAAAACGAAAGGGAGCTTCGCTCCATCGATATACACCACCTACCCAAAAATCACGAAAATCTCTCAAAGCATTCTTGAGTTATCGTACGACGTGTGACTATAACTATAATTATAAGCTATGTTTTGGAGGCAAAAATGGAAAAGATATTAAAATTTCAATGGTGATTTTTCTGAACACACTTGATGGATGTATTTATAAAGGATTAACACATGGTTGATTTCCTCAATTTACTCCAATACAAGTGTTTTATTTATTAAAATCAATTCATACTAACCGTAAGGTCTGCACTGGAGATTATATCAAGAGCTTTCTGGTAGTATGAGACGGCTGATAATGCACTACTCTTTATGTAATGTACGGAACCTTCTGTCATTAGGTTTCTCGCCCTTGTAGGCACATCTACTGTACTTTTTGTATCTTCATGTGGTGTCACCTGAAAATTATATTTTCTAGTAAAATTTCTTTCTTTTCAAATGTAGCATACCACAAGAGGGTTCAGATGGGAATTGTACAATTTAACTGGTAAAGTGCTGGAAGCCCATATTTGGGCTTTATTTTAATGTGAAGGCGCTGCCACTTAAGTGCTTCATATTTTCTGGATGTGCTTCAGACTAAATTTGAAGTAAAATTATTTAGTTTGTTGGGGATTTTCCTTGTTACAATTTATGGGAGAGTGCATATGGGCACTCTCCATAAATTGTAACAACGCAAAGACATATTAACAAATCTAGACAATCAAAAATGAAAGTGTCAATGACACTGTAGCTCAACTTGTTAAGACATGTGCATGTATAGTATGTGACACAGCAATGACAAACATCTAGGTAATGACCTGATAACAAAGGTACATATAAAGTATTGTAACGGTCTGTACATAAATACTGACCGTAGCCTGTAACAAATGTATAGGTAAAGTATTGTAAAGGTGGGTGACAGTCAGGTGCTAAACTAGAAAAAAATCTTTGAGTCCCAGAGTGGGTCTGACTGAACCCCAAAATATTTGTTCTCATAGCACAGTGATAACAAAGGCACCACAAAACACACTCATTCCTGTCCCAAGGTGAAAACAAAGGGACCCAAGAAGTTTCGTGAAGATCAGTTCATCAATACGAGCTGTATAGAAGTTGTGACAAAAAACTGATTGGACCTAATTTCGGTACAAAATGGCTGCCAGCGGCCATATTGAATTTCAGACCAGACCCCAAAACACTCGTTCTTGTCCCACGGTGATAACAAAGGTACCCATGAAGTTTCGTGAAGATCGGTTGATAAATACAGCCTCTAGCCCGAGCCGTATTGACACGTGCTCTTACAGTGTATAAGTAGCACTGAAAAAATCAAAGTTCATCTAATTTGCATAATTTCTGCACAAGAAAAAAACCCATATTATATGTGATGTATTCCATGTTACTAAACATTCATACAAAAATTTATTCAAATCAGAACTTTCATACAGAAGTTCTGTACAAAAGACTGATTGCACTAATTTTGGTATAAAATGGATGCTGGTGGCCATCTTGAATTTTGGACCACTCCCAAAAACACTTGTTCTCATCCCATGTTGATAACAAAGGCACCCAAGAAGTTTCGTAAAGATCAGTTCATAAATACGGCCTCTAGCCTGAGCCGTATAGAAGTTGTGTACAAAAATCTGATTAGACCTAATTTCGGTACAAAATGGCCACTGGCAGCCATCTTGCATTTTAGACCACACCCAGAAACACTTGTTCTCGTCCCAAGGTGATAACAAAGGTACCCAGATGTTTCATGAAGATCGGTTCATAAATACAGACTCTAGCCCGAGCCGTATTGACATGTGTACTTACTGTATGTAAGTAGCACTGAAAAAATCAAAGTTCATCAAATTTGCATAATCTCTGCACGAGAAAAAAACCCATATAAAATGAGATGTATCCCATGGTACTTAACATTCACACAAAAAATTATTCAAATCAGCGTTTTCATATGGAAGTTCTGTGCAAAAATCTGATTGCACCTAATTTTGTACAAAATGGCTGCCATCGGCCATCTTGAATTTCGGACCGGACCCAAAAACACTCGTTCTCGTCCCACGGTGATACCAAAGGTACCCAAGAAGTTTCGTAAAGATTGGTTCATAAATACGGCCTCTAGCCCGAGCCGTATTGCCATTTGCACTTATAGTGCTGAAAGTAACACCAAACAAGAGGCCCCAGGGGGCCTGAGGGCGCTCACCTGACATGGTAGCCTAAATAGCAACCCAGCGAATTGATTTCCACAAGTTGCATCTGTTCCTCCTAAGAAAAGCTGAAACCAAATATCCAAATATTCTGACCAGTGGATCTAAAAAAAGATTTTTAAAGAATATTCCTCATACTGAACTAAGTCATAATTCGGGCTCCCACAGGAAGCCCATATATGAACCCAGGGACTTGGCTTTAACAAACCTGAATCTCACACCCCTAAGGATTCTGCACACCAAATATCAAAACATTCCGACTGCTGGATCTGAAGAAGAAGATTTTTAAAGAAAATTCCTCATTTTGAACCAAGTTACAATTCGAGCTCCCACAATCAGCCCAAATATGGACCTAGGGACATGGCTTGAACAAACTTGAATCTTACCCCCCTAAGGATGCTGCATAAAAAATATCAAAAGCATTCATCTGCTGGATCTGAAGATTTTTAAATAAAATTCCTCATTTTGAACTAAGTTGTCATTCAGGCTCCCATAGTGAGCCTAAATATGAACCAAGGGACTTGGCTTGAACAAACTTGAATCTCAGCCCCCTAAGGTTGCTCCATGCCAAATATCAAAACATTCCAACTGCTGAATCTGAAGAAGAAGATTTTTAAAGAAAAATTCCTCATATTGACTAAGTTATAATTTGGGCTCCCACAGGGAGCCCAAATATGGACCCATGGACTTGGCTTTAACACACTTGAATTCCCCCTCCCCCCCAAGGATGCTACTCACCACATATCAAACCATTCCGACTGCTGGATCTGAAAAAGAAGATTTTTTAAGAAAATTCCTCATTTCGAACAAAGTTACAATTCAAGCTCCCACATTGAGCCCAAATATGGACCTAGGGACATGGCTTGAACAAACTTGAATCTCACCCCCCTAAGGATGCTGCATACCAAATATCACAAGATTCTGCCTGCTGGATCTTGAGAAGATTTTCAAAGAAATTTGCCTGAAATGCACTAAGTTCGAATTTGGGCTTCTATAGTGAGCCCAAATATGAATCCAGGTGGCCGATTTGAACAAACTGGAATCAGATCCACCCCACAATGTTGCATACCAAATATCAAAAGATTCTGCCTGCAGGATCTGGAGAAGAAGATTTTTGAAGAAATTTGCCTGAAATGCACTAAGTTCAAATTCGAGCTTCTATAGTGAGCCCAAATATGAATCTAGGGAGCCGATTTGAACAAAATAGAATCAGATCCACCCCACAATGTTGCATACCAAATATCAAAAGATTCTGTCTGCTGGATCTGGAGAAGAAGATTTTTTAAGAAATTTGCCTGAAATGCACTAAGTTCAAATTTTGGCTCCTATACTGAGCCCAAATATAAACCCAAGGGGCCGATTTGAACAAACTTGAATCAGATCCACCCCACAATGTTGGATACCCAATATCAAAAGATTCTGCCTGCTGGATCTTGAGAAGAAGATTTTCAAAGAAATTTGCCTGAAATGCACTAAGTTCAAATTTGGGCTCCTATACAGAGCCCAAATATAAACCCAAGGGGCCGATTTGAACAAACTTGAATCAGATCCACCCCACAATGTTGCATACCAAATATCAAAAGATTCTGCCTGCTGGATCTGGAGAAGAAGATTTTCAAAGAAATTTGCCTGAAATGCAGTAAGTTCAAATTTGGGCTCCTATACTGAGCCCAAATATAAACCCAGGGGGCCGATTTGAACAAACTTGAATCAGATCCACCCCACGATGTTGCATACCAAATATCAAAAGATTCTGCCTGCTGGATCTGGAGAAGAAGATTTTTTAAGAAATTTGCCTGAAATGCACTAAGTTCGAAATCGGGCTCCTATACTGAGCCCAAATATGAACCCAGGGGGCCGATTTGAACAAACCTGAATCAGATCCACCCTCCAATGTTGCATACCAAATATCAAAAGATTCTGCCTGCTGGATCTGGAGAAGAAGATTTTTTAATGTTTTTCCCATTGCCTACAGTGTTAAAAAGTGCTGACTCAGCACTTTTTCAATGTCCCGAAACTGTACCCTATGATAAAACCGATGGCAATTTTTTTTACCAATTCTTTCTGTTGGTCCTAAGGAAGCTTCACACCAAATAAAAATTCTCGGTGCCGTGCAGTTTTGGAGATATGGGCGTTTTAATTTTTTTCTATTTTTAGCTCCTGCGGTTCCCATGGGGCTACGGGAAAAAAAAAATCAGCATAAATTAGTTACTTATGACCCAATAAGCCCTCACATAAAATTTGGTTCAAATCAGCCTCTCGGTTTGGAAAATAGAAATTTTGGGCGGGGCCAAAAATTTTGCCCCTCCCATAACGACTCCAAGTATAGCCCCACAAACTTCTCTTGAACAAATCTGAGTCTACACCTCAAAAGGAAGCTGCACAGCAAATATCAAGTCTCTGCTACTGCTGGTTCATGAGAAGAAGATTTTTTAAGATTTCAGCACACTTTTTGGGTGTGGCCCTACCCACGGGCGGGGCAACTTGATTTGAACAAAATCAAATTGCGATGTCATAACAAACTATTATCTCAAATATCAATTAAATTGGTTCAGCGGTTTGGGAGGAGAAGACGCAAACACCATGTTCACGGACGACGGACGGTGAGTGATCACTATAGCTCTCCTGACTGAAAGTCAGGTGAGCTAAAAACATCAAAGTTAGTCTAATTTGCATAATTTAAGCACGAGAAAAAAAAAACGTATTATATGTGATGTATCCCATGGTACTAAACATTTATACAAAAAATTATACAAATCAGCGCTTTCACATGGAAGTTCTGTGCAAAAAACTGATTGCACCTAATTTTTTACAAAATGGCAGCCAGTGGCCAACTTGAATTTTGGATCGGACCCCAAAACACTCGTTCTGGACCCACGGTCATAACAAAGGTACCCAAGAAGTTTTGTAAAGATCGGTTCATAAATGCGGCCTCTAGCCCGAGCCGTATTGAATTGCTGACGGACAGACGGCCAGATGGACGACTGGCCATGGCATAAGCTCAAATTTGGCTTCGCCAAAGTTGAGCTAATAATTCAGCACTGTACCAGTTAAGAGTTCCTAAATCCTTAACCGGTAGAGTTCTAAATTATTTTTGGTCATCAAAATTTGTTCACTTGTCTCTGCCTTGTTACATGATGTAAACAGATATTAACATTTGACTGCATATACAGAATGAAGAGAATGGATTACTACTTAATCGCAGCGCCATATATTCTCCACTCAAAAAGTATTTATAGATGTTCATAATAGCACAAGAAACACTTGCAAACTTTCATCACATGGACCACCGGGTGCAACCTGGTGGGCCATGTGATGAAAGCTTGCAAGAACTTCTTGTGTTTTGTCCTCAGTCATTGTAAATAATTTCTTAGTGAAAAATCTTTCCCATGGTGACTTAATAGTAATCCACCCTCCTAAATTTCTTATTGGGTGTTTTTTAAGGTCACATATTTCTGCACAATGGCTAATCATGACCACGACAGTTTTATGGGTGGAGGAAGCCGGAGTACCCGGAGAGAACCACCGAGCAACTGTCAGCTCCCAAAAATACTGACTCCAGACAAGCAGGGTTAGCATTGGTTGAAGACGGGTGCACCATCGACGTGCAGTACGCCTTAGTACACAATGTCACCATGCCCCCCCCCCCCCCCACATGGGCAATGGGGGTGAAGTGTACTACCCTCCTAATACTGTCGTCTCAGTATCTGCTTTCGGTTTGATTGGTTAAGGTCGTGATTTCACTACCGACCTCGCTAATAGCACATTATATTTTGCATTGCACAGGGCAAACACTCTTGCGTATTTCAGACTACTTCATTTTTCAACAGTAAGAAGCACATTAACTTAGAAGCATTTTCAGCACTAACTGTGACACGACTTCTACTTTTAACTGTATCATCAGGTCTCTTGTACAGAATATCAGGATTCTGTTGTTCTCAGAGCAAATGCTTACCACATTTTCCTGTACTTTAATTTTGGAGGTCTTTCTTGATCTCTTTTGTCGACTTCTCTGCACATTTTGTTTATCAGTTTCATTATTGGAGTCACTGCTGGTCAAATCAGGGACATCATCCTGAAATAATCAATCAAATATAATTTTTAATCAAATGAATTGATTTACTAACAGAGCCCCAGATTAAAAATACAAAACTCATGTTAAAGCAAACAAGCAAATACCCAGAGATGCCAAACTCCCCATTCCCTCCACAAAGAGTGAAGTGGCTTGAAATGTTTATGAAAAGAACCAACAAACAAACAATGAAATTAGGTGATTATCAAATAACAGTGAGATCACCAATGTATGCCTAAATTAAGTTTTATCAAAATCTGATTATATTTGTTCCAGTTTTTGCATTCACACAGTCATTATATATATTATGACAAACACCAAATTTTCAGCAATGAGGGGTGTACGTAAGTGCTACAGAAATTGATGAAAGTGGTTAAATATTTAGTAAAATCAAGATAATACTACAATGTAAGCATACACAAAGTTTTATAAAAATCTGATTATGTTTGTTCAAGTTAGGCCCCTGCAAACATTCGATTGTTTGAGTTGAAGTCGAGTCGATAAACAAATTTCGAGGCAAAAATAAAGTCAGGAATAATAATAACACTTTGGCTAACCACTGATTTGTCACGGTTCTTGGACGAGAAGGCCTTGGTTACCCCTGTACTCCCAACTGCCTCCCTATTCCCATGCTTCTCCTCTCCTCCCAACACTCGAAGACGAACTGATTGATGACATCCCTTGCCCCATTCTTCCCAATCTCTCTGATTAGCATATTAACCCTCTCCTTTGAGTCTCCCCCTAACCACATGTCCTTCATTCTCCCATCCCACTTCCCCATTATAGTCCCAGTGAATCTTATTCTTTTAGACTGGTACTTTGGGCATTCTAGATGAAAGTGTTCCAGGGTCTCCACCATGCCCAAATTACACATCTGGCACTCCCTTTCATTGTCCTTCACAATTTTTCCCCTCAGCTCCAGGGATCGCGACCACATCTTGAACAGCAGTGACCCCCCAAAGGTGCCATCAAGGTACTCTTCAAAGCCTGGCTTCTCCTTATCACACAGGCCACCCAAAGACCTCTTTGATTTGACCCCCCTCTTGCCAATTACGGTTACAATCCTCCATGACACTTTCTCTGACGATTTTTTTTATCCTGGTTGGCCCCAACGTCCAGGTCCGAGATCTCCAATGAGTAGTTCTCTACTAGCTCTCTCACTTGGACCATCCACGTCTTCATATTTGAGTTGAAAATTCTCAGGAACATTACTTTACACCATCGGCTGTCTGGGAGATTTACCAAATAATTAAGATAACCGAGTTTCAATAGGTCTATCCTGTCCTTGATCCTCATCAACCCAAGCTCACCCCTGATTGCTTCTAGCGCTGTGGCATTACTCGACCCTGTTATCCAATGGCCTGCATCGTTCTGCAGGATTTCCAAGCTCTTTACGGCCGTCTGGTTTAGGGGTACCACTTCCGTACCGGTGGTGATACTTGGCAGACCCACCATTTCCCAAATGGTTTTCCCCACGAAAACCTTATTGAAACTGTTTCTCCCTATAAGTTTCATTTGGTCAGAATCAATTTATTTGTGTGGTTTATATATAAAAATCGAATAGTATACGTACAGTCGTACAAACACAATGCGAGAAATTGAGGGTGACGCGCAAACACACAACGTCGACATGGAACTTCCAGTGTACAGGCTTGGGGCGAATACTTTGTAAATGTATTCGAATGCGAATACTTTGAAATTTCATGATTACGAATACAAATACACAAATTTTCAAATGTATTTGAATACAAATACAACAAGGGCAACGCCCCCGGTCCCCCGACCAAGATGGCAAATTCAAGGGAGCTGTTAGGATGCAATTTGTTCGCAGAGCATGGCCATTTTTTAACTTGACCTGTATTTCCAACCAATTAAACCACATACTTAGTTTCGTTTCAATCAAATGATCCAAAGTAAAGTTATCATCCGGACAACACAAAAACCGTATTTTCTAAGTCGAAAAAGGGGAATAAATCCAGTAAAAATCAGTGGAGCGTGCCCATTTTTGAACTTGACCTGCATTTCCACCCAAATAAGCGGCATACTAAATTCTGTTTCAATCAAATGATCCTAACTAAAGTTATCATCCGGACAACACAAAAACTGTATTTTTTAAGTCGAAAAAGGGGAATAAATCCAGTAGAAATCAGTGGAGCATGCCCATTTTCGAACTTGACCTGCATTTCCACCCAAGTAAGACACATACCAAATTTAGTTTCAGTAAAATCATCCAAACTAAAGTTATCATCCGGACAAGGGTGTGATGGACGGATGGACGGACGCACGCACAGACAGACGGATGGACGGACACTGCTGATTACAATAGACCCCCGAAGGGTCGGGGGACAAATACATAACAATGTATTCATGAATACATTTTTGAATACTTGAATACTTTTTAAATTAGAAGTATTTATAGCAAGGCCTTTAAGTCATTTTTTAAATTGATGGTCCTTTAGCTGAAGCTTTAATTGTACTTACCATGCTTTGTTGGAAAACTAACGTAATTACCTGACCAGAAATCCACTCTATGGGTGTCATAGTAATTAGACTACTCTCCATGGACAACACATCACAAAATGAACATTAAGTATCAACATCCTCCTGAACATTAAGTATCAATTGCAAAGACACCACATAAGAAGGACTAGTAAAGTTTTATCCAATGCACTTCATGGTTAAACCTGGAGGTCTGTTGGCTGAAAGTTTGCTAACAGCAGTAGTATTTTCTTTATAATATTTACATGCTTTCACCGATTATAATTAGACATACTGAGCTGTACAACAGTGACCTTAAACAGGAATAAATAAATAAATAAATAAATAAATAAATAAATAAATAAATAAATAAATAAATAAATAAATATGTGTTTTCACTGTGAAATAATGGATAAACAGAAAAACTTTAATTAAATCCAAAAATTTAGAATATAATATCATTGAATAACTGAGTTGTGTCTAATAACACAAGTTTTTTTGTTTTATTTTTAACTGTCCATGTTTTCAACAATTTAAAAAGCCAAGGGGATATGTGGCCATTGTTACATAAACAGGTTGTATTGTGACAAGTTAATTGATAATTAAGTCTATTGTCTGCTTTCAATGCATAAATTTCAGAGTGTTTGGTGGTATATAAATAATGGTGCGCGGAAAAAAAGTAACAGGAAAAAAAGAAACGGAAAAAAGTAACAATTTTTGCTAGGAAAAAAGTAACAGGAAAAAAAGAAACACTTTTATATTTATTTTTCAATATAATTCACCAAGTAAGAACAATGACAAACATATACTAAAGAACAATGACAAACAGTAAGTTAGAATTGTCTACACATATTTAGCACAAATTATTACTTAGCAAATGTTATTATTCCGTAATATTATTTCATCTTATATTTATTCAACAACAGTAAGTTAGAATTGTCTACACATATTTAGCACAAATTATTACTTAGCAAATGTTATTATTTCATCATTTAACAATTAACAAGTAATTTGACAAGTAAGAACAAATACAAACATATACTAAACATAAACATTAAGTAAGAACAATGACAAGCATATACTAAAGCACTACACACATTTACATTAAGCACAAATTATCACTTAGCACATATTATTACTATTCTTAAATGTTTTTATTAAGTCTAATGTTCTGGCCGACTCCAGCGAGAAAATTAGAGATGGAAAGGCTGCCATCTCTGTACTGTTTGCACAGAATGTTGAGTCTCTGTTGAAGGGCCTCCATTCCCTTCTTTTTTCTTGCTTTTGGCAACACTCCCATGGCAGCTTGTTGCTTTGTGGTGCGTGTCAGACTTTGGTCTTTCTGAAACCACTGGATTGTCTTCCAAACCGATGGATGTTGCTGGCCAACTAGGTTATAAAATTTGTTATTCCAGCCTTCACAAGAGTTATTAGTCGTAGACTCTCCAAGTATTGTAGCTTGATGAACATTCCAAGTTGCTGGAGTGTAGGCCGGTGGAGTCAATCTGAGACTAAGGAGCTGCAGGGAACCAGAAGCTGTTTGTGGGCGTTGTCTGTATTTGCCAGTCACATAGTTCTCATCAAAGTAACTGAGTAACTCTTCAGCCTCTTCAGGGACAATGTCCTTAAGATGGTTCATTCCATCTCTCACATCTTCTATGGGCAGAAAAGCTAGGCCATCAAGTTTGCCACAGAACAATCTGAAGTCCTCATTTTCACGATAAGTCTGAACCAAGCCAAGACTCTGAACCTTTCTCCAAGTACTCTGTGTTAAGTGATAAAAACAACCTTTACTCTGTACATGTCTACCAAACACAGCATTTACAGCACGCAGCACAGCATCTTCAAAATCCGTAACAACAATCTCAACATTCAAATCTGAATTTAACTCAACCAACTCATCTACAATGGCTTGAAACAATATCTCATAAGAAGTATGTGTTTTTCTCTGCAAGATGGCATATACACAAGACATGAAAGTGTCATGGAACTTGACCCTAACCATGAATTTGTTGAAACAATGGAGGAGACAGAGCAAAGTTTCCATCCATGAATACAGTTGTAGCATTACTCAGTTCATTTAGTTCATCTCTAGTAGCAAAAGCAATCACACATTCACTGGCTTCTGGACCATTGTCAAATAGCAGGAATGACTCAGCACCATCAGCTGTTTTGGAAAAGTCTTCTGGTATTGTCAGCTCGCTGAGAGTCTTTGGTGCGGGCGGAGTTCTCCTATGGTACCTGAGACTGCGCTTGGTGTTTTCGAGTTCTGGCAGCATCATCTTCACCTGGTCATCGGCACTGGATACAGCATTAGCAACGATCTGAGCAGGCTTATCTAAAGAACTGGAATCTTGTTGTCTCATGGAGTTTCTCAGTTTTGTGTATGAAACTGCTGCTTCTTCAGGAGGATGGTTGTGTGGCTTCCGTAGAACTGGGCTTTCCATGTCTATAGTTGTGCTTAGGCTGGCACAGCAGTCTGACTTTGCACGCTTGCTACATTTCCACCATATCTTATTCTTCCTTTTGCTAGCAACAGTGTACATGTGTCCATCAAGACAGACCTTCTTTCCTCTCTTGTTGCTTTCTATTACTTCCATACTGAAAATGAACATGTGATGAACATGAATGAATGAAAGGTTTTAGTGCGCCGAAGGCGCGCAGGGACATTGTGGGATTTACAAATCCCTTGCGACCCCGTTAACCTTTTTTTTTTCCCTTGGATCACACAGGCCTAGCTTTCTTATTGCCCAAAATGGAGTCTGAGGGGGTTATGCACGCGGTTAGAATACCCGGCAGTTTACGTTGGATTGTTAGATGGTCAATACTCAATCCCTCAACGCCTTTAAAACTATTAGAGGGCGAGCTCTATTCGGTTCCAGTTCGGCGATGGTAGAGGTTTCAGTCCCACCATGGTGGCGAGCCAGAATGTAATGTTGTGCGATGGCAAGTTTAAGGGAAGAAGAGAAAAGAAAACCAAACAGCAACGCCGGTTTGGTAGCGGCCCCGGTATATGACCATAGCGGTTACAAAAAAGAAGTGGAGAAAGCTCCAACAGTTTAGTTTTAAAAAACCGGGAGTCATCCATCAAGCCTTCTGGGAGATAGGATGCCGTATGTGATTTTGAGGTATCTGGTTATCCTTCGGGAATTCCAAATGACCTCCTCCACCCCCCCCCCCCCCCCCAAAAAAAAAAAAAAAAAAAAAAAAAACTCTCACTGACACACACCCTCAAGCCCTTAAAAGGGCTGTTAAATCTTTATTCAAATGTTTATTTATATCAAATGTACACTCGTTCCCAGCCAGACAAGCTTGTTTCAATCCTTGCCTAGCGTTTGGTGGTTTCTTGTATATGTTGCAGAAAGGTAGGTTGCACCAATTCCTCCTACGCTTTGTCTACCATTTCCATGCGTCTTCTTGATAAGAGTGTTGCAAGAAAATTTGAGAATGTTCAGTTAGAAAAGTTATAGGTAGAGAGAAAGATAGGTATCCGCTATTGTATATTGTGCCTGCTGTGTGATTGTTGCTATGGATGGGGTAAGGGGTGTGTTTCTTCGGAGCCCACTCCCCACACGCAGAGTTGCGAGGCAATCCTCACAGACTCAATCCTAAAGATCTCAATGAGTAGCGAGGCAATCCTCACTGACTCCACGCAGTTTAATTCTATTGAGTAATTTTAATTTATTGTGGATTATTTTGTTTTTCTGTTTGGGGTTCGGTGTTCGTTCAGCTTCACCATTGATTCACTATCCTGGAGTATGTGGAGGGTTTTGTTATATAGATCTTATTAAATGCGTTTCAATCGCGCTTCAGCAGAGTTGCGAGGCAGTCCTCATAGACTCTATCCTAACGTTCCCAATGAGTAGCGAGGCAATCCTCACTGACTCCTCGCGATTTAGTTATATTGTATAATTTTTATTTTATTATATTTGATTATTTTTTTTTTTTTTTTTTTTTTTAATTTTTATTATTTTCTGGAAACTTATTTTGTTTTTCTGTTAAGGGATCGGTGTTCGTTCAGCTCAACGATTAATTCACTCTCTTGGAGTCTGTTGAGGGTTTTGTTTTGTAGGTCTTTTAATCGCGTATCAATAGTTTCTATTTTTGCTAGCTCGTGAAGTTCCTTTATCGGTGTCCATTTCGGTTTGCATAGTGCCACTCGCAGGGCATAATTTTGAACCCTCTGTAGCTTCTGAATGTTGGTTTTGCTTAGGTCGCTTGTTATTATGGCACCGTATTCTAGTACCGGACGTATAAATGTTTTGTAGAGCTTGAGAAGCACATCTTTGTTTGCTCCCCAATTTCTACCTCTGATCATCTTCAGAAAATTGATACGTTTAGTAGCTCTAACCGTAATGGAGTTTACATGACTGTTTAGACTGAGATTGCTATCTAGGATAAATCCCAAAAATTTGGCCTCTTTGTTTGCTTCTAGTTTGTGATCGTATAACTGGAGATCGATACTCGGGACTGGTTTTTTCCTTTGCTTTTTGAAGAACGTAACTTTTTGAGTTTTTGCGGCATTGAGTTTGATGCGCCACAGGGCACACCAGCTCTCAAGATCGCGAATGGTATCCTGTAGACGATTTTTAATTATGTTTCTGGACTTGCTGGCTGTCCAAATGCCTTTGTCGTCTGAGAACTGCGATAGTTCAACAAAGTTTTTCCCTACTTTTTCAATATCATTCACATATATTATGAAAAGAAGCGGACTTAGAACCAATCCTTGTGGTGTTCCCGCTTCGAGTATTACTTCCTCTGACACCTCGAATGATGAACATAAACCTAACCTGCCCCTTTATATATTAAATTGGGTGAAGCCAAACTTGTTGAGCTTATCAAGATGTTATTCCAACTGATACTATTCAACAAAGAAATATGAGATAAACCAGTTCATTTGTTTTTATAATTTAACTGATTAAAGGTGAAAAGTCCAAAAGACAGTTAATTTTGATTGATCAATCACCTTGAGATGAACATATTGATTTGTTTTCATAAGTAAACTGATCAAAGGTAAAACATACAATAAACAGATACACTTGTTAATATTAAACAAGTGTTTCTTTTTTTCCTGTTACTTTTTTTCTGAGACTTTTTTTCCTGTTTCTTTTTTTCCTGTTACTTTTTTTTCCTACATTCATAAATAATATCAGGGATTATTAAGTCTTTTTAAGTCTTTAATATTGATATGAGGTGTGAATTTGTTGTCTGGAGTCCATGGTTTTGATCTGGCAGGGTTGGGGTTTTCATATTCAGTATTCGTATTCAGTCGTATTTGAATACAGTTTATCAAGTATTCCAATGTATTCAGTATTCACTGAATGTTATGAATATATGTATTCGTATTTAAATACATTAAAATTTGAGCTGTATTCATGAATACATTTTGAATACTTTCTATATTTTGGAATTAAAGAACCATATACTGAATAAAAGGTTTTCACAGATCAAAACCATGGACTCCAGACAACAAATTCACACCTCATATCAATATGCCAAGCTTACAGTCAAGAAGGGAGTGAAGCAATCACAGGTACATACAGATTCTTTTGTCGTCTATTCAAACATGCATTCAAGTGTGCTACATTGTTAACGTACGAACTGTTGAATGTTAGCAAGAATATGTGGATAAATTATCAGTACAATGCCAAAACAATCCTAATGTGCCTGTTTTAAATTGGAAATATAGGTCGCCGGACATTTCCCCATCGGACATTTCCCCATCCAGACATTACCCCATCCCATTAAGGCAGGACATTTGCCCATCGGACATTACCCCATTCTACTTAATAGAAAAACAGACAATTCCCTATGCGGACTTTTAACCATCCATTTCTTAATTTTTTATGGGTCCGTCTGTTTAAAATTTTCCTATTGATTTATTGTGCATCATTCTCTTTTTATTAAGCCGACATGGGTAATGTTGTTTGAATTGTTCGATTAATGTTCTTTTGTCACTATCATTGACGGGATTAAACCTCATCAGGATCTAACAGTATTTTTATTTGTTCTCTCTGAGAAGCTACTTTTGTTCAAAGATATCGTCGAGTTGATTGATAAACAGTGGTGTCTTCATTAAAGGAAATGTCAATGAATGCATCAGTGTTTATTAAACAACTCTATAAAAAGTGTTTATAAGACATTTGTGTTCTGTTTTCGTAGCAATTTACAGTTAACTTTTTTGTTGAGTTGATTGATAAATGGTCATGTCTTCACTGATGCGAAATACAATGAATACATTACTTTTTATCACACAAGTGGATTGAACAATATGAATGTTTTCATTGCAATTTTAATATTTGTTCTTTCTGTCAAGCTTCTTTCGTTCAAAAATATTGTTAAGTTGATTGATAAACAGTCGTGTCTTCATTGAAGTAAATGTCAATGAATGCATCAGTGTTTATCAAACAACTCAACAGGAAGCATGTGTATGAGCCAAAAACCAAAAGAATGGTTTTAGCGCGCCGAAAGCGCGCTGGGACATTATGGGGAAAGCCCCTTTCGACCTTCATGTGTATGAGATTTAAAAGCAAACATATTTATATACATATATACATACACTTGTACCCAGTAAAAAATTCTTGTTTTTTATTATTGATATTGTGTTTTCACTGTTGTGAAATTCAGATTGTGCTAAAATGTGCTAATGCCTACACCATATGCCGAGATGTTGTTTTTTCGAGTTATAAAAGAATAAAAAATGAAAACTTTTTAAGAGTTACTTGTCACGCATTCGCATGTGGAAGCTGTCAGCTACATTGGACATGGGGTAATGGGGTAATGTCCAATGGGGAAATGTCCACCTCCGATGGTTGATGTCTGAAGGGTAAAGGTCCGCCCTTGATGAGGAAAGGTGTCAATATCCGATGGGGAAATGTCCACCTCCGATGGGGAAATGTCTGCCTCTGATGGGGGAATGCTGATGGGGAAATGTCCGTCCTCGATGGGGAAATGTCCGGATGGGGAATTGTCCGATGGTGAAATGTCCAATGGGGAAATGTCCACGCACCGAAATCTGGTTTTGGGTCGAAAAAAAATCCATATTAACAGGGGCCCAGTACAAGATACATGTATGGCATTCACAGTCATTATAAGACAAACACTGAACTTGAAACAAAAAGGGCATAACTCTTCAGAACAGGCCTGAAAATAAGCAGTCTGACATTTGCAGAATAAGGTCCCCAGAGGGTGAATTTGATGATGTTATCCCATACAGTGCGCCAATTTATCCTCTGGGTACCTCTTTCTGTTTAGTTTTGAGACCCTGATTCAAATTGAGGTTCACAGAGGGTAAATTTAGTGATGCTACCCTGCTGTGCAGGGTAGCATCACTAAATTCACCCTCTGGGAACCTCATTTTGCAGATAACAGTCTGCTTATTTTCTGACTTGCTTCAGAATTCATAAATATACTTGATTGCTTTGGCCCAGAATATTACTCGAGCCTTCGGTTCTTGTGATATCCTGTGCCAAAGCAATCTTGTGCAATAATTCTTAACCCATTCAAACATATGTGCAGTTCTGTATTTATCACATACCTTCCATGTAACAACCAGCCTACATGAAAATTAAGCTAAACACACTTTTTAATTGGACAATTGCTGCATTTCAGTTGCTGCCAACACGACATCACTGTAGTAGTGTGTCCATCTCGGAAACCAACAGGGAGTACAGCCATTTCAGTTGTCAAAAGTTAGCTTTAATAATTTCATACTTTTCTTTCAGGTGTTTATGTTGATCGATATAGTGTTTTAGTGTTGTATAGGTGTGATTTGTAATAAAAGATAGTTATATTAGTGTTTAGTTTAGTTTCTCTGTCGGATTTTAGTGGCGTGTTCCCTATCTTCGCGCGGGTCATTTTCGGTGTTTTGTTTTGTTTTGTTTACGTTTTCGACCGCTTTCTCAAATTATTAGTTCCTCTTTGTAATTTTGGCTATTGGTCATTGGATTCTGTATATTATTTGTAATCATGAATGGTAAGTGTACGACGGGTGTTCAGATGGAGGTAAGTATGGGTGTTAAGGGAGGTCTGAGGGAGGTGAGTCGAGGGGTGCAGGTGGGGGAGAGTGAGGATCCGGAGGCATGCAGACAGTGTAATATGAGGTATGGTGGTGGTCGGTCAATGGAGAGTAGTGGGGTATGTGCGAATTGCAGGGATATTTTACAGTTGTTAGAGAAGTGTGTTGGATTCGAGCGGGAGATTGCAGAGCTGAGAGGGAGGTTGGGGAGGGCCGGTGTATCTGGAGTTACCCCGTTGAAGGTTACCTACGATGGTGAGGTGGAAGGTGGGTGGAAGGTCGTTGTGGACTCAAGGAGGAAACTGGGAAGCAGGAAACGTGGGGGAATAATGCTTGATGTGGGGGGTGTAACTGAGGAGGGGGGTTCTAGTAGGAAAATTCTGAAGGTGGTGTCAGGCCAGGGCTGCGGCGAGTCTGGAATCCAGAGTCGGCGTAAGGCTGCCAAGGTTGTTAGGTGGTGTTTAGAAAACAGGTTTAGTGTTTTAGACTCTGATACCCCTGGGGACGAGAGTGAGGGGGAAAGTGTGGGGGGTGAGATGGTTGTTGATGATGATAGGCCAGTCGGGGTAAGGAGGGCGGTCAAGAGAAAGAGGGGGCCAGGAGCTTGCAAACCGAGAGGAGGTGCAGATGATATAGGAACTGGGGCCAGAAGAAGAAAATTAGTTGTAGCGGGGAGCAGCATTGTACGTGGGATTGACAATGTAGTTTGTGGTCCTGATAGTTCCAATCGAACAGTCTTGTGCTTTCCGGGGGCGAAGGTAGAGGATCTCAGGGACCGGGTAGATGGCATTGTGGCAGGGTCAGGACCGGAACCGGTAGTGGTGGTCCATGTGGGGACCAACAATATCAGGGAGAGAAGGTCAGTAAGTTTGGTGGAGTCGTATAGAGGCTTAGTCGGCAAACTGCTAAGTAGGAATGCAAGGGTAATCGTTTCCGGGGTCCTTCCTGTCCTTGGAGGTGGGGACGAACGGAACTCAAGGATTTTGGCGCTAAATGAAGAGTTAGAAGACTACTGTGTTGATCTGGGAATTCCCTTTATCGACAATTGGGACACGTTTTGGGGCAATGGGAGCATGTACGGGCGTGACGGGCTGCATCTTAGCAGGGCGGGGAAACGGGTATTAGGGGATAAAATTCGACGGGTAGCAGAGCCTTTTTTGGAGAGGAGCGGGGTGGGAGGTCAGAGGAAAGTATAACGAAAGTGGACATAGGTTGGGTGAACAAGAGTGAGGGGGGCAGAATAAGTTTACCAAGACTAGCACCAGAAAACAATGGGCCCAGTAGGCGGAAGCCAATAAACCTCGGTACCCTGAAAGTGGGTTATAGCAACATCCAGGGTCTCCACCGGAAAGTAAGTGAAATTGCTACATTGATCGAGGCAGAGGAGTTTGATGTCATGGGCTTAAGCGAGACGTGGGTAAGACACGAGGAACGGGTAGACCAAGTAAGGGGGTGTGTGTGGATAGGTGTAGGGCGAACGGAAGGCCAGAAAAAGAGGGGAGGGGTAGGCATGTACATTAAAGAGGATTTAAAACCGTCGCTGATTACAGATCTGGAAGATATCATCACCTCGGCTGATGTGTCAAAAGAAATTGGATGGGTAAAGATCAGTCTGAGAAACAAAAGTATCGCCCTTGGGATTGTGTACTGTGTGGTGGAGGGAAGTAAACCCGAGTGGAATGACTCGATATACTCAACACTAAGGTCCAATATCACTGAACTAGAAAACAGGGGGCTCGGTATAATTCTGATGGGCGACTTTAATGGACACATAGGTGACAAGGAAGAAGGCATAGAAGGTGGGGACAAGAAAGTCAACAGGAATGGAAGGAAGCTGTTGAACTTCACAAATGAGCTCGGTCTGAAGATTCTGAACAGGGACGCTAGATGTAAGGGGAAATGGACCTGGGAGAGAAACGACAGAAAATCAATAATTGACTACATTCTCACAGATATGAATTTATGGAGGGAGGTGATAAGGGTAGAAGTGGATGATGAGAGCAAAATGGAGTTGGATAGTGATCACAACTTGATTACAGTGACGATGAGGGCCAAAAACCTAGAGAAAAGGAAAGGAAGCTTCAAGGAGATCTGGGAACTCAAAAAGGATGCCGACTGGGCGAAGTTCGAAGAAAAACTGAAACCAAAGCTTGCAGCCGTACACAAGGGGGGTAGTGTCCAGAAGATGGCCGACGCCATAGTTGCGAGCCTAGTGGAGGCAGGGAAGAAAAGTGTAGGAAAGATTAGGGTGCCAACACGGGAACTTGGGTACAGAGTGAACAAAGAACTGAAAAGGGCCATAAAGGTTAGAAAAGCTAAATGTGCTGCATACAGGAGAAGTAGAAAACTTAAGGGGGTGGAAAGCAATGAGGCCATGGTAGCAAAGGAAGAATACCAACAAGCACGAAATAAAGTAAACAAGATTAAAGACGACAACCGGAGAGTGTGAAATAGCAGTCTTATTAGGGCGATAAGAACGACAGGGGGGTCGAGTTCGAGCATATTTTGGAAATGGGTGAACAAACGTAACAAAGGGAATAACCAACAGAGCATTAAAGTAGATGGCAGAGTAACAGAAGAGCGAGATCAAATCGCATTAGAACTAGTCAAGCACTGGGAAAAGGTAAACGATAAGCGATGGGGCATGGGGAACCCACCAGAGTGTCCGAACCAGGTCGAGGAAAATCTATCGGACTTCGTGTGCAGCGAAATCAAAACTGAAGAGGTGCGAAGGGTGATCTCAAAATTGAGGAATGGAAAAGCGGGAGGGGTGGACGAAATTCCTAACGAGTTTATCAAAAAAGGGGGAGAGGAACTCTTGGAAAGCCTAACTGCCCTATTCAATTTAGCGATAGAAAAACAAGACGTCCCAAAGGAGTGGAGGGAAAGCAAAGTGACATTTATTCACAAAAAGGGGGAAAAAGACGTTTTGGATAACTATCGAGGGATCTCTGTCAGTAGCAACATTGGAAAGGTTTTCTGTAAAGTCCTTTATGGGAGACTAGAGGAGGTGATTGAGGAGAAGGGTTTTTTGGGAGAAATCCAGAATGGCTTCAGGAAGGGAAGGAGAGTAACCGACCATCTTTTCACGCTATCCCAAATGATAGAATCCGCGAAAGCAAAAAAGAAAAAGATGTTTATGGCCTTTTTGGATGTCAGAAAGGCATACGATAGAGTATGGAGGGAGGGTATGTGGCGCAAGCTGGAGGCTCTGGGCTTAGGAGGCGAGTTTGTTGGAATTATGAAAGCATTATATAAAGATGTACAGAGTGAACTTAGCCTGGGAAACATTACAACAATACGTGTGCCTATGGAGATAGGCCTAAAACAGGGGCATATCCTTTCGCCAATCCTGTTTGCATTGTACATCAAAGGTTTAGGAGATGAACTCCTGCGTAGCGACGAGGGGGTAGCAGTTGGGGACTTGAAGATCCCAGGGTTATTTTTTGCAGACGATATGGTTCTAGTGTCAGAAAGCAAAGAGGGGCTAACGAAAATGCTGGGAATTGTTGGAAAATATGGGAGCAAATGGAGACTCGAACTTAATGAAAACAAGAGCAAAGTTATACCTGTGGGCCGCAAAGTGGACCCCACTCGAAGGTGGAGAGTGGGTGAGTTCTGCATTCCAGAAGGGAGCAGCAAATTTCTCAGTGTAGGAGAGACAGGTGATTACGAGTATTTGGGGGTAAATATAAACATTACAGGAAGAGGCATCTACCGAAACCACACAAATAAATTGATTCTGAAGGGGAAGCGAATCCTTAACCAAATGAAACTTATAGGGAGAAACAGTTTCAATAAGGTTTTCATGGGGAAAACCATTTGGGAAATGGTGGGGCTGCCAAGCATAACATACGGTACGGAAGTGGTACCCCTAAACCAGACGGCCGTAAAGAGCTTGGAAATCTTACAGAACGATGCAGGCCGATGGATAACGGGGTCGAGTAATGCCGCAGCGCTAGAAGCAATCAGGGGTGAGCTTGGGTGGATGAGGATCAAGGACAGGATAGACCTGTTGAAACTCGGTTATCTTGATTATTTGGTGAATCTCCCCGACAGCCGATGGTGTAAAGTAATGTTCCTGCGAATTTTCAACTCAAATATCAAAACGGGGTGGATGGTCCAAGTAAGGGAGCTAGTAGAGAACTACTCATTGGAGATCTCGGACCTGGACGTTGGGGCAAACCAGGGTAAAAAAATCGTCAGAGAAAGGGTCATGGAGGATTGTAACCGTAATTGGTGAGAGGGGGTCAAATCAAAGAGGTCTTTAGGTGGCCTGTGTGATAAAGAGAGGCCAGGTTTTGAAGAGTACCTTGATGGCACCTTTGGGGGGTCACTGCTGTTCAAGCTGAGGTCGCGATCCCTGGAGCTGAGGGGAAAAATTGGGAAAGACGGTGAAAGGGAGTGCCAGATGTGTAACTTGGGCATGGTGGAGACCCTGGAACACTTCCTTCTAGAATGCCCAAAGTATCAGTCTAAAAGAATGAGATTCACTGGGAGTATAATGGGGAAGTGGGATGGGAGAATGAAGGACATGTGGTTAGGGGGAGACTCAAAGGAGAGGGTTAATGTGCTAATCGGAGAGATTGGGAAGAATGGGGCAAGGGATGTCATCAAGCAGTTCGTCTCCGAATGTTGGGAGGAGAGGAGAAGCGTGGGAACAGGGAGGCAGTTGGGAGTTCAGGGGTAACCAAGGCCTTCTCGTCCGAGAACCGCGACAAATCAGCGGCTGGCCAAAGTGTTATTATTATTATTATGTGAGTTTGTGGGGTACCAATCCTATTTGGCTTTTTAATTTTTACAGCACTCGATTGGTCGAAACCAATTGACTCCGATCAGTGTCATGGTCACAATGATCGAACTTTCAATATTGACTAAACTGCAGAGAATAACACAACAAAAACTTTTTAAATAGCTAATAAGTTTAGAACACTCCATCATTATACGACCAGTTGTAGAAAGTATTTGTCAAGGAACAAGCAGTCAGACTGTTATTTTTATTTTGTAAATTTCGGACTCAAATCTGTTTGTTTAAATATCCTGGGTAAATAAATCTAAATAAGGAACTTGGAATTTCCAACCAATCTTGACTCTGGTGCATTCATGAAGAGGCTAAAATTCAATGACTTTTAATTTGAGTGGGAAATACGGAAATTGATGAAACTGGTTGAATACTGAGATCTTCCCACAATGCAATATATACATGAACCAAGTTTTATAAAAATCAAATTATATTTTACAAGTTATTGTGTGGACAAAATTTGCAGATAGACAAATGGATGAACAGATGTAATCCAGACACCCCCCACCCCCACCCCCATTCCTCTCCTCCTTGATAAGGATTAAAAAATTTATGATTCAAAAGTACTTACCAGATCATCCTGAATTTCAGAGGTGATAACATCTTCTGATTCTGTTTGTTTCGTTTGTGGGAAACTTTCTTCATCAGGATCAGATTCGCTGCTTATTAGGTCAGGAACCTCACCCTATCATATTAAAAAACAACTTCATTTAATTTGGTCTATTCAACTTATTTACCTCATTGACTCAATAGAGGCGAGGGACGTTGTACAAACACGCGAATGTGCATGAGTGTTTTACAATATAGTCCCTCGCCTCGAATGAATTATTTCATGTAACTAGTGCAGTCAAGTGATTACTCTGTTTATTACTTTTCATTATTAACGATAATTATATTATTTAACCCATTACCTAACGTTACAGCCAAAAAGGGCCAGTGCTATTCTCAAAACTCGCCAATCAATTTTCAATATTTTTTCAGTTTTTGTCTCTAAAGCATAGGTTATGACCCCTCATTGGAACAAGCTTGTTGAGCTCGTTCCAATCAGGGGTCATAACCTATGTTTTTGAGACAAAAAAATGAAAAAATTAGTCATTCAAGAATTTTTTTTGCAAGTGTCGTCTGCTTTTCATGTTTGGTAAATGGTTAAAAAAAACAAAAACAATAAAGTCCCCATTACACCCACATCAAAGCATCTTCATTTGTACACACGGATACATGACCCAACTGTTAATTGCATAATTCACTTGTTAAGTTATCGTTTATAATCAAACCGGGAAATCCCAGTAAATCACACTTTGGAAAGTAATAAACCAAAATAAATTAAAATTGTCAATGAAAATATATGTTTACATACTCTATAATTAGAAAATTAGGAAAAATAAAAGATAAACGTGAACCAATTTAGTGATGATCATTAACTCTTTCAACACGAGAGACCGCTTTTCTGGTCCAGGAATACGATATGTCATAATTTCATTAAGGAGGATAGCTACTGAACGTATGTGGTAGAACAATTAATATTTTCAACGTGCAGCCTGAAACCGATTCTCTAATGACAAAGGTGGCGCTACATAAACAACATGGAGCTAAATCAAAAATCTGAAACCTTTATGCACATCTGGAGGACTTACCTGAACACATTTTCAACATTTCAAATGAAAACCCCTGGGAGGCTTTCGCCGGAAAACGATTCTCTAATGACAAAAGTGGGGCAATGGGTGCCACATGGGTCTGAATCAAAAATCCGAAACCTTTATGCATGTCTAGAGTCTCTACCCGAACATATAAACACACTTTCAATGTTCAAATTAAAACCCCTAGGAGCCTTTCACTAGCAACCAATTCTCTAATGACAAAAGTGGCGCTACGGGAGCCACATAAGGCTGAATCAAAAATCCCAAACCTTTAAGCATTACTAGAGATCCTACCTGAACATATGAACACACTTTCAATGTTTCAAATCAAAATCCCTAGGAGTCTTTATCCCCAAACCAATTTCCTTGTGGCAAAACTAGCATTGCAGGCACTACATGGAGGGTGTGAATTGAAAATCTAAAATCATTATGCACATCTGGAGAACCTACCTGAACATATGAACACACTTTCAATGTTTTGAATTAATAAAATCTGAAAGAGACTGGGTGAGAGATGCAGCCTATAGTGCATGCTAATGGAATTGTTGACAAATTATATTCCAAATCTAAGATGGTAACTGGTGGCCATGTTTTTTTTTTAACGAAATTCAGAAAAGTTAAAAAATTTATAGTAATTTATATATTTTTTATACTTACCAATGACCCAGACATAGCTGGTGCTAACTCTTAAAATATAGGGCCAAACACAAATTTTGCCCCCCAATCCCCAAAATTTGCATCTAAAACCAAAGAAAACATGTCCTGAATGGCCCTCCACACTTCACCTCTACTGCGCATGCGCAGTGTCAAGGACGTTCTGAAATTGGCGCCATTATTCATTCTTATAACCAGTGCCTGGTAAGCGCTATGTACTCAGCGGGGAGGTAAGAGTTCCAAACTCCTGGGAGGGCCATCCCCGTCTGGGTCATTGGTAAGTATAAAAAATATATAAATTACTATAAATTTTTTAACATTTTTATACTGCACCAATGACCCAGACATAGCTGAATAGTAAAAAGGCTGGAGGGCCAAGGACATAGAGCAAGATGGAATACGCTCAATTATATAAAATAGAGTCATCCCCTCTAGGGAAAAAGAAGTATTAGGCCTTACATGTATCTTTCTTATTTATGATAAATTAGAAAGATACAACACCTTCCAAAATTGAGCATCATACATCCATGTACTCTATTAATATCTAGTATAATCCTTATACTAATAATTTTTAAAGTAAGCCAATAAATAAAGTAAGTCTAGAGAATAGAGACTCTTAATACTCCTTAAAAGTGTCTGAGGATTGTATAATAATGTCCGTTGACACGTGCTATATTCAAAAGCTATACTTTAAAAACTAAGACCTGAATGAATTTTAAAACCTAAACTTCTCACTAAACAACCATCCCAATAACAGCTCAGAATTACGAACTCCGGAGGAGGTATCCCCTTGTTTTCATAGTAAAACAGGTGACCCAAGGGAACACCCTCCCCCCCCCCCCCCTTTTTCTTGCCCTGGGTTCAAATAGCCCAGAGCGAAGAGGGCAGCAGAACGGAGTCACTGCCGAAACAGACAGCCTACCTAGCTATAGTAGCAACTGTTAAGTGAATGACATTCTGAGCAGTAGATAATAGACCTAACAATAGAGGCCTCCAGAAATGGACTCGATATTTCTGAGATAAAAATTCATGAATGTGGATGGCTGAGCGCAATGAGCAGCCTTCAAAAATCTATAATAGCGACACTATTAATGTAAGCCCAAGATGTAGAAGAACTCTTACTTCAAGAGCCGAAATCTCAAACACAACTGCTGAATGAATGATATACCATAAGCAGTACCGATAGTTAATTGAATCCATAGCAATAGAATGGAGCGTAACGTCCTTCTATTAGGCATCAAAGACAGAAGAAGCTTACACCCGTAGTAATAAACAGATATCTGTTTATAAATACATAAACTCTAACCGGACAGAGTAAAGGCCTATGCCCGTACGAAGACGGAAGGACCTTAAAAACAATAGGTTCCGGATATTAATTAGGAGCCAGACTCTTATGCGAAAATCCAACCTAAATAGTAAAGGAAGTAGTGATTCCGAAACTACGAAAGTGAAAATCATCCACCGATAGTGCATGAAACTCACTGACTCTTCAGTAAAAGAGAAGCCAACAGAATTACTGTCTAAAAGGTCAGAATTTGAAAACTACTGTTTCCAGAGGCTCAAATGATTACTTAGCTAAATAAGAACCAAAGTTAAATTCCGTACAGGAATTTAATCTAATGATTCTAAGTCTATTTATCGAAAAGTTACTAACTGACTTAGATAAAGAGACCTAAGGCTCAATTGTAAACTATCATAGAGTGCATAGGTATGAGGTAACATAAACCTATAACCTTAATAATAACAGGCTGCAGTAGATCTTGTCAAACAAGTATACTAAAAACTTGCAATGACTAGTATGGAGGAATCAACAATATCAACATAGTGATCCCTACACCAACGACGGAAGAGCCTCCACTTTAGCCGCATAGTATAGCGAAGAAGAGGTTCTCCTATAGTAAGAAATCGCGTCCAAAGCTCATCCAGTACAATGCTTACAATGCAATAAGGACCACACAACGGAATACGTGAAGGTTGAGACCTTGCGGGTTGTGATAAAGATGACACGATTTTACCCAGCGAAAAAAGATCCTCTCATGGAGGAAGATTTCGCGTCAAGTCCCACAGTAGACATCAGAGTAAATTTACCCACGGTCTCTGTGAAGACAGAGATGCTATCAACAGAAATGTATTGTGGTTGTTTATCTTAGCAATACTTGCTGAAACAACAGCGCAGGAGGATACGCATATCCTATCATTCCGTCCTATTAGATCAATAGAGCGTTAACAACATAAGCTCAGAGATCCGGACAAGCAAACACATACGTCTGCAATTGATTAGCAAGCTGTGTCGTAAATAAATTATCATTGGGCGCTCCCATTGATAGCAAATCTGATTGAATACTTGTTTGTTGAGAGTCCATTCTGACGGCAACAAGCGACCCATAAGTGAACGGGAGTCCGGTAATACAATCAGACGACCCGGAATATGACGGACCGAAGCAGAACTTGGTGTACTATAACAAACAGAAGGATTCTTTCCATTAAATTGAATAACGGAAACGAATGAGTGCCTCCCTGGTTCCGGAGATACGCCACTACTGTCGAATTAACGGACAGGATTTGGACATGCATTTCTGAATAATGTTCATCCAATGACATAAAGCAAGCCTAAAAAAACATTATTCCATGGAAGATAAGTACTTGCTTAGAGACTGCGGAACCCAAAGACCCTGGCACTTCGAATCCGTTGGGATCAATATTATATCCCAACCTGTTTGACTGGCAACCGTCATAATAATAAAACTCGGATCCGGCAACTGCAGTGGCACTCTCTGAGTCAACCACCGAATGTTTGCCCCAGTCTGAATCTCTTGCTACACTAGATAGACAAGAGATCGTGTAAATCGAGCAATTCATGGATTGCTGAAAAGTTGCCGTCGAAGAGAAGCTTCTCCGAGAACGAAGCGACTCTGAGAGAGTTCTTTACCTTACTATCCACGCGCGTGGATGTAGCTAGGGCTGCGTCACGTCTAACCAACTCCAAGCAGCCACTGAAGGGCGGAGTTATACGTGAACAAACTACTGCCCTCAAAAGAAATCACATTGAGGATCATATCCCGGAATTCTTTCTCTAGAAGACGTAATGATAACGCCTCAGTAAGGTGGATTACGTATGATAAAGCGTCTAAGTTAAGTCTATTAGACATCATTGTCGTTTCCAACATTGTGGTTGGAAAAGACATAGACGGCGAAAAAGATTATTTCCGGTCTTTAACCACGCCGTCTAGACGCATATGAACTCTCGGGATGCCCTGTTCTGCCAAAATAAATTATTCGTATAAATGATAAAAGGCAGAAATGAGCATTGCGGACAAGAAACTAAACTATCATGCTTGGTAGCAGGCTTATATATATATAGCATCGATAAATAATACACATGTTCTAATGACATTATTGGACTGTGTCGGTAAGTCAGGGACAATGTCCCTGAACCGATCCAAAATTCCGTGTCCAATGACGCTATAAGTCTCTTATCCAACATCGCAGCAATGTAGTCCGAAATAACAATCACTGGAAGATAATGCCGGAAGATATGTATGGCAGCTTCCGATGCTACGAAAGGGAAAACTCGAAATCTTTCGAATCCCTTTCGCCATCCTGTCGGACCCTATAAAGCGTTCGGTCGTCCGTACCTGATGCAACCGCGGACCGCACCGACCCAGCGCCGTCGGATAATTCCTGATTCGACCAAGAAACAGTCGATTGCTGGGATACTGCGAAAAAACTGTGCTAACTCGGATAGCACGTCCGTCACTGCGGCCTGTGGAGAAGCGGTCCTACGATGCATTGCCGCTGGAAGCTCCGTGATCGTTACCCCGTGCATACTACTAATATGCGAGCGAACGAAGTGTATAGGCCTCGTGTCCCTTGGCTACCGGATGGCGTGACCTGTTCGCCGTGGAATCACTGAATGACGAAACTGATCGGATACTCGAGGTCACGTAGCCAATGTGCGGTCGTGTGCACTGCTGTGAGGATGAGGAAGCATTATCGACAGTCTCTCGGACTGTCAATATAACGGAGCGTCCCGAGCGACGGACATATGCTCCGAATGTAAAATATCTGAACCACAACATGCGGTCCCCTATGTTGTTGGACGAGAGAGGGACCTCTCTCACTCATAGCCCGGACGGACCTGGACAAGCCAGGAACCGGACTAACAGGCTTCCTCCGATCTGTCCTCAATCCGCCGTCACTGGGTGAGTACTAAAGTAAATATAGTGCTCGCATCACCCAAATCTCCTTCCTAGACCGCAACAGACGAACCCGGCAGCCGAACCATTCGATGAATGTACGCTACACCGGGTGAGCTAGCGAATGTCACTCCGTCGATCCTACAAGGGACCTCTTAGGCGATAGACATATTCCATGAGCACTTATTGCCGCTAGCTCTTCATTAACTATGACGACAGAGGCACACTTTTGAAAGACATCTCCGTAACTTTGCGAACAACAAACCAGAAATGCTTGGTAATAGCAAGCATATAATAATAAATATATAGCGTCGTTCAATAATTCGAAAGTTTGTGTGACATTATTGGACTATGTCGGAACTGAGGGACGATGTCCCTGAACCGAACCAAAAATTTCTAAGTCCACCGACGCTATCAGTTTCTTATCCGGCATCGCAGCATTCTGGTCCGACGAAAGAACCTGTAGAAGATCAAGTCAGATGACATACACAACAGCATATGTTGTTCCGAAAGGGAAAGCTCGAAATCCTCCGAATCCCTTTCGGTATCCCGTCAGACCGGATGAAATTTTCGGACGTCTGTACCCGCTTCCGCGGAGCGTCCCGACCCAGCATCGTCGGATAAAACATTATGCGACAGATTCAGTTGTTGCTGGGATGCTGCGATAAGCTGTGCTATTTAGGATAGCACATCCATCCCCGAGGCCTGTGCAGTAGCGGTCTTACGATGCATTGCCGCCGGAAGCTCCGTGTACGTTGACTCCTGCACACTTTCCTATGCGAACGTCTGGAGTCTGCAGGCCTCGTGTCTCTGGCTACCGGATGGTGTGACCTGGTCGCCGATGATTCTCTGACTGGCGAAGCTGACTGGATATCCGAGGTCACGTAGCCAAGAGCGGTCGTGTGCGCTACCATGAGAATGAGGAAGCCTTATTGACAGTCTCTCCAGACTGACTATATGTCGGAGCGTCCCGAGCGGCGGACGTATGCTCCGAATGCGAAACATTTTGTACCACAACATCTGGGGCCAGATGTTGTTGTACGAGAGAGGGGCCTGTCTCGCTCGCCGTCCGGATGGACCAGAACGAGCTATGAACCGGACTAAAAGGCTTCCTCCGTTCTCCCTCTAATCCGCCGTCACTGGGTGTGCATTTGGTTGATTTATAGTGCTCGCATCACCCCAAAACTCCTTCTAGACTGCAACGGACGAACCCGGCTGCTGAACCATTCGATGAATGGACGCTACACCGGGCGAGCTAGCGGACGTCAAAGGCCGTCGAACCTACTAGGGTCCTCTTAGGCAATTGGCGTATTTACATGAGCACTTTTCCGCTAGCCCTTCATTAATTGTGACGACGGAGGCACACTGTTGGAAGACATCACAGATACATCACCCTAATCTTGATCGTCTGAAATAGAAATTGATAAAGTAGAGTGACCCTGCGGGGAAAGGACCAGAATGTCCAATTCCCCACTAACATACCGTGACATGCGCTTCCCAAGTTGTCATCGAAATCATCAGATACAGAACAGGAGTTAATGCGAGTACACTGACTACATATAGAATGATTAAAAAAGTCAGAGGAAGACTTCCTCTTATTACAATTGATCAAAATCCTTTCAATGTGAAAAGAAAACAAAGTCCTGGTACTCACACCAACCCCTGACAATCAAAATACATAATAATAATATGATCCATTAACATAGAAAAAATAATTGAAGTCAAAATATTTTGAAAAAATATTTTTTCAGAACAGCCCAAGTTTCTGAAAAGTAACGTTGCTCCCCAATGGATCCCAAGCCTAAGTGTGGACAAAAAATTTAAAAATATTTTAAACAATTTATGCAACACTTACGAACAATAATAATATATCTAGTTATGATTAAATTAACATCAAGATATTATTTTCAAGAAATCCCCCCCTCACACAGAGGGCTGTTGTAAATGTAAACAATGAGTGTAAAAACACTAAAATAAGACTCCAGGCACCCAGGCCCGAAATCAGTTACCAAAAATACACTATCTGATGCAAAACAGAGACTTCCAGGGAAGAAACTGCAGAACATCAGATGGTAGATGCAGAACACAACGCCTAACCACCCATAGGTGAAGACGTAAACATGGGGAAAAGAACAGAATTCATTCTGTTATTCAGCTAAAACTCCCAAGAAATTTTAGTAATAATAATTACAGAAACTATGCCAAAAGCATGGGAGAATAGCAAGAGGGGACTTAAAGGAAAGGGAGAGGGGAAAACACTGAAAAGTTAAAAAATTTATAGTAATTTATATATTTTTTATACTTACCAATGACCCAGACTTAGCTGGTGCTAACTCTAACAAAACCAGGGCCAAACACAAATTTTGCCCCCCAATCCCCAAAATTTGCATCCAAAACAAAAAGAAATCATGTCTTAAAGGACCTCCATACTACGCCTCTACTGCGCATGTGCAGTGACGCAGACGTCCCAAAATTGGCGCCAATTATCATTCTTACTGGCAGTGCCTGGTCAGCGCTATGTACTCAGCGGGGAGGCAAGAGTTCCCAACTCCAGGGAGGGCCATCCCCGTCTGGGTCATTGGTAAGTATAAAAAATATATAAATTACTATAAATTTTTTAACATTTTTATACTGTACCAATGACCCAGACTTAGCTGAATAGTAAACAGGCTGGAGGGCCTAGGACATAGAGGAAAATCCAATAAGCTCAACTATATAGAAAAGAGGTAAACCCTTAAGGAGAAAAGGAGTATTAGGCTTTACATGTATCTTTCTTATTTAATATTAAACTAGAAAGATACACTACCCTTAATAATTGAGCACAATAACATTCATGTTCTCTATTAACATCCAGTATAACCCTTATACTAATTATTTTTAAAGCAAGCCAATAAATAAAGTAGTCCAGAGAATTGAGACTCTTTATAGTCATTTAAAAGTGTCTGAGTATTGTATATTAAAGCCCGTTTGACACTTGACATATACAAATGCTTCACACCGAGCTACACTTTAAAAATAAGACATGAATGAATTTTAACATTAATATTACACTTTAAAACCATCCCGGAAGCGACTCAGAAATAGTGACTTGGAGGAGGCATTCCCTTGCTTTTCACTATAAAGCAGGTGACCTAAGGGAACACCCGCCCCCCCCCCCCCTTCCCCTTGTCCTGGGTCAAATAGCCCAGAGCGAAGAGGGTAGCCGGACGGAGTCACTGCCGGAACAGAAAGCCTGCATAACTATAGTTGCAACCGTTTAGTGGACGACATTCTGAGCAACAGATAACGGACCTACACAATGCAGGTCTCCAGAAATGGACTCAATATTTCTGAGATAAAAATTCGTAAATGTGGATGGCTGAGACCAATAAGCAGCCTTCATTAAATCTGTAATAGCAACACTATTAGCATAAGCCCAGGAAGTAGAAAGAGCTCTTACTTCATGAGCAGAAATCTTAAGCACAGACTGCTGAGAAGAAGATAAATCTACATAAGCAGTACGGATAGTTAATTGAATCCATCTAGCAATAGAATGGACCGAAATGTCCTTTCTATTGGGCATCAAAGACAGAAAGAAACATTTCCGTCCCTTTCTGATAAACTGAGATCTCTGTTTATAGATACGTAACGCTCTAACAGGACAGAGTAAAGGCCTACGCCCGTCTGAAGACGGAAGAGCCTTAATAACAATAGGTTCCGGATATTTATTAGGAGCCTGATTCTTAGCTAAAAAACCCACATTAGTAGTGAAGGTGATAGTGTTCCCAACACTACGATAATGAGAATCATCCACCGACAGTGCATGAAGCTCACTGACTCTTCTAGCAGAAGAGAAAGCTAAGAGAAAAGCTGTCTTATAAGATAAGAATTTGAAATCTACTGTCCCAAGAGGTTCAAAAGGCTTTTCCTTCAATTTAAGAAGAACCCAAGCTAAATTCCACTTAGGAATTAATCTAAGAGTTCTGGGTCTATTTATCGAAAAGTTTCTAACCAACTTAGATAAAGAGACATTAGATCCAATTTGTAAACTATCATGATGTGCATAGGTATCAGATAACATAGATCTATAACCTTTTATAGTAACAGGCTGCAGTTTGATTTCGTCAAACAAGTATACTAGAAAGTTTGCAATGTCTGGTATAGAGGGATCGAATATATCTACAGAATGATCCCTACACCAACGACGAAAAACCTTCCACTTAGCCGCATAGTTTAGCGAAGAGGAGGTCCTCCTACAGTTAGAAATCGCGTCCACTGCTCGTCCTGTAAAGAGCTTGCCATGCAAGAAGGACCGCACAACGGAAAAACGTGAAGGTTGAGACCTTGCGGGTTGTGATGGAGTTGGCGCGATTTCCCCTGCGAAAGAAGATCCTCCCGTGGAGGAAGCTTTCGCGGTAGGTCCCACAACAGACACCTGAGTAGATTTATCCACGGTCTCTGTGGCGACAGAGATGCTACCAACAGAATCTTGCATTGAGATTGTTTTATCTTTAGCAATACTTGTTGAATTAACGGCGCTGGAGGATACGCATATCCTATCATTCCGTCCCAAGGGATCGACAGAGCGTCTACTGCAAATGCTCTTGGATCCGGACATGGAGACACATACGTCTGCAACTGATTGTTGAGATGTGTCGCAAATAAGTCTATCATTGGCCGTTCCCATTGGTAGCAAATCTGATTGAATACTTGTTTGTTGAGAGTCCACTCCGACGGCAAAAAGCGACCCTTTCGTGAAAGGGAGTCTGCTAGCACATTCAGACGACCCGGTATGTGACGGACCGAAAGAAGAACGTGATGTTCTAGCACAAACAGAAGGATTCTTTCCGTTAGATTGAACAACGGAACTGAATGAGTGCCTCCCTGATTCCGTATATACGCCACTACTGTCGTATTGTCGGATAGGATTTGGACATGAGCATCGTGAATAATGTCCATCCAGTGACGTAACGCAAGCCAAATTGACATCATTTCCTTGATGTTTATGTGCTTGCACAGGAATTGCGGATCCCAAAGACCCTGGCATCTCGAATCCGTTGGGATTAATGATGCACCCCAACCTGTTTGACTGGCATCCGTCATAAAGGTAAAACTCGGATCCGGCAACTGCAGCGGAACTCCCTGAGTTAACCACTGAATGTTTGCCCAAGTCTGAATCTCTTGTTTCACTTGATCTGACAAGAGAACGTCTACATCGAGCGAATGAATTTTCACACTCCAATTCTGAGTCAAGAAAATTTGAAGAGGACGTGTGCGTAACCGCCCCATCGGAATGAGATCCGCGGCAGCTCCGCACAGACCTATCAGTCTCATAAATTCTCTCGCCGTGACTTTGTCTGCGTGCAGACAATAGCGAGCGTAACAACTGACTAATTTCGCTCTGGTTAACGGCAGACGAACGAGATTGTTGTGCGTCTCGAAGCTCATTCCCAGATGAGTGAATGACTTGGACGGCACCAGATCCGACTTCTCCTCGTTTACTATAAAACCGAAGATTCTGAACATCGTTCTGAAGCGTTAACTCGTTGCCGTACCTCTGAAGAATGTCGTCCAGGTAGGCCGACGTTACCGCAGACGAATGAGCTTGGAAGTAGATCATTACCGAGTTCATTACCCGAGTGAAAGCCCAGGGTGCTAGATTCAATCCGAAGCACATCGCCCGGAATTGATACACCACTCCTAGGACTGCGAAGCATAGATACTTTCGGAATGTCGGATGTACCATGACGTGAAAGTACGCATCTTTGAGATCTATGCTCGTTGCATAATCGTTCACCCCGAATACTCGCTCTGACCGATCGAATCGTCTCCATATAAAACTTCGGAGCGACGATCAGCTTGTTTATCCAGCTCAAATCTATGACTGGATGGAACGAGCCGTCTGGTTTCGGAACCAGAAACAGATGGCTGTAGAATCCCGGAGATTCCTGGTTTTCTACGACCTCTACCGCGTTCTTCATTAAAAGAGACTGCACTTCTGATAACAGAGCGTCTCTTTTCTGCGGATTTGACGGAAGATGAGTCCACTTTGGACTTCGAGTTAATGGAGGCTTTCGTTTGAAGGATATCTTTAGACCTTCCGAAATCACTCCTCTCACCCAAGGGTCGTCCGTAATCGACGCCCATTCTTGTGAAAAGCTCGACAACCTTCCGCCAACCGGAACGCGATAGAGGTTTAAGCCATCACCTCCTGGACCTGCGAGGCCTGCGGTAGGAGAAACCACGTCTTCCACGGCCCGCACCTCGCCCCGTCGACCTCGGGGTGTCCGACCGATTGTCCCGGCCTGAAGGACATCCCGAACGAGAGTCGCTATCCTGACGGTCTCTCGAATAAGACCAAGAGGACGCACCGGAACCTCTATAGGAACCTCTCTTGGGCGCATTAGACCCAGAAGTGCCTGTCTTATTCGTGTCTGCTGTATCCGACTTCTTAGGAGCAGATTTGAACAACAGAGAATCCGAAGCTTTCTTTGTAATTTTATCATAAATAGCGGAAAGCTTGCCGTCAAAGAGAAGTTCTCCTGAGACCGAAGCGACTCTAAGAGAGTTCTTCACCTTAGAATCCACTAGTGTGGATGTAGCTAGGGCTGCGTCACGTCTAACCAACTCCAGATTTGCCACTGAAAGGGCGGAGTTACACGTGGAATAAGCTACTGCCCTTGAAAGAAGTCTTAAAGAGGATTGTATATCCTGAAACTCTTTCCCCTGAAGGCGCAGTGATAACGCCTTAGTAAGGTGATCTGCGTAAGATAAGGCATCTAAATTGGCTCTGTTAGACGCAATAGCTGTTTCCAACACCGCGGTTGGAATAGAAGCTGACGACGGTAATGATAGCTCTAAGTCTTCCGCCTCGTCGTCCATACGCAGAGGAACTCTCGGTATACCCTGTCCTGCCGTATCGAATTTATTCCTTGCATTAATGAAAGGCAAGTTGAGAGTATTAGCGGACAAGAAACCTGCTTTCCCCGTCCTGGAAGCAAGTTTAAATATAGCGTCGTTCAATAATTCAAATGTTCTTGCAACATTATTGGACTGCGACAGAAACTCGGGAGCGATGTCCCTGAACCGCTCAAAAAATTCAGAGTCCAATGACGCTATAATTCTCTTGTCCGGAACCGCAGCAGTCTGGCCCGATGGAACAACTTGAGGGAGAAAGTGCCGGATGAAGTCCACGGCAGCTTTATGTTGTTCCGAAAGGGATAGCTCCAAGTCATCCGTATCCCTTTCACCATCCAGTCGGACCTCATGATGTTCCCGGTCGTCCGCCCCCGATGCTTCAGCGTAGCGTACCGACCCAGCGCCGTCGGATAATTCTCGATCCGACACCGTTTCTGTCGGCTGCTGGGATGCTGCGATAAGCTGTGCTATCTGCACAAGAATGTCCGGCGTCAAGACCTGCGGAGGCGCAGTCTTTCGCTGCTTCGCCGAGGGCAGCTCCGCATCAGATGGCTCCCGCATACTTTTCCTATGCGAACGTCCGGAGTCCATCGGTCTCGAATCCCTGGCTGCCGGATGGTGTGACCTGGTCGCCGAAGAATCCTTGATCGGCGAAGCTGGTAATATATCGGCGGTCACGCAGCCAAGGTGCGGTCGTGTGCGCTGACGAGAAGAGGAAGCCTTAACAGTCTCTGCGGACTGCTTATACAACGGAGCGTCCCGAGCGACGGACGTATGCTCCGCTAAAGACACATTTTGTACCACAACATCTGGTCCCAGATGTTGTTGTACGAGAGAGGGGCCTCTCTCGCTCGCGGCCCGGCTGGACCTGGACGAGCTAGGAACCGGACTCAAAGGCTTCCTCCGTTCTCGCTTACTATCCGCCGTCACTGGGTGTGCATCTATTATGTTTATAGTGCTCGCATCACCCAAAATTTCCTCCTGGACTGCATCGGACGAACCCGGCTGCCGAACCATTCGGTGAATGGACGCTACACCGGGTGAGCTAGCGGACGACATTTGTCTAATCTCCATGAGCACTTTTGCCACTAGCTCTGAATTCATTTGTGACGACGGACGCACACTTGTAGAAGATAACATGGAAACATCACCATGTTCTGGTTCCTCTGAAATAGAAACTGAGAGAGTAGAGTGACCTTGCAGAGAAAGAGCCGGCATAGCCCTTTCTCCAGAAACAACATATCGTGACACACGTTTCCAATGTTTCTCATCCCAATATTCACATATAGGACAGGGATTAATGCGAGAACACTGACTACAATTAATACAATGATCATGAAAGTCAGAGGAAGATTTCTTCCTATTACAATTTGAACAATGTCCCTTCATTGTGAAAGAACAACAATAAGTCCTAGTTCCTAGCAAAAACCCCTGACACAAAGATACATAATAACATGATCCATTAATAAATGAAAAAACAATTGCAAATCAAAATAATTTTGAAAAAATATTTTTTCAGAGAAGCCCAAGTTGCTGAAAAGTAACGTTGAGCCCTGATGGATCCGATGGCAAAGTGTGGTCAAAAATTTTAAATTTATATTAAATAATTAATGAGACACTTACGGATAATATAAATGTATCTTATAGTGAGATAAACTACAGCAAAGGCAAACAGCCCCCCTCAAAAAAGGCTGTTGCCAATGTAAACAAACAGTGTAAAAACACCAGAAAACATGACTCCAGGCACTGAAAAAACTGGCCCGGAATCAGTCATCAAATTACACTCTATCTGATGCACAACAGAGACTCCCAGGGGAGAATCTGCAGAACATCAGATGGAAGATGCAGAGCACAAACGTTATACACCCATGGGTGAAAACGTAACTATGGGGAAAATAACAGAAAACATTCTGTAACCAAGCAACTCTCCCAGGAAATTTTAGAAATGAAATTTCTCAAAAATATGCCAAAAGCATGGGAGAATTGCAAGGGGGGACTTTAGAAGGCTAGGGGAGAGGAAACACTGAATAAGCAGTGCAACAATTAGCAAGAATGACAACAAGAGGCCCATGCCTCGAAAATAGGCAACTTAACATAATTTCATCAAAAAATTTTAAGTACAGCCCTGATTATTTTTTGTCACTTCTTTTTCCTCTCCTCCTTCTATCCTCCTTAGAATCACATTTTCTCCAAAAATTACGTGTCTGGCATCCTTTAAACTGAGATTTACAAGCACAAAGATCAGTGAGATGTTGACTGATGAAGGGCCAAACAGAGAATGAGAATTGGCGCCAATTTCAGGACGTCTGCGTCACTGCGCATGTGCAGTAGAGGCGTAGTATGGAGGTCCTTTAGGACATGATTTCTTTTTGTTTTGGATGCAAATTTTGGGGATTGGGGGGCAAAATTTGTGTTTGGCCCTGGTTTTGTTAGAGTTAGCACCAGCTAAGTCTGGGTCATTGGTACAATATAAAAATATCAGTGTAACTAAATAACAAGAATGACAACAAAATGGCTGCTGCCTCGAAAATAGGTAACTTAACATAATTTCATTAAAAAATTTTAAGTTACAGCCCTGATAATATTCTGTCACACATTTTTCCTCTCCTCCTTCTATATCCTCCTTAGAATCACCATTTCACTAATATTTATGTGTCTGGCATCATTTAAACTGAGATTTAAAAGCACAAAGATCAGTCAGATGTTAACTGATGAAGGGCCAAACTAAGAATGAATAATGGCGCCAATTTCGGAACATCCTTGACACTGCGCATGCGCAGTAGAGGTGAAGTGTGGAGGGCCATTCAGGACATGTTTTCTTTGGTTTTAGATGCAAATTTTGGGGATTGGGGGGCAAAATTTGTGTTTGGCCCTATATTTTAAGAGTTAGCACCAGCTATGTCTGGGTCATTGGTACAGTATAAAAATATATGATACATCCCATGTAAACACTGCCCCAAAGGTATATATGAAATTTGTGACTGATCGGATCAGAGCTGCGACCTGTAGAGTGTGCTAAAGGAATTGTTGGACAATTTATATCCAAATCCAAGATGGCCTCTGGTGGCGATGTTTTTCAACCAAATTCAAAAAAAATCAACAGCTCCCATCTGGACATTGCCCCAAAGCCAGATGAGAAATTTGCGACTGATTGGGTGAGAGCCATGGCTTGTAGGGTGTGCCAAAGAAATTGTTGGACAATTTATATCCAAATCCATGATGGCTGCTGGCAGCCATGTTTTTCAAATAGAAATCAGAAAAAATTGTTATCTCCCATTTGGACATTTGGGACAGATCGTGTGAGAATTATGACATGTAGAGTGTGCTAAAAGAATTGTTGGACAATTTATATCCAAATCCAAGATGGTCACCGGCAGCCATGTTTTTCAACAATATTCGAAAAAAATCGATAGCTCCCATCTGGACATTGCCCCAAAGCCATATATGAAATTTGGAACTGATCGCGTGAGAGCAGTGGCCTTTAGGGTGTGCTAAAGGAATTTTGGATGGACAGACATACGGATGTGCATCCAGATGTATGGTTCTTGTCAGATGACCGAAGTTAAGCAACGTCGAGCCTGGTTAATCCTCGGATGGGTGACCGTCTGAGTGATCGATTCGGACTCCCGCATTATGTCCTTGGGCAAGGCACTTCACCCCGATTGTCCTCATGGGGGCATGATGTCGCCGTGTACTAAGGCATACTGCACGTTGATGATACGCATGTCTTCAACCAATCTAACCCTGCCTGTGCTGCAGTGCGGAGTTATGATGTTGGGAAGCTGGCAGCTGCTTGTCGTCACTTGGTGGTTCTCTCCGGGTTCTCCGGTTTCCGCCACCTGTATAACTGTCACTGTCATTATTAGCCATTGTGCAGAAGTATGTGACCTTAAACACCAATAAATAAATAAATAAATAATCCAGACGTATGGTCGGACGACGGATCACAACCCATCCCAACAGCTCATACTTGACGTCAAGTTACGCTAAAAATCCTAGGAGCCTTTCACTGGAAAGTGATTCAAAAATTACGAAAGTGGTACTATGGATGTCACATAGGGCCAAATAAAAAATCCAAAAAACTTTATGCACATTGAGAGTCCCTACCTGAACATATGAACACACTTTCAATGTTTCAAATTCAACGTTTCGATTTCAAAACCCTAGGATCTTTTTGACGGAAATTGATTCTTTAATGATAAAAGTGGAGCTACGAGTGCCACATGGGGCTGAATCGAAAATCCCAAACCTTTATGCACATGTAGAGACCCTACCTGAACATATGGACACACTTTCAACACTTCGAATTAATAAAAACCCTAGGAGCCTTTTGCCAGAAACCCATTGTCTAACGACAAAAGAAGCAACATAGGAGCCATATAGGGCCAGATCAAAAATCTGAAACCTTTATGCACATCTAGAGACCCTACCTGGACATATGAACACACTTTCAATGTTTCGAATTAAAAACCCTGAACCGTTTGCGGTAAAAATTTGAAATGTTTATTCACATCCAGCTTTGGAGACCCTATCTGAACATATGAACACATTTTCAACATTTGAAACTAAAAACCCTAGGAGCCTATCGGCACAAACCGATTCTCTAGCGTCAAAAATGGCCCTACAGGCACCACTAGGGAAATCCCAAACCTTTATACACATCCAGAGACCGTACCTGAACATATGAACACACTTTCAACATTTCAAATTGAAAACCCTAGGAGCCTTTTGCTGGAAATTGATTCTCTAATGACAATAGTGACGCTACAGGCACCACTTGGGGCCAAATCAACAATCCCAACCTTTATGCACATCTCGAGACCCTACCCGAACACACTTTCAACATTTTGAATTAAAAACTTTAAGAACCTTTTGCCGGAAACCAATTGTCTAACAATAAAAGTGGTACCACGGGAGCCGGATCAAAGGACCAAAACCTTTATGCACATTTGGAGACTCTACCTGAACATATGAACACAATTTCAACATTTCGAATTGAAAACTATGGGAGCCTTTCGCTGGATACCGATTTTCTAACAACGAAAGTGGTGCTGCAGGAGCCACATAAGGACGGATCAAAAATCTGAAACCTTTATGCACGTCTAGAGACCCTACCTGAATATATGAACACACTTTAAACAACCAAAATTCCATCCTAGAAGCCTTTTGTCAGAAAGCAGTATTTTAGATCAGTCTTTAAGTGGTGTCACTGGCACCACCTGGTGACAAAAATTCAAATTAAACCTATTTTGGTCATCTCTATACCATACATAAGAAGTATGGTAGATTTCAAAATTATAGTTAAAAACAAGAAGAATGTTACTAAGGTAACACATGTCCCGCTTCCCCCCCCCCCCCCCCCCCTTGTGATCTTCACCTTGCAGATGCGGCGGAAACTATTATACGTGACACGCCTTCTGACTGTCCTTAACATTTGTAAAAAATTTAACAATTGTACTATGATTCGTTTCCGAGTTATGGCTGAGACACGAATATTGACCGATTTTTAGTGTGACCTTGAAATGTGACCTTGACCTTGAAGGTACGAATCCGCCTATGGTGTCTGACACATCCTCCCATGGTACTTTATAATTGTGTGAAGTTTGATGACTGTGGCCCTAACAGTTTTTGAGTTATTGGCTCGGACACACACACAGACACACGCACACTTCAATCACTACATATCACCCGACCCAAGTCGGGGGGCATAAAAATGACGTACAGACGTCCAAACATGGACATATGGCAGAAATCATCACTGTATCCCTGCATTTTTTGTGGGGATAATCACATCCTACAGTTGTGGTATGTCACCAAATAATTTCAGTGTCACATAATGAAACAACACACAGCAGCTCAGTGAAACAAATTCTTGAAAAATACGCTTAACCCTTAGGGCTCAGGACATGGGTCTTGAACTCACACCATTCCACAGTCTCTATATGTCTAATGGCTTGGCAGTGACTTCTAATTAAGTCTTGGCTGCCTATTAACCCTTCACCTAACCTGAAAAGCAGACAACACTTGCAAAAATAATTCCTGAATAACTAATTTTTTTCATTTTTTGTCTCAAAAACATAGGTCATGACCCCTCGTTGGAACGAGCTCGACAAGCTCGTTCCAACGAGGGGTCATAACCTACGTTTTTGAGACAAAAAATGAAAAAAATAATGAAAATTAATTGTCGATTTTTGAGAATAGCGCTGGCCGGTTTTGGCAGTTACGTTAGGTAAAGGGTTAAGGGGTCATAACCTATGTTTTTGAGACAAAAAATGAAAAAAATAATGAAAATTAATTGTCGATTTTTGAGAATAGCACTGGCTGGTTTTGGCAGTTACGTTAGGTAAAGGGTTAAGGCAGCAAAGACTTATTTAGAAACCACTGCCCAGGTGTTTTGTCTATTGGCATCAGGACCTCCTCATGATGGCAGGCTAAGGCAGTGGTGGCGCCGTGCGGGGGGGGGGGGGGGGGGGGGGGGGGGGGGATGGGGGTCAAGGGAGCTATAGCTCCCCCGTCAGAGAGGTCCAGCCCCCATCGGAGATTTTTAGTCAGTGCGTCGGAGAGTCTCGTAAACCTGACTTCACGAGAAATTTCCGACAATCGAATGTAGATATCTTGTCTTGTGTCGATCAAGAACGAGGTATATGGTTCTTCTTTGTAAGGTATTATGACAGTTGTTATCCAACTTGCATTCCATTACTTCTATACCTAATCATCGGTTATCGTCAATTTTTCAGTCATTTTCCTCGTTTGGGAGGTCAAATATTATAGCCCCCCTGTCAGAGAGGTCAGCCCCCGTCGAGAAATCCCTGGCGCCACCCCTGGGCTAAGGGCACTCGTTCTAAAGTCAGAATAGTCGGAAACAAGTCCTTAAGGGCACACAAAGTAGATCTTCTGTTTCTCAGGCCATTATTTGTGAAATTGCATGCGGGCGAGCGGTTTTTTATTTTATTTTTTATTGCAGTAATTATTTCTTTGCCATCAAAAGTTCATGTTCTTGGTTCAAGTTTTAGGCCTCATAATCTACAGAATAGCATGGGTGGTGGTGTATTTCATCCCTTGAGTGCAAGAAGGCTTTGCAATGCTAAAGCATTGCAAAGCCTTCTTGCACTCAAGGGACAAATTCATCAATTTTTTTAACTTGGGTAAAATATCAGACATAAACCATTTAATTTTAATTTTTTTTTAAGTTTAAATTGGTTATAAAAAGAGAGCATGCGGCAGCCAAAAGGACCATGCGGGAGGGCCTGAGAAACAGATTTTTAATTTTTTTAGGCCTAAGGGTTAACTATTTTAAATAATCATCTCAGACTTCAAATGATTGTTTCCATTGGTAGAACAGTTTTGTTAAAACCAATAGTAAACAATGGCTTGCCTGATGCATACAAAACTATGTGAACTACACAAAACACAACAATCCGACAACAAAATACGAAGATTTACTATCCACATAGAAAACAAATACTTATGGGTAAAAATAAGAAATCTTGAAACTTACAGCGGCCATATCTGTTGATGAGCAACTCATTAAGCTTCTATATGCCTCTTTACATGCTCCACTCATCAGTTGAAATTGCTGTAAAAAAAACCCCAGTAGTATAGAAAATCTGACAATAAATTCAGTGGCCATTTTATTACGATTAGAAAGCCTGCCCTACAGACCTACCTTTAATACAGTGCAGCCCACTTATTTGGATATCTCTTAACTGAATAACCCTGTTAATTGAATATAATTTCACACAAAACCATTTACCATACCTCCAGTCCAGATTTGACCTGTTAACTGAATATAGGTTGTACAGTAAACTGATACTTCAGACCAACTCCTGTTAAATGAATAAAAAATCCTTTAACCCGTCGAGAAATTACCCAGACTCTCCCCCGTTTTCCTCATGGAGCTCTGTCAAACAAGATATAATAGACCAAATGCTAAGTTTGTCTAGTATACGGGAAAGTGACACAATTCCTGTTAACTGAATACTCCAGTTAATTGAATAATTTTCATTAACAAAGTGACTATTCAATTAACAGGGTTCCACTGTTCATCCATAACAAAAAAAAAAGTCTGGAGAATAATTCCAGACAGACAGACTGACGGACGGACAACAATGCCATAACATATGACTGTTTTTATAAAATGGGAATATAAAATCCGATGTCAGAACAAGCAATCACCTCAAATCAGTTCAGCGATTTTGCAGGAGCTGGTGCAAACACCATGTTCATGGGCAGGTGAGCTTATAGTAACTCTGAAGAGGTTGAGACGATCTTGACTTTCTGATCTAGCCTTACTGGTTTCTCCAAAATGTGGACTTGTCAGAGGCTCAATTTTATATACCCTCATTTGGTGGGTGTATATTTTGGTGGGTGTATATTTTGGCAGATGTGTGAAACAGTACTTTTCTGCAGATGCATCAAGTTCAGTAAATCGCTTGTGAGGTGTGTGTGTGGTGAATGCAAGAATTCCTGGCCATTGTGATGAAATTCAGTTGTTCTGGCATGAGTTTTTTTCTCTCAGAAAAAAGATGAGTTTTGGTAGATGCATAAATTCATTCTTTACAACATTATAAGTTATTGTGATGAATTGACGGTAACATGGTCTGAGGTTTGCGGCTCGGAGCTTATGTTCAAACGAGACGCAAAGCGTCGAGGTTGAACATAAGCTCCGAGCCGCAAACCTCAGACCATGTTACCGTCAATTCATCACAATAACATATATATGTTCCAATAGATACTACCCATAGCCAAAAACCTACATCGTGAAACACAAGACGCTTATTTACTAAACTTGTGATCGTTAAAAGTTGCCTTGTTCAAGGCAACTTTTAACGATCACAGGTTAGTAAATAAACCTCTTGTGTATCCACAACGGCACTCAATAAATAATCAATAAACCAGATAAACTCATTCCATCTTAGTTCAAATCGTAAGTCAGTTTGTAATTTAAACAACACTTCATCCAGAACACCATCTGCTGCACACGTGAAACATCCAGAAAAATGAAGCGTCGTGCTGGCCACCCCATTGATGAAGCAGTTAGGAAATGGACGGCGACATTGCAAATATTTCGCGTTGTGACATCAGACTGTAACATTTGCCACTTGAGCCGTAAACATAGAATATACTAAGCGAGCTCTTGTCCAATCAGAGGAGGAGGATTGTAGTCTTATTGGAACCTATTGCCCTTACTGTATTTGTGGCATGATCAGACCCCTCACTGTTGAGTTGAGCTGAGCACTGTAGCAGTTTAATGGCATGTTATTCCAGCTTGATACTTCCAGTGATTAAGCAAAACAAAAGCATAAAAGCAATGTTGTTCCATATTTTGATAATTATATTTTTGAGAAGTGTCTTTTGGTTTCTCTTTTCATCTATAAAATGTGTTTCAAACTCTTGTAATGTTCTATAAATACAAGCCTGGAAATAAGCAGACTGTCATCTGCAGAATGAGGTCCCCAGAGGGTGAATTTGGTAATGCTACCCTGCAGAGCAGGGTAACATTAACAAATTTATCCTCTGTGAACCTCAATCTGAATCAAGGTCTCAGGTCTAACAGAAAGAGGTACCCAGAGGATAATGTGGGTGATTCTAGCCCACCGTATCAAAAAGTTCATGCTCTCTGCAAATGAGAGATTGCTTATTTCCAGGCTTGATAAATAGTAACATAAATAGTGACTAAGCATATGCTTGTATCATGCAGTTGCAAGATACAGATTTTGCAAGTGTCGAAAGTGTCGTTAAAACCTCAACAAACAAAAAAATTCCCCCTCTTTAGAATGACTTTCTACAGAAAAGACATCACACCACAGCTACATACAAAATTTAAAAAAGATCGGGTGAGGGATGAGGCCTGCAGTTAGTTCACTGGGGAGTCTGACGGTTGATCACCACTGCTCGCTGGTTCTACTCTGGGTACTCTGGCTTCCTCTACTCGCAAAAAAAATGACTAACATGTGGTGACCCAAGAGGCTTGAAAGTGTTGTTTAAACCCCAATAAAAAAAAATTCCCCCTCATTAGAATGAGTTTCTACAGCCAAGAAATTACACCAAAGTTACACATGAAATCTGAAAAGATCAGGTGAGGGATGAGGCCTGTAGGGTGTGCTAATGAAATTGTTGACAATTTATATGCTAACTCCAAGATGGCCACTGGCGGCTATGGTTTTTTGAACAAAATTCAGAAAAATTTGATAGCTCCTATCTAGACTTAACACCAAAGCTACATTTAAAATTTGAACAAGACGGTCTTAACAACATCCGTATCCCCCACCAACTTTTATGTTATAATAGGAAAAATCTCATTATCAACCTGGACATGTATTCATTCCCAATAATGCTAATCACCAGATATCATTTAATTTCTTTAATTGCAAATGAAGATATCTTCACAAAACCTGCAATTTTGGTAAATTTAAAGTTGACAAGGACTATTAACCCTTTACCTAACGAATCGCCCACATCGACCCGCGTAATATGCAAATTCAGCAGTTGAAAAAATATTATTTTTCAAACAATTTCAACAAAACCATATCATGTGACCCCTCGTTGGAACGAGCTCGATGAGCTCGTTCCAACGAGGGGTCACATGATATGGTTTTGTTGAAATTTTTTGAAAAATTTGAAAAAGTTAAAAAATTTATAGTAATTTATATATTTTTTATACTTACCAATGACCCAGACATAGCTGGTGCTAACTCTTAAAATATAGGGCCAAACACAAATTTTGCCCCCCAATCCCCAAAATTTGCATCTAAAACCAAAGAAAACATGTCCTGAATGGCCCTCCACACTTCACCTCCACTGCGCATGCGCAGTGTCAAGGACGTTCCGAAATTGGCGCCATTAATCATTCTAATAAGCAGTGCCTGGTAAGCGCTATGTACTCAGCAGGGAGGTAAGAGTTCCCAACTCCTGGGAGGGCCATCCCCGTCTGGGTCATTGGTAAGTATAAAAAATATATAAATTACTATAAATTTTTTAACATTTTTATACTGTACCAATGACCCAGACATAGCTGAATAGTAAAAAGGCTGGAGGGCCAAGGACATAGCGCAAGATGGAATACGCTCAATAATATAAAATACAGTCATCCCCTCTAGGGAAAAAGAAGTATTAGGCCTTACATGTATCTTTCTTATTTATGATAAATTAAAAAGATACAACACCTTCCAAAATTGAGCATCATACATCCACGTACTCTAATAATATCTAGTATAATCCTTATACTAATAATTTTTAAAGTAAGCCAATAAATAAAGTAAGTCTAGAGAATAGAGACTCTTTATACTCCTTAAAAGTGTCTGAGGATTGCATAATCATGTCCGCTGACACGTGCTATATTCAAAAGCTATACTTTAAAAACTAAGACTTGAATGAATTTTTAAAACATAAACTTCTCACTAAACAACCATCCCAATAGCTGCTCAGAATTACTAACTCCGGAGGAGGTATCCCCTTGTTTTCATAGTAAAACAGGTGACCCAAGGGAACACCCTCCCCCCTTTTGCTTGCCCTGGGTCAAATAGCCCAGAGCGAAGAGGGCAGCAGAACGGAGTCACTGCCGAAACAGACAGCCTACCTAGCTATAGTAGCAAATGTTAAGTGAATAATATTCTGAGCAGTAGATAATAGACCTAACAATAGAGGCCTCCAGAAATGGACTCAATATTTCTGAGATAAAAAATTCATGAATGTGGATGGCTGAGCGGAATGAGCAGCCTTCAAAAATCTATAATAGCGACACTATTAATGTAAGCCCAAGATGTAGAAGAACTCTTACTTCATGAGCCAAAATCTCAAACACAACTGCTGAGTCAAAGATATACCATAAGCAGTATCGATAGTTAATTGAATCCATTAGCAATAGAATGGAGCGTAACGTCCTTCTAATAGGCATCAAAGACAGAAGAAGTTTACGCCCGTAGTAATAAACAGATATCTGTTTATAAATACATAAACTCTAACCGGACAGAGTAAAGGCCTATGTCCGTACGAAGACGGAAGGACCTTAATAACAATAGGTTCCGGTATTAGGAGCCTAACTGTTATGCAAAAATCCAACCTAAATAGTAAAGGAAGTAGTGATTCCGAAACTACGAAAGTGAAAATCATCCACCGATAGTGCATGAAACTCACTGACTCTACAGTAAAAGAGAAGCCAACAGAATTACTGTCTAAAAGGTCAGAATTTGAAAACTACTGTTTCCAGAGGCTCAAATGATTAATTAGCTAAATAAGAACCGAAGTTAAATTCCATATAGGAATTTAATCTAATAATTCTAAGTCTATTTATCAAAAAGTTACTAACTGACTTAGATAAAGAGACATAAGACTCAATTGTAAACTATCAAAGAGTGCATAGGTATGAGGTAACAAAAACCTATAACCTTAATAATAACAGGCTGCAGTAGATCTTGTCAAACAAGTATACTAAAAAGTTGTAATGAGTAGTATGGAGGAATCAACAATATGAACATAGTGATCCCTACACCAACGACGGAAGAGCCTCCACTTTAGCCGCATAGAATAGCGAAGAAGAGGATCTCCTATAGTAAGAAATCGCGTCCAAAGCTCGTCCAGTACAATGCTAACAATGCAAAACGGACCACACAACGGAATACGTGAAGGTTGCGACCTTGCGGGTTGTGATAAAGATGACACGATTTTACCCAGCGAAAAAAGATCCTCACATTAAGGAAGATTTCGCGATAAGTCCCACAGTAGACATGAGAGTAAATTTACCCACGGTCTCTGTGAAGACAGAGATGCTATCAACAGAAATGTATTGTGGTTGTTTATCTTAGCAATACCTGCTGAAACAACAGCGCCGGAGGATACGCATATCCTATCATTCCGTCCTATTAGATCAATAGAGCGTTAACAACATTAGCTCAGAGATCCGGACAAGCAAACACAAACGTCTGCAATTGATTAGCAAGCTGTGTCGTAAATAAATTATCATTGGGCGCTCCCATTGATAGCAAATCTGATTGAATACTTGTTTGTTGAGAGTCCATTCTGACGGCAACAAGCGACCCATAAGTGAACGGGAGTCCGGTAAAACAATCAGACGACCCGGAATATGACGGACCGAAACAGAACTTGGTGCACTATAACAAACAGAAGGATTCTTTCCATTAAATTGAATAACGGAAACGAATGAGTGCCTCCCTGGTTCCGGAGATACGCCACTACTGTCGAATTAACGGACAGGATTTGGACATGCGTTTCTGAATAATGTTCATCCAATGACATAAAGCAAGCCTAAAAAAAACATTATTCCGCGGAAGATAAGTGGTTGCTTAGAGACTGCGGAACCCAAAGACCCTGGCACTTCGAATCCGTTGGGATCAATATTATATCCCAACCTGTTTGACTGGTAACCGTCATAATTATAACACTCGGATCCGGCAACTGCAGTGGCACTCTCTGAGTCAACCACCGAATGTTTGCTCCAGTCTGAATCTCTTGCAACACTAGATAGACAAGAGAACGTGTAAATCGAGCAATTCATGGATTGCTGAAAAGTTGCCGTCAAAGAGAAGCTTCTCCGAGAACGAAGCGACTCTGAGAGAGTTCTTCACCTTACTATCTACGCGCGTAGATGTAGCTAGGGCTGCATCACGTCTAACCAACTCCAATCAGCCACTGAAGGGCGGAGTTATACGTGAACAAACTAATGCCCTCAAAAGAAATCACATTGAGGATAATATCCCGTAATTCTTTTCTTGAAGACGTAATGATAACGCCTCAGCAAGGTGGATTACGTATGATAAAGCGTCTAAGTTAAGTCTACTAGACATCATTGTCGTTTCCAACAATGTGGTTGGAAAAGACATAGACGGCGAAAAAGAATATTTCCAGTCTTTAACCACGCCGTCTAGACACATATGAACACTCGGTATGCCCTGCTCTGCCAAAATAAATTATTCGTATAAATGATAAAAAGGCAGAAATGAGCATTGCGGACAAGAAACTAAACTATCATGCTTGGTAGCAGGCTTATATGCATATATAGCGTCGATAAATAATACACATGTTCTAATGACATTATTGGACTGTGTCGGTAAGTCAGGGACAATGTCCCTGAACCGATCCAAAATTCCGTGTCCAATGACGCTATAAGTTTCTTATCCGACATCGCAGCAATGTAGTCCGAAATAACAAGCACTGGAAGATAATGCCAGAAGATATGAATGGCAGCTTCCGATGCTACGAAAGGGAAAACTCGAAATCTTCCAAATCCTTTTCGCCATCCTGTCGGACCCTATAAAGCGTTCGGTCGTCCGTACCTGATGCAAAAGCGGACCGCACCGACCCAGCGCCGTCAGATAATTCCCGATTCGACTAAGAAACTGTCGATTGCTGGGATGCTGCGAAAAAACTGTGCTAACTCGGATAGCACGTCCGTCACTGAGGCCTGTGGAGAAGCGGTCCTACAATGCATTGCCGCTAGAAGCTCCGTGATCGTTACCCCGTGCATACTACAAATATGCGAGCGAACGGAGTGTATAGGCCTCGTGTCCCTTGGCTACCGGATGGCGTGACCTATTCGCCGTGGAATCACTGAATGACGAAACTGATCGGATACTCGAGGTCACGTAGCCAATAAGCGGTCGTGTGCTCTGCTGTGAGGATGAGGAAGCATTATCGACAGTCTCTCGGACTGTCAATATAACGGAGCGTCCCGACCGACCGATATATGCTCCGAATGTAAAATATCTGAACCACAACATGCGGTCCGCTATGTTGTTGGACGAGAGAGGGACCTCTCTCGCTCACAGCCCGGACGGACCTGGACAAGCCAGGAACCGGACTAACAGGCTTCCTCCGATCTGTCCTCAATCCGCCCTCACTGGGTGAGTACTAAAGGAAATATAGTGCTCGCGTCACCCAAATCTCCTTCCTAGACCGCAACGGACGAACCCGGCAGCCGAACCATTCGATGAATGTACGCTACACCGGGTGAGCTAGCGAATGTCACTCCGTCGATCCTACAAGGGACCTCTTAGGCGATAGACATATTCCATGAGCACTTATTGCCGCTAGCTCTTCATTAACTATGACGACAGAGGCACACTTATGAAAGACACCTCCGTAACTTTGCGGACAAGAAACCAGAAATGCTTGGTAATAGCAAGCATATAATAATAATATACATAGCGTCATTCAATAATTCGAAAGTTTGTGTGACATTATTGGACTATGTCGGAACTGAGGGACGATGTCCCTGAACCGAACCAAAAATTTCTAAGTCCACCGACGCTATCAGTTTCTTATCCGGCATCGCAGCATTCTGGTCTGACGAAGAAGCTGTAGAAGATCAAGTCAGATGACATACACAACAGCATATGTTGTTCCGAAAGGGAAAGCTCGAAATTCCTCCGAATCCCTTTCGGTAACCCGTCGGACTGGATGAAATTTTCGGACGTCCGTACCCGCTTCTGCGGAGCGCCCCGACCCAGCATCGTCGGATAAAAAATATGCGACAGATTCAGTTGATGCTGGGATGCTGCGATAAGCTGTGCTATTTAGGAAAGCACGTCCATTCCCGAGGCCTGTGCAGTAGTGGTCTTACGATGCATTGCCACCGGAAGCTCCGTGTACGTTGACTCCCGCACACTTTCCTATGCGAACGTCCGGAGTCTGCAGGCCTCGTGTCCCTGGCTACCGGATGGTGTGACCTGGTCGCCGATGATTCTCTGACTGGCGAAGCTGACTGGATATCCGAGGTCACGTAGCCAAGAGCGGTCGTGTGCGTTACCATGAGAATGAGGAAGCCTTATTGACAGTCTACTCCGGACTGCCTATATGTCGGAGCGTCCCGAGTGACGGACGTATGCTCCGAATGCGAAACATTTTGTACCACAACATCTGGGGCCAGATGTTGTTGTACGAGAGAGGGGCCTCTCTCGCTCGCCGACCGGATGGACCAGAACGAGCTATGAACCGGACTAAAAGGCTTCCTCCGTTCTTCCTCTAATCCGCCGTCACTGGGTGTGCATTTGGTTGATTTATAGTGCTCGCATCACCCCAAAACTGCTTCTAGACCGCAACGGACGAACCCGCCTGCCGAACCATTCGATGAATGGACGCTACACCGGGCGAGCTAGCGGACGTCAAAGGCCGTCGAACCTACTAGGGTCCTCTTAGGCAATTGGCGTATTTACATGAGCACTTTTCCGCTAGCCCTTCATTAATTGTGACGATGGAGGCACACTGTTGGAAGACATCACAGATACATCACCCTAATCTTGATCGTCTGAAATAGAAATTGATAAAGCAGAGTGACCCTGCGGGGAAAGGACCGGAGTGTCCAATTCCCCACTAACATACCGTGACATACGCTTCCCATGTTGTCATCGAAATCATACAATACAGAACAGGAGTTAATGCGAGTACACTGACCACATATAGAATGATAATAAAAGTCAGAGGAAGACTTCCTCTTATTACAATTGATCAATATCCTTTCAATGTGAAAAGAAAACAAAGTCCTGGTACTCGCACCAACCCCTGGCAATCAAAATACATAATAATAATATGATCCATTAATATAGAAAAAATAATTGAAATCAAAATATTTTGAAAAAATATTTTTTCAGAACAGCCCAAGTTTCTGAAAAGTAACGTTGAGCCCCAATGGATCCCAAGCCTAAGTGTGGACAAAAATTTTAAAAATATTTTAAACAATTTATTCAACACTTACGAACAATAATAATGTATCTAGTTATGATTAAAATAACATCCAGATATTATTTTCCAGAAATCCCCCCCTCACACAGAGGGCTGTTGTAAATGTAAACAATGAGTGTAAAAACACTAAAATAAGACTCCAGGCACCCAGGCCCGGAATCAGTTACCAAAATTACACTATCTGATGCAAAACAGAGACTTCCAGGGAAGAAACTGCAGAACATCAGATGGTAGATGCAGAACACAACGCCTAACCACCCGTAGGTGAAGACGTAAACATGGGGAAAAGAACAAAATTCATTCTGTTATTCAGCTAAAACTCCCAAGAATTTTTAGTAATAATAATTACAGAAACTATGCCAAAAGCATGGGAGAATAGCATGAGGGGACTTAAAGGAAAAGGAGAGAGGAAAACACTGAAAAATCAGTGTAACTAAATAACCAGAATGACAACAAAATCGCTGCTGCCTCGAAAATAGGTAACTTAACATAATTTCATTAAAAAATTTTAAGTTACAGCCCTGATAATATTCTGTCACACATTTTTCCTCTCCTCCTTCTCTATCCTCCTTAGAATCACCATTTCACTAATATTTATGTGTCTGGCATCATTTAAACTGAGATTTACAAGCACAAAGATCAGTCAGATGTAAACTGATGAAGGGCCAAACTTAGAATGATTAATGGCGCTAATTTCGGAACGTCCTTGACACTGCACATGCGCAGTGGAGGTAAGTGTGGAGGGCCATTCAGGACATGTTTTCTTTGGTTTTAGATGCAAATTTTGGGGATTGGGGGGGCAAAATTTGTGTCTGGCCCTATATTTTAAGAGTTAGCACCAGCTATGTCTGGGTCATTGGTACAGTATAAAAATATGAAACTTAAAATAATAAATTTTGATATCGTCTGCGTTGGGTAAAGGGTTAACACTGGAAAAATTATTCTAATCGAAGCTTCCTTTCCATATGCACATGTACACATCATACTGCACATCAAGTTTCGTAAAAATCCAATAAAAATGCAGGAGTTAAGCAGACAAGCATTTATGATGGAAGTGTTCCTACTTCCAAAGGCTGTAACCATGCCAAAAAAAAATTGTTGCATCAAAAATTCCTGAACACACGCACATCTACACTTGATACTAATACTTCAGTCTAAGTTTCATAAAAATCCAATGAAAAATGTGGGAGGAGTTAAGCAGACAAGCCTTTGTTTGTGATGGAAATTTTGCCATTTTCAAATTCCATAACCATGCAAAAATCATTGCATCGAATATTCCTGACCATGTGCACATCTATATTTGATACTGATACTTCAGACCAAGTTTCGTAAAAATCCAATGAAAAATGTAGAAGGAGTTAAGCAGACAAGCCTTTGCGATGGAAATTTTGCTATTTCCGAGGATTGTAACCACACAAAAAGCGTCACATCAAAAATTGACCACATGCACATCTACACTTGATACAGGTACTTCATACCAAGTTTCGTAAAAATCCAATAAAAAATCTAGGAGTTAAGCGGACAAGATTTTATGATGGAAATTTTACAATTTCCAAAGGTCCTAACCACACAAACTTCATCGCATCAAATTTTTTTTAACCACATGCACATCTAAATGTAGGAGGAGTTAAGCAGACAAGCCTTTGTGAGAGAAATTTTACTATTTCCAAAAGCCTGAACTACACAAACTTCATAGCATCAAAAGTTTTTTAACCACATGCACATCTACACTTGATAATGATACTTCAGACCAAATTTCATAAAAATCCACTAAAAACTGTAGGAGGAGTGAAGCGGAAACAGTTTGTAATGGATGGACAGATGGATGAACACTATTTCAATATCCCCCTCCTGACTTTGTCGGCAGGGGATAAAAAGAGGGTTCAGAAGTGAGACATGTACGATGAACTCATGGAATTGTTGACAATTTATATGTCAAATCCAAGATGGCCACTACTGGCCATGTTTTTCAACAAAATTCTGAAAATTTGATGGCTGCCATTTAGACATCACACCAAAGCTACAAATGAAATTTGATTAAGATTGGGTGAGAGGTGTGGCCTGTAGGGTGTGCTAATGGAACTGTTGACAATTTATATTCCAAATCAAAGATGGCCACTGGCGGCCATATTTTTAAACAAAATTCAGAAAAATTTGATGGCTCTCATCTAGACATTACTCCAAAGCCACGAATAAAATTTGAAACTGATCATGTGAGAGATATGGCCTGCATGGTCAGAGGAATGGTACAGATGGATGTAGTACTGAAATGGTTAACCGGATAACCGGTTTAAAACCGGTTACCTGCATAGCTGATTAAAAAAATGTCAACCGGTTATCTGAAATATCGATAGTGATCGTCATTCCACAGTTAAAAAGTAGTAAATCTGCTGCTTCTCCTTTGGGATAGATTACACCTCGAAGCAGCGCTGCATATAATGAGAAATAATCGACTTTGGCATTCAAAACTTCATTAATGATTGGCAATTTCCGTGAGTACTCACTAACCACAGAAAATATTCTGTAGTATGTATACAAATGAACGTTGTCGAATACTCAACAACGTTCGTTTGTATGCACACTACAGAATAGTTTCTGGGAATACTGCTTTCCAATTCCTATAGTTTTGATCCCAGATTCGGTGAAATAATGGCTACGGTTAATCGGATATTATCCGGTTATAGCTCCCGGTTAGTCGGTTGTGAAAATGAGCCAACCATTTCAGCCCAAGATGGATGGCAGTTCAGAGCCCATCCCAATAGCTCATACTTGAAATTGTCAAGTTGAGCTGAAAATGAAAAGAGTAATAAACTTTAAATAATGATTTTTGTGAATGCTGGTCATTTTTGGGATATTAACTCTAAGTCCCCACACAGTCACAAACTACACTTTAATACTGCACTGAAAAGGTAGCCCAAAGTGTATTCTTCCTAGAGAACGCTCCTAGTAGGCTGCATTTACCTTAACAATGTTTTACATTATTGTTGGTTGCCTGTACAGGCTGTCAATAATACTACAGAAACAGTGTTAACCCTTTACCCAATGAATCGACCTCATCCGCCCACGCAATATGCAAATTCAGCAAATTCCAACGAAGGGTCACATGATATGGTTTTGTTGAATTTTTTTTTTAAAAATGAAAGTATCAATGACAATGTAGCTCAACTTGTGTAAGACATGTACATGTATAGAATATGACACAGCAATGACACATATCTACGTAAAGACCTGATAACAAAGGTACATGCAAAGTACTGTAAAGGTCTGTACATAAATACTGACTGCAGCCTGTAACAAATGTACAAGTAGAGTATTGTAAAGGTGGGTGACAGTTAGAGCCAGAGCAATATTGAAATGTGCACTTACTGTGTATAAGTAGCACTGAATAAATCAAAGTTTGTCTAATTGGCCAAAAATTTTGGACTGCACCCAAAAACACTCTTTCTCATCCCAAGGTGATAACAAAGGTACCCAAGAAGTTTTGTGAAGATTGGTTCATAAATACAGCCCGTAGCCTGAGGCATATTGACGTGTACTCACTGTGTATAAGTGGCACTGAATAAATCAAAGTTCATCTAATTTGCATAATTTTTGCACGAGAAAAAAACCTGTGTTATATGTGATGTATTCCATGTTACTGAACATTTATTCAAAAATTTATTTAAACCTTCATATAGAAGTTCTGAACAAAAAACTGATTGTACATAATTTTGGTACAAAATGGCCACCGGCAGCCATCTTGAATTTGGGACTGCACCCAAAGACACTCGTTCTCGTCCCACGATAATAACAAAGGTACCCAAGAAGTTTCGTAAAGTTCGGTTCATAAATACGGCCTCTAGCCGAGCCATTTTGGCATTTGCACTTACAGTGCTGAAAGTAACACTAAATAAATCAAAGTTAGTCTAATTTGCATAATTTATGCACAAGAAAAAAACCCGTATTATATGTGATGTATCCCATGGTACTAAACATTCAAACAAAAAATTATTCAAATCAGCGCTTTCATATGGAAGTTCTGCGCAAAAATCTGATTGCACCTAATTTTTTACAAAATGGCTGCCAGCGGCCATCTTGAATTTCCGACCGGACCCGACCCCAAAACACTCGTTCTCATCCCACAGTGATAACAATGATACCCAAGAAGTTTCGTAAAGATTGGTTCATAAATACGGCCTCTAGCCCGAGCCATGTTGACGGCGCGACAGATGGACAGACGAACGATGGGCCATGACAATACCTCAAATTTGGCTTTGCCAAAGTTGAGCTAATGATATTTAAAATAATAAATTTTGATATCGTCTGCGTTGGGTAAAGGGTTAAGTCATCTGTAGCTTGTATATGTATGTATGGTAGTTATTATCGGTGTGTTCTCAAAACGTCGAAAAACTAAAATTTACACCTTGGTAAGTTTGTTTTGACAGTATTTATAGTTTATATCTAATTAGTGGTCACTTGTGTGATGTTTCTGTGTTCAGAGATCAGAGATGCAGACGGTGGGTTTTATGTGTTCGGTGAACAGAGTTTACTGAGTTGTGTAAGATATATACAGTACATGGAGAGTGGATTGTAATTAAATCACCCGGGGAATAGAGTTATCACTCAGCGTATCACTTTCAAATTCTATACATGTGGACAAAAAATGCAAGCAATGTATAACCCTGAGGTCCATTGGCTTGTTATGCTTAGCAAGAAATTAGCAATTATTGCTTGGGAGGAATCACCACTCTGCAGGTGATTTAGTAATAATACACTCCCAACGTTCAAAATCATTGGTATCCATATCAATTTTCTGAAGATAATGAGAGGTAAAAATTTTGGAGCAAAGACGAGCTTCTCAAGCTTTACAAATCATTCAAACGTCAGTGAGAATTACACAACAGACACCCATGGTTATTCCCCACGGGTATAGATCCTTCCCACAAAATACCCGATGCTAATTAGATATATAGACTATAGCCTTAAGCCTATTGTTCTCTTGTGTAAACACACTGGTACAGATTTAAATTTTTTCGACGTTTTGAGATACAGCCGTTATTATCATTATTATCATAAAATTAATCTAAGGATTTATGGGTTAGGTTATGTGAAGGATTAAACAGTTCAATTTTTCAATGCTGGGAAGAGAGGAGGGTGCAGCTAGCAGGATAAATAAGAGCTAGACTGTCGTCCGGTGCATACCCCCACATGGTGTACCGCCTTGTGTGGGCATACTTATGACCAACAAATATTACAGAAAATAATAATTAACTTAAGTTATGAAAGTAATGAATATTCTCGGACGGACTCATGGACACACAGACGCATGTAATCCAGTACACCCTCATTTTCTTCGAAAGTGGGGGTATAATTATCTAATAAAATAAAAAAAATTATCTGACAACACCAAAATTCATTCTAGTCTTGGGCAATGTTGGGCAATTGCATACTAAGTTTCATTTAATTCCTTAATGATTTACTTAAGTTATGAATATTCTCGTATGGACGGACAGACGGATGCACAGCAGACATGTTAACCTTCCAAAATTTTTCTTCAGTGAGATTGAAGAAAATTTTCAGGGAGATGACATGATTTTCAGGGAGATTTTTTTTTGCGCGTAGAAGCCACGTGTGGATCAATTTTAAATACAAATTAATACCAAATACCCCCCCACCCCCACACACACAGACATAACAGGAAACAGTCCAACAACAATACATCAAAGGAGCATACGCCAACGTTCTACTAACCGGTGGTGAGTGACCCAGACCTGTTAACCTCTCGAGGTGACTGTCAGTGAGATTTTGATGAGCTCCCAGTGAGACTCGGATGCTTGTCAGTGAGATTTTTGCACGTGGGCAGCACATCAATAATTTCCATGTTACCACCCCCCCCCCCCCCCCCCCCCCACACACACACACACACATACATTAAACATTCCATCCTAATGTGTTTTATTTGAACAATTTGTCCTTTCAAAAGCCAAAACATAGAAATATAGAGAAAAACAGAAATCAAAAATATGGATGTGGTCATGTGCCAATATCTGAGTTGTTCCAATGACATCCATATTTCAATGGTTTTATGTACAAAATGTTTGGAGATATTTTCGACCTTTTCAGCACTATATCAGTTTTGACGCTGTGTTGAAAGTTTTGGATCTATTTGGGTAATTATGGGTACTTGCGGCGACTTGCGGCGACCTGCGGTAACCTGCGGCGATCTGTGGTGTTTAGGCACACCCCGAGCCCGGTTGTTGTGGTAATTCGATCTGCCAAAGCCCAGTGCCCCACCTAACCACACCGGGTACTCACTGGAAGTAGTTGGTCATTTGCGAAGGGGATTTAGAATGGGGTGATCATTTTTCAGTGAAATGTGAACATTATGCCACAGCCAGCCCAGGACGAAACATCTCCGGGATATTTAATTTATTTTGTTGTCCATTTATCACAACGAATGAAAAAACGTCCAAGTGCCGTAAATTAGCAACTTTTTAGAGATTCTTTTCACCAAAAACATAATTTTTTTCACAGCCTGCTTTAGAAAATTGCGAATCGGAAATTTTTCCCAATATATTGAAAATTACGGCAACTCATATGTTTGAGCCGTTTGTCTGCAAAATTGGCTATAATTATCTGAAGTGAAAGTGAAATCCAAAATGCACAATAATAAATTTGTGCGTATTTTTGCCCATGTTCAATTGGACAAAATTTATGCGTATGGAACTTATTTTTCGATTTGCCTGCTACCTGCATACAAGCAAAGGTGTGCCTTTAATATATAATCAATTTCAGCAATTATCCTGCATCTCAAATTCATTTAATCTGCCTGTCAAATGTGTTGCAAATAATCACAACACGGCCATTGACAGAAATGAGATTGGTCACCAGTTCTTACTTAAGTGGTGACGTTTCACACAAACTTAATGACCTTGCCATTGAGAGTAGAGCACATGCTTTTGTATTTGTAAACAAAAGCTGGTGGATTCAGTTTTTGTCTGGTATGTCGACTTTCCGGGAGATTTTGGCCCAAATTGACTCCCGGGCGGGAGGGCGGGAGGGGATAGCTAATTCCGGGAGAATCCCGGGCATTCCGGGAGAGTTAACATGTCTGATGCACAGATGGACGGGCACAATCCAGTATACCCTCCCCACCAGTTTCTTCGAAAGTTTCCAACAATTTCTAAATCAAAATGTATGGTAAATTGTTTGGTGTTTGAAAGTTTTATGTAATGAAGCAGAAGCCTTTGTCATAGTCAAACTGCAGGCCATATTTCACTGAAAATCCGATAACCCCAATCCAGTATACACCCCCCCCCCCCCCCCCCCCCCCCCATTTTCTTTGAAAGTTTTCAACAATTTCTAAGTGAAAAGGTATGGTAAATTGTTTGGTGTTTGGAAGTTTTATGTAATGAGGCAGAAGCCTTTGTCATAGGCAAACTGCATGCCATATTTCACTGAAATCTGATAACCCATACCTGAGATACAGGCTGAACAGACAAATAATGTCTATTTCCTACAATTTCTAACTCAAAAAAGGGGGATAACTCTAAAAAGGAGAATGTGATAAATATCATTGAATCCGTTTTTTAAAGCCTATACCATAAGCAGTGTTCACGGCAAATTTCATTGCAATAGAACATTTGATACCTGAGATACAGGGTGAACAGACAAAATTTGGCTCGGACACACAATTTCTAAGTGAACAAGTAATAATAAAAAAAAAATAACTAGTGTGGGCATACCTATGACCAACAAATATTATAGAAAATAATAATTTACTTAAGTAATGAAAGTTATGAATATTCTCGGACGGACTCATGGACACACAGAAGCATGTAATCCAGAATACCCACATTTTCTTCGAAAGTGGGGGGTATGAAAAAGACCTTCCAATATGAGAAGTGCAATAACACATGTTATCAATAAATTTTTATCAGGCTATTAACCCTTTACCCAACGAATCACCCGCATCTGCCTCCGTAATATGCAAATTCAGTAGTTGAAAAAATATTATTTTTCAAAAAATTTCAACAAAACCATATCATGTCTCGTTGAGCTCGTTCCAACGAATGGTCACATGATATGGTTTTGTTGAAATTTTTGGAAAAATTTAAAAAAATGATATTTAACCCTTTACCTAACATGAAAAGCAGACGACACTTGCAAAAAATATTCTTGAATAACTAAATTTTTTCATTTTTTGTCTCAAAAACATAGGTTATGACCCCTCGTTGGAACGAGCTCGACGAGCTCGTTCCAACGAGGGGTCATAACCTATGTTTTTGAGACAAAAAATGAAAATATTTTGAAAATTAATTGGCGATTTTTGAGAATAGCGCTGGCCGGTTTTGGCCGTTACGTTGGGTAAAGGGTTAAAATAATAACTTTTGATATCGTCTGAGTTGGGTAAAGGGTTAAGAAGAAAATTCTTGTTTCTCAGACACTTCCATCAATGATGAAAATCTGCATCATCACTCCCTTTTGTTACCTGGAAACTTCTTTAGTGATACTATTTTGCATTTGTAGGACAGAAAAATGCCGATAGGATCACCTATCCAATGTCGAGTTGTGACAGCACAAAATTGGGTTTAATCATTATCAACTTATCGTCCGGAAACAAATTGTTTACAATTTACTATATGAAGGGTTACTGTGACCTTGACCTTTGACCTAGTGATTCCAAAATAAATAGGGTTCTTTCTTGCACCAATGCCAACCTACCAACGAAGCTTCATGAACATAGGTGGAACCATTGTCAAATTAACATCTGGAAACCAATTGTTTACGATTTATTATGTTCAAGGCCACTGTGACCATGGCCTTCGACCTAGCGAGTCCAAAATAAATAGGGTTCTTCCACACACCTAGGCCAACCTACCTATGAAGTTTCATGAATGTGAGTCAAACAATTATCAAGTTATCATTCGGAAACCAGTTGTTTACGATTTACTATGTTGAAGGTCACTGTGACCTTGCTTGACCTTTCACCTAGCAAGTTCAAAATAAATAGGGTTCTTCCTCTCACTGATGCCAACCTACCTATGAAGTTTCATGAACATGGGTCGAACCATTATCAAGTTATAATCCGGAAACCAATTGTTTTGATGTACTATGTTCAGGGTCACTGTGACCTTGACCTTTGACCTAGTGAGTTAAAAATAAATAGGGTTCTTCCTCTCACAACGGCCAACCTACAAAAGAAGTTTCATGAATGTGGGTTGAACCGTAGTCAAGTTATCATCTGGAAACCAATTGTTTACAATTTACTATGTTCAAGGTCACTGTGACCTTTACTTTGACCAAGTAAGTCCAAAATTAATAGGGTTTCCTCTCACCGATACCAACCTACCTATCAAGTTTCATGAACATGAGTTGAACCATTATCAAGTTATCATCTGGAAACCAATTGTTTCTGCCCTCCTGCCATTCATCAAGCTGTAAGTCGAGTTTGACTTCGTCACAACTCGACTAAAAATTAATCAACTATATCTTGTTTGACAGAGCTCAGTGAGTAATGTTAGGCCGCACATTGCTAGGGTTTGTCGTGACTTCCTCAACCAAAACAATGTCCAAGTTCACGATGGGCCACTGTACAAGCATTTATGGGACGAGCTGGACAGGAGGGTCAGGAACAATGTAAACATCCCAAACATCGCTCAGCTCATGCATGCCCTTCTTCAGGAGTGGAATAACATCCCACAAAGGCCCATAAACAACTTGATGGGGTCAACGGACGGATGGGTAGAGTAGGGGCTGAAGCCCAGGTTGGGCACAACCACTCTTGATTTTTATCAGGAAATGGTGTAGGGTACTCACATTAGAACGTTATCCATGCAAATGATATCGGAGTTAACCCTTTACCCAACGCAGATGATATCAAACTTTATTATTTTAAATATCATTTTTTAAATTTTTCAAAAAATTTCAACAAAACCATATCATGTGACCCCTCATTGGAACGAGCTCAATGAGCTCGTTCCAATGAGGGGTCACATGATATGGTTTTGTTGAAATATTTTGAAAAATCGAATTTTTTCAACTGCTCAATTTGCATATTACATGGGCGGATGCGGGCGATTCATTAGGTAAAGGGTTAAGACAACAAAACTCTTCAAAATTTAATCAGTAATGAAGAAATAACATTAAAATCAAAACACTGCAATAATCATCCATAACATATATGAAATATTTACCACAGAAAAAAATACTTGCATTTCTTTTTTTTGCTAGTACAGTAGAATCCTCTTAATTGAATATCCGTTTTGCCAGGGAAAAATTATTCAATTAACAGGAGTATACAATTAACAGGGATTTGGTCAATTTCCTGTGTTCTGGAGGTAAACTGAGCATTTATTCTATTATATCTTGTTTGACAGAGCTCATAGAGCTCTGTCAAACAAGATATAATAGAATAAATGCCTGTATTGGATGTAGTGAGGCCAAAAAGGTTGATAAATAAGGGGAATTTGGTGCGCGTCACAGTAACTTTTTCGATACATTACAAAAATTTATATACAATTAACAGGAGTTTACTCTACAACCCATATGCAATTAAAAGATCAAATTTGTACTGAAGGTATGGTAAATGGTTTAGTGTTTGAAAATTATATTCAATTAACAGGGATATACAATTAAGAGATATCCAATTAAGTGGGCTCCACTGTATATAATAAAACTACTTTCTACTCATTTATCTTTCAGTAGTAAAACACATTTCTGTTACTCACCAATCGTTCCTCTTCACTTAAACTTTGAAATTCTCTATAAATAGAAAAAAAGCACAAGTCAGCTGAATAATCTGACTAAAAGCAATGAGTATCTCAAAAGGAAGGGAAAGAGAACAAGAGGCCCCACGGGGCCTGAGGGCGCTCACCTGACATGGTAGCCTAAATATCAACCCAGGGAATTGATTTCAACAAGTTGCATCTGCCCCTCCTAAGAAAAGCTTATACCAAATATCTAAAGATTCTGACCAGTGGATCTAAACCCAGGGACTTGGCTTTAACAAACTTGAATCTCACCCCCGATGATGCTGAATACCAAAGATCAAAGCATTCTGACTGCTGAATCTGAAGAAGAAGATTTTTAAAGAATATTCCTCATATTGAACTAAGTAATAATTCAGGCTCCCACAGGGAGCCCAAATATGAACCCAGGGACTTGGCTTCAACACACTTGAATCTCACCTACCTAAGGATGATGCATGCCAAATATCAAAACATTCCGACAGCTGAATCTGAAGAAAAAGATTTTTAAAGAAAAATTCCTCATATTGAACTAAGTTAAAATTTGAGCTCCCATAGGGAGCCCAAATATGAACCCAGGGACTTGGCTCCAACAAACTTGAATCTCCACCCCCCCCCCCCCCCCCCCCCAAGGATGCTGCATACCAAATATCAAAACATTCCGAGACTGCTGGATCTAAAAAAGAAGATTTTTAAAGAAAAATTCCTCATATTGAACTAAGTTATAATTCAGGCTCCCACAGTGAGCCCAAGTATGAACCCAGGGACTTGGCTTGAACAAACTTGAATCTCCCCCCTAAGCATGCTGAATACCAAATATCAAAAGAGTCTGATGGTAGATCACAAGAAGATTTTTAAAGAATATTCCCCATACTGCACTAAATTAAACATTTGGACTCCCATAGAGAGCCCAAATATGGACCCAGGGATTTGATTTCAATACACATGTGAAACAATCTTCCAAAGATGTTATATGTGAAATTTGAAAGCTTTTGGAGCAATGGTTTGGGAGAAAAGTAGTCTTAAATGTTTTTCCAATTACCCACAGTGTTAAAAAATGCTGACTCAGCACTTTTTCAAAGTCCCCAAAAAGTACCCCATGATAAAACCGATAGCAATTTTTTTTTACCATTCCATTCTGTTGGTCCTAAGGAAGCTTCACACAAAATAAGAATTCTCAGTGCCATGTAGTTTTGGAGATATGGGCATTTTAATTTAAGTTTTTTTCTATTTTTAGTTCTTGCGGTTCCCTTGGGGCAACGGGAAAAATTTTTTTGGGGGCATAAATTAAGTACTTACGACCCAATAAGCCCTCTCATATCAAATTTGGTTCAAATCTGCCTCTTGGTTTGGAAAATAAAAATTTTGGGCAGGGCAAAAATTCTTGCCCCTCCCATAACGAAGGCAAATATAGCTCCTCGAACTTCTCTTGAACAAATCTGAGTCTACACCTCAAAGGGAAGCTGCACGCCAAATATCAAATCTTTGCTACTGCTGGTTGATGAGAAAAAGATTTTTTAAGATTTTCACATACTTTTGGGGCGTGGCCCTACCGAGGGACGAGGCAACTTGATTTGAACAAAATCAAAATGCGATGTCATATCAAACTATTATCTCAAATATCAATTAAATTGGTTGAGCGGTTTGGGAGAAGACGCAAACACCATGTTCACGGACGATGGATGACATATGACGGACGGTGAGTGATCACTATAGCTCCTCTGACTGAAAGTCAGGCAGGCTAAAAAGAGAAAACAATTGCACAAACATCCTACACTTTTTTCCACTGTTTTCTGTATTAAGTATCAAACTGAAATCATTATGCGAGATTCAATATTTTATTTTCACCTGATTTACTGAATAATATTAGTTATCCATGTATATTCCAGAATGTATGAAACTTTACACTGGCTTGAAAACAAATACACCCTGAGGCACAGCTTTAGGGTGTATCAGGCTTCAAACCAGTGTAAATTTCCATACGCCCTGGAATATACATGAATAACAAATTTATTTTCTCACAAAGTTCCTTCACACAGTGATGTTGATTTGAAAATACGAGGAGAGCTGAAAATAACACTTCTAAAAATCTTAAGAAGAGTCATTGCACTCACTCTTCTTAACTTTTCAATAAGGCTAAAAAAAATAATGTTTTGATTCTCAGGCCTTCCCTCGTTGGATTTGAACCTCCTCATTAGACATTTTTATTATGTCATGTTTTTTTAAGAATTTGTGAAAACATGGAATGGTCATTTTTTCACAGTTCTCAAAATATAATTATTTAGCTGTGTTTGCAGTAAATTGGTTTTTCTTGTTGCAGTTTATGGGAGAGGCACTCTCCCATAAACTGTAACAAGGCAAATTCTGATATACTGGATCATGATTTAATTATTTATCTGCTGGTGTTTAAGGTCATATATTTCTGCACAATGGCTGATAGTGGCCGCAACACCGATATAAACTCAAGTTTAACCAATCATTTAGAGCCATGTTTCCAATTTTAAAGAACTCCTACCCCAAGCATTGGTTACTGGGGCCTATTCTAATAGATCATGATGTTTGACAGATCTATACATTAAAAAGAACAATAAAATACAAATCCTTTTAGCTGTTGTTACGGCTGTTAGTTATAAAAGGTATACTATAATTACACTAAAGTACAACCTTTTCTGTTTTTCAAGTGGAAAGACAGCAAAAAGATTTACTGAGTATACTCAACCCTTTACACAAAAAAAAAAAAAATTAAAAAAAAAAAATAAAAATAAAATCCTCCCTCACTGATTTGAAAAAAAAATTGCCTGAGAATCAATTCATTTTTTTTATTTGGCCTAAGAGTGAAAATATTTTTCATAAGTTTTCTCCTTAGAATTTATTTTGCTGTAGTGTCTAGAAGAAATTTATCAGCATTCTGATTCATAACTATGTACTGAGCTAAAGGCAAAAAATATTGGTTTAATTATGGCAGCTTTTACTCAGATTTAGGGAAAAAAGAAATGTAAGAATCGTGACATTTGTCTCTTTAACCCTTTACCTAACATGAAAAGCAGACGACACTTGCAAAAAAAATTCTTGAATAACTAAATTTTTTCATTTTTTGTCTCAAAAACAAAGGTTATGACCCCTCGTTGGAACGAGCTCGACGAGCTCGTTCCAACGAGGGGTCATAACCTATATTTTTGAGACAAAAAATGAAAATATTTTGAAAATTAATTGGCGATTTTTGAGAATAGCGCTGGCCGGTTTTGGCCGTTACGTTGGGTAAAGGGTTAAGCTTTTTGGGGAATGTTTAAATCACTTGAACCACAAACCAGCTCAATGCAGAGCATGCATTCTTTGGTTTTAACGGTTCATTCCCACTAGACTAATTCCCTTTAGACCAATTCTCACGAGTCCAATTCCCCAAAGACCAACTGATGTGTTCTACTTTTAAAATAATTCTATTTAAATAATTTGATATATTTATAAATATTTATAAATGTATTTAAAGTTATTGATATTCAAGCCTGAAAATAAGCAGTCTGTCATTTGCAGAATAAGGTCCCCAGAGGGTGAATTTTCTGATGCTATCCCATACAGTGGGCCAGTTTATTCTCTGGGTACCTCTTTCTGTTTATGTTTGAGACCTTGATTCAGGTTGAGGTTCACAGAGGGTAAATTTAGTGATGCTATCCTGCTGTGCAGGGTGGCATCACCAAATTCACCCTCTGGGGACCTCATTTTTCAGATGATAGTCTGCTTATTTTCGGACTTGTTGATATTTTATAAACTGAAATGTTATAAACCTATATTTTTTGTATGTTATACATATAAATATTTTTTTTATCAAATAAAGTGCTTATCGGTAAATAAATGTTTTCTTAATTATCCTTAAACAACCCTTAATCAATAACAGTATGTAGTTGGTCTAAGGGGAATTGGTCTAAAGGGAATTGGTCTAAAGGGAATTGGTCTAGTGGGAAGACACCTTCAGACAAGTGAAACAACAGCCTGATATGCCTAAATGGCAGATGGAATTTTCAGTGTTCAGCCATGTCATACCTAAATTATTACATAGACCAATTCTCTATAGTGATTAAAACTAAATTATCCCATAAATGGCCGTTTATTTGAACAATAAAAGCCTTCAATAAATTTTTGCTTTATTCACCTTGTAGGGTGATAAATTTTCCCCATAGGTTTAACACTGAAAGAATTTATTCCTATATCAGAGACGGACTTGTTGACCTCTGACTTCCACCGCATCTGTGTAGTATAATTAACAGTTCAATTGTTGTTTTCTTTAACCCTTTACCCAACGTAACGGCCAAAACCGGCCAGCGCGATTCTCAAAAATCGCCAATGAATTTTTATTATTTTTTCATTTTTTGTCTCAAAAACATAGGTTATGACCCCTCGTTGGAACGAGCTCGTCGAGCTCGTTCCAACGAGGGGTCATAACCTATGTTTTTGAGACAAAAAATGAAAAAAATTAGTTATTCAAGAATTTTTTTTGCAAGTGTCGTCTGCTTTTCATGTTAGGTAAAGGGTTAAACCTTTTTAAAAGTATTACACAATGTCAGTAGAAAATACTACACATTGTTCATTTAATAAAGTATTTTTGCAAGTTTAGCTCATGTTTCTAGGGGAATTATTTTTAGACAGAAATGTATTTTTTATTTTTAGCAATTTTGCTTGTCTTCGAACTGGACCAATGTACTCCTAACTTCTTGCTGTGTTTTGTATAAAGTAACAGCACAATTTCGACGTGACTGTCCTGTAGAAGATTTAAGGGATAAACAAAATAAACGAATAGTGTTTTCAAGTAAAAAATTTATTCTACTCGTAGAATTATGAAAGAAACCGACTCGCCACAGGCTCGTTGGTTTCATTCGTAATCCTACTTGTAGAATAAATTTTTTACTTGAAAACACAATGCGTTTATTCTATATTTAGAAACTCATTAAATTGTTTTGCTAACATCAAACAGAATTTGATTCAAGATTCATGCTTACATCTAATATATAAATGCGAATGTCTGTATCTATATCTCTCTCTATCTTTGTTCCGGGTGAACTCTTCAGTTTCCTGACTGATCGATCTCAAATTTTGTACACGGGGGTTATTCGTCCCTGCGAGTAACATGGGGTGGGTGCCGTGCCCGTGCAGGATGACCTTGACCTTGAAATTGATGACCTTTTATTTTGAAAATGGCTGGGCCGATCGGGCTAAAATTTCATAGGTGCGGGTAAATTGACCAATCGGTCATTTTGACTTTATCGGGGTGCCCGTGCGGAGTGCCCTTGACCTTGAAATTGGTGAGTTTGACCTTTTAATGCGAAAACGGCTGGGCCAATTGGGCTGAAATTTCATATGTGGGGGTATATTGACTCATCAATCATTTTGACTTTATCGGGGTGCCTGTGCGGGGTGACCTTGACCTTGAAATTGGTGACCTTGACCTTCCATTTCAAAAACGGCTGAGCCGATTATATCTGGGGATATCTTCTCCCGTGCAACGCCGGGTATTCACCCGCTAGTACAACATAAAATCATCTCAAATTATTACCCATTTTTTTTTGTTTTTTTATAAAAAGGATGATTGAGATGGCATCACAAGACAGTAAGAGCTTGTTTTGTCACAATGAACAGAAAGTGAACTGTGTTGGAGAATTTTAGCAAATTAAAAAATATTTGATAACATTACTTGAAACTAGCTGTGTTTATTTCTTCATCTATCACCATTGTCCGTGTTGGTTTCTTGTACACTTCATGATCAAGACAATTACTATCAGATTCCTTCACTAAATACTCCCCACTCACTTCTGTAAATAACAAGAAAATTCAGTGAATTCATGTCTCCTGCAGGGCAGCAGTTTCAAGGGGAATTAATGCATCCATTGGAATATAGTTGAGTTGCAAGTAATAGATATATCACTATTTTGTGTACTATATGGGTAAATAATTGTACAGTTGTGCAGGTGTCCAGAGATATTTTGGACGAGGCGAAGCCGAGTCCAAATATTGGAGGACACCTGCACAACTGTACAATTATTTACCCATATCGTACACAAAATAGTGATATATGTGATTTAATCCACAGCCCCTCAATGTTAACAAAAGTCAAAAAAATTATATTTTAGAAAGTTTGACACAAGTAAAACCACATTTTAAAACACTTTTTGCTTGCTCTACCCCCGAAAAACAAAATGGGCATAACCCATTGTTTGCTTGCTAGAAAGTCTATTGAAGTTATGACACGCATTAGGAGTTTAGATATTGTGAACAGATCTGTGGCTTCGAAGTGAACTCACATCATGACGTAATTTGTTCTCCCGCTAATATAATGTCTCAGCTCAAGGGTGGAACACTTATTCAATCCCTCATCGAAAGTGCGGCAGATAAATTTAATAATCATTCATTTTTAAAGCATTTGGAAGAATAATTCTTTTTTTTATCTGAAGAAGAGGTTCGCTTTCCCTCAGGGGTAGTGGGTGGTGGTGCCTGATTGCTGTCTAAATATTTGAAAAAGGGCGTTTTTTTTAGGTTATTTATTTATTTATTTACTGGTGTTTAAGGTCACTTTTCTGCAGCTATGGCTAATTGTGACCGCAAAAAAAGGCGTATAGTCAAGTTTAGCCAATCGTTTACACCCATGCTGCCCATTTTAGGGGACTTCTACCCCGGGCACTGGTGACCAGGTCCTATTTTACCAGGGCTCGATTTAACTGGATTAGCATAGCACTTTGCTCTACAATTTCTGAATTTTGCTATTCAAGATTTATTAGTTTCAAGTGCTTTTGGATCAACTGCTAATCAATTTTCCAGGGTGAATAGTAAATTGCTATTCAAAATTTTCAGATTAAATCAAGCCCTGTATTTTACCAGTAAAACTGAACTTGTTTACCGCAGCAAACAAGCACTCCTTCACTTCCGAGGTTTCCACAGGAGTCCCTTTTAGGTTACTAGGGCTGTTGGTTATTAAAAGCAACAAAAAATTAAAAAGTACATTATAATTTGGACACGATGCACACTCAATTCAGAAGCTCTGTCGAGAAAAGCTTGTCGATAATTCATGTGTTAGAAAGTTTTTTCACACCTCCTTTACAGCATCTTTACTTTTGAATGGTTATGATTACAGTACCATGACAATCGTACAAACATCTAGTTATTGGGACTGTTTCAAAACCGTCCCAATATCCAGATATTGGTACTGTTTTACTGAGCTGTTCTCATGAAAACCGTACTTGGTGTGATTTTATAGGGCTTGTTTTCATGACAGAGAACAAAAGAAATATTAGGTAGCTGTGGATTAAGTGGAAGTTATTTAGAACAGACAGTGCTTCAGACAGTGGTTATCAGATTTATTTTCACAGAGGTCACTGTCAAAGCAAGTAAAGTGATGTGGAGTATAACTGTGAGAATCACTAAAAATTAAGACTGTATGATAAGACATATTACATTAAACTGATGTGAAAAGTAATCCATATATGAAATTTCATTGAAATCGGTTGACTCTAAGGAAAGTTAGAGTCTGGAAACCATCAGCCAATCAAATTTAAGCAACCTAATTAAATATACACAGAAAATGCCTATGTTCGATCTTGGACCCACAATTGATGAAAGTGATCTACTACCCAAATTTCATCGAAATCGACTGACTGTAAGGAAAGTCAGAGTCTGGATATGAAAAACACGGAAGGTGTGCACTTACTGTGTATTAGTAGTAGCACTGAATAAATCAAAGTTTCCCTAATTTGCATAATTTTTGCACGAGAACAAAACCGTATAAGACCAACAAATATTATTTATGAATATTCTCGTACGGACTGACGGACGGACACACAGATGGATGGACACAATCCAGTATACCTTCCCCCCCCCCCTCCCCGCCTTCCATTTTCTTCGAAAGTTTTCAACAATTTCAACAATTACCAAGTCAAAAGGTATGGTAAATTGTTTGGTGTTTGGAAGTTTTATGTAATGAGGCAGAAGCCTTTGCAAACTGCATGCCATATTTCACTGAAATCCGATAACCCCAATCCAGTATGCCCCCCCCCCATTTTCTTCGAAAGTTTTCAACAATTTCCAACAATTTCTTAGTCAAAAGGTAGGGTAAATTGTTTGGTGTTTGGAAGTTTTATGCAATGAGGCAGAAGCCTTTGTCATAGGCAAACTGCATGCCATATTTCACTGAAATGCGATAACCCATACCTGAGATACAGGCTGAACAGACAAATAATGTCCATTTCCTACAATTTCTAAGTCAAAAAAGGGGGATAACTCTAAAAAGGAGAATGTGAGAAATATCGTTGAATCCTTTTTTTAAAGCCTATACCATAAGCAGTGTTCATGGCAAATTTCATTGCAATAGAACATTCGATACCCGAGATACAGGCTGAACAGACAAAATTTGGCTCGGACGGACACAATTTCTATGTGAACAAGTAATAAAAAAAAAAATAATAAAAAAAAAAATACCTAGTGTGGGCATACCTATGACCAACAAATATTATAAAAAATAATAATTTACTTAAGTTATGAATATTCTCGGACGGACTCACATACGGATGCACAGATGGACGCACAGATAGACAGACGCATGTAATCCAGTATACCCCCATTTTCTTCGAAAGTGGGGGTATAAAAACTGATAATATCTTTGCCCAAACCATCAAACAATTGTCAGGCAGACTTAATTTTTCTCAGATTCTCTCAGATAATAATTTTGCCACATTTCTTTCAATCACCTACCAGTTACATACACTCTTAGCTTCTTCATTAATCTCCAAAACACTGATGACAAAACACTGAAATTTCAAGGATCAATTTTTCCCATACTGCGACTCAAAATTTACCAATTCCAAAGACACCAAGTGGAGGGAGGGGAGCTGCCTCAGGGCTAGGGGTCAGCACATGCCCTTTTTCATCAGAAGTACACTAGTGGAAAAAACTTTACTTTCTGAGAACTGCAACGGAGAAACTCTTTAGTATGCATTTCTAAAATAATTTACGCATGGCAATGACAGAGGGATGGTATCAGTTCTAATGATGGAGGACGGAAGAATATTATCAAACAAAGATGCTATAAATCAGCAAAGTGAATTAAAAATTGATATACCATCCCTGGAGTGCAACAAAGTGCCATCTGCAATGCGAAAGCTCTATGGGTACTCTTCCATGAACTGCTAAAAGGCAAATCCGTACAGACTAAATAATTTTACTTCAAAAATAATAGGAAGCATATCCACAGAACATGAAGATATTGGGCTTTGAGCCAGGGATGTCAATAGATACCAGAATTGTTACTAGTACCGTCGATAATCGAGCGATTTCTCTGTATCGGTACACAAACACCACCAGTACCTAAGGTTCCAGTACTTGATTTGAACTTAATGAGAAAACAATTCAATCAATAATTTTTGTCCATAATTGAAATCTTTTGGGGCATTTTGGAGAATCATTCAAGCTGATAAAAGGGAATGAATGTACTATAGTCACTATAATATGGTGACAACACTTCTCTCAGTGTTTGCTATTGTTTTTCATTACATATCCATATTCACCAATGAGGTGGGAATTTCAGCACTTTTGTATTTCTCTTAGATTGAAAAAAAGAAGTGATACCCTGTGAGCCCTTTTAACCTAGACAACAGATCATTTTTATGGCTACATTGTGTTTTGTTTTTATAGTACAGTGAGTACACACATACAACATTTGGCAGTTAACACTCAGCATATGCCACTATGTTCAATCAGGTTCAGAGTCTGTCCAAACAAAAGACTATATACTACTCAAAGTTTGCTATGCACCAAGTACATCCAACTACCTAATATAATATAATAACACTTTGGCCAGCCGCTGATTTGTCGCGGTTCTCGGACGAGAAGGCCATGGTTACCCCTGTACTCCCAACTGCCTCCCTATTCCCACGCTTCTCCTCTCCTCCCAACACTCGGAGACGAACTGCTTGATGATATCCCTTGTCCCATTCTTCCCAATCTCTCCGATTAGCATATTAACCCTCTCCTTTGAGTCTCCCCCTAACCACATGTCCTTCATTCTCCCATCCCACTTCCCCATTATACTCCCAGTGAATCTCATTCTTTTAGGCTGATATTTTGGGCATTCAAGAAGAAAGTGTTCCAGGGTCTCCACCATGTCCAAGTTACACATCTGGCACTCCCTTTCACCGTCTTTCCCAATTTTTCCCCTCAGCTCCAGGGATCGCGACCTCAGCTTGAACAACAGTGACCCCCCAAAGGTGCCATCAAGGTACTCTTCAAAACCTGGCTTCTCTTTATCACGCAGGCCACCCAAAGACCTCTTTGATTTGACCCCTCTCGCCAATTACGGTTACAATCTTCCATGACCCTTTCTCTGACGATTTTTTTACCCTGGTTTGCCCCAACGTCCAGGTCCGAGATCTCCAATGAGTAGTTCTCTACTAGCCCCCTCATTTGGACCACCCACCCCGTTTTGATATTTGAGTTGAAAATTCTCAGGAACATTACTTTACACCATCGGCTGTCGGGGAGATTTACCAAATAATTAAGATAACCGAGCTTCAACAGGTCTATCCTGTCCTTGATCCTCATCCACCCAAGCTCACCCCTGATTGCTTCTAGCGCTGCGGCATTACTCGACCCCGTTATCCATCGGCCTGCATCGTTCTGCAGGATTTCCAAGCTCTTTACGGCCGTCTGGTTTAGGGGTACCACTTCCGTACCGTATGTTATACTTGGCAGCCCCACCATTTCCCTGTTTTACATTTTAGTTGAAATATTGTAATGAAAAGTGTATATATATTTTATTTAATTATATCTTTAATGATTTAAGTACAGAAGTTAAAAAATTTATAGTAATTTATATATTTTTTATACTTACCAATGACCCAGACATAGCTGGTGCTAACTCTTAAAATATAGGGCCAAACACAAATTTTGCCCCCCAATCCCCAAAATTTGCATCTAAAACTAAAGAAAACATGTCCTGAAAGGCCCTCCACACTTCGCCCCTACTGCGCATGCGCAGTGTCAAGGACGTTCCGAAATTGGCGCCATTAATCATTCTAATAACCAGTGCCTGGTAAGCGCTATGTACTCAGCGGGGAGGCAAGAGTTCCCAACTCCTGGGAGGGCCATCCCCGTCTGGGTCATTGGTAAGTATAAAAAATATATAAATTACTATAAATTTTTTAACATTTTTATACTGTACCAATGACCCAGACATAGCTGAATAGTAAAAAGGCTGGAGGGCCAAGGACATAGAGCAAAATGGAATACGCTCAATAAAATAAAATAGAGTCATCCCCTGTAGGGAAAAAGAAGTAATAGGCCTTACATGTATCTTTCTTATTTATGATAAATTAGAAAGATACAACACCTTCCAAAATTGAGCTTCATACATCCATGTACTCTATTAATATCCAATATAATCCTTATACTAATAATTTTTAAAGTAAGCCAATAAATAAAGTAAGTCTAGAGAATAGAGACTCTTATACTCCTAAAAGTGTCTGAGGATTGCATAATCATGTCCGTTGACATATGCAATATTCAAAAGCTATACTTTAAAAACTAAGACTTGAATGAATTTTAAAAACCTAAACTTCTCACTAAACAACCATCCCAATAACAGCTCAGAATTACTAACTCCGGAGGAGGTATCCCCTTGTTTTCATAGTAAAAACAGGTGACCCAAGGGAACACCCTCCCCCCCCCCCCTTTTTTCTTGCCCTGGGTCAAATAGCCCAGAGCGAAGAGGGCAGCCGAATGGAGACACTGCCGAAACAGACAGCCTACCTAGCTATAGTAGCAACTGTTAAGTGAATGACATTCTGAGCAGTAGATAATAGACCTAACAATAGAGGCCTCCAGAAATGGACTCGATATTTCTAAGATAAAATTCATGAATGTGGATGGCTGAGCGCAATGAGCGGCCTTCAAAAATCTATAATAGCGACACTATTAATGTAAGCCCAAGAAGTAGAAGAACTCTTACTTCATGAGCCGAAATCTTAAGCACAACTGCTAAGTCAATGATATACCATAAGCAGTACCGATAGTTAATAGAAACCATTAACAATAAAATGGAGCGTAACGTCCTTCTACTAGACATCAAAGACAGAAGAAGCTTACGCCCTTTGTAATAAACAGATATCTGTTTATAAATACATAAACTGTACCCGGAAAGAGTAAAGGCCTATGCCCATACGAAGACGGAAGGACCTTAAAATAATAGGTTCCGGATAATAGGAGCCTAACTCTTATGCAACAATCCAACCTAAATAGTAACGGAAGTATTGATTCCGAAACTATGAAAGTGAAAATCATCCGTCGATAGTGCATGAAACTCACTGACTCTACAGTAAAAGAGAAACCAACAGAATTACTGTCTAAAAGGTCAGAATTTGAAAACTACTGTTTCCAGAGGCTCAAATGATTACTTAGCTAAATAAGAACCGAAGTTAAAATCCGTATAGGAATTTAATCTAAAGATTCTAAGTCTATTTATCAAAAAGTTACTAACTGACTTAGATAAAGAGACAAAAGACTCAATTGTAAACTATCGTAGAGTGCATAGGTATGAGGTAACATAAACCTATAACCTAAATAACAACAGGCTGCAGTAGATCTTGTGAAACAAGTATACTAAAAAATAGCAATGAGTAGTATGGAGGGATCAACAATATGAACATAATGATCCCTACACCACGACGGAAGAGCCTCCACTTTAGCCGCATAGAATAGCGAAGAAGAGGATCTCCTATAGTAAGAAATCGCGTCCAAAGCTCGTCCAGTACAGTGCTTACAATGCAATACGGACCACACAACGGAATACATGAAGGTTGCGACCTTGCTGGTTGTGATAAAGATGACACGATTTACCCAGTGAAAAAGATCCTCACATAGAGGAAGATTTCACGTTAAGACCCACAGTAGACAAGAGAGTAAATTACTCATGATCTCTGTGAAGATAGAGATGCTATCAACAGAAATGTATTGTGGTTGTTTATCTTAGCAATACCTGCTAAAACAACAGCGCCGGAGGATACGCGTATCCTATCATTCCGTCCTATAGATCAATAGAGCGTTAACAATATTAGCTCAGAGATCTGGACAAGCCAACACATACGTCTGCAATTGATTAGCAAGCTGTGTCATAAATAAATCATCATTGGGCGCTCCCATAGATAGCAAATCTGATCGAATACTTGTTTGTTGAGAGTCCATTCTGACAGCAACAAGCGACCCGTAAGAGAACGGGAGTCCGATAAAACAATTAGACGACCCGGAATATGACGGACCAAAACTGAACTTGGCGTACTATAACCAACAGACGGATTCTTTCCATTAAATTGAATAACGGAAACGAAAGAGTGCCTCCCTGGTTCCGGAGATACGCCACTACTGTCGAATTAAAGGACAGGAATTTGGGCATGCGTTTCTGAATAATGTTCATGCAATGACATAAAGCAAGCCTAAAAAACATTATTCCGCGGAAGTTAAACTGATTGCTAAAAGACTGCGGAACCCAAAGACCCTGGCACTTCGAATCCGTAGGGATCAGTATTATATCCCAATCTGTTTGACTGGCAACCGTCATAACAGCCACACTCGGGTCCGGCAACTGCGGCGGCACTCTCTGAGTCAACCACCGAATGTTTGCCCCAGTCTGAATCTCTTGCTACACTAGATAGACAAGAGAACGTGTAAATCGAGCAATTCATGGATTGCCGAAAAGTTGCCGTCGAAGAGAAGCTCTTCCGAGAACGAAGCGACTCTGAGAGAGTTCTTAACCTTACTATCCACGCGTGTGGATGTAGCTAGGGCTGCGTCACGTCTAACTAACTCCAATCAGCCACTGAAGGGCGGAGTTATACGTGAACAAACTACTGCCCTCAAAAGAAATTACATTGAGAATAATATCCCGTAAATCTTTTCTTGAAGACGTAATGATAACGCCTCAGTAAGGCGGATTACGTATAATAAAGCGTCTAAGTTAAGTCTACTATACATAATGTCGTTCCCAACATTGAAATTGGAAAAGACATAAACGGCGAAAAAGAATATATGCAGTCTTTAATCACACCGTCTAGACGCATATGAACTCTCGGTATGCCCTGCTCTGCCAAAATAAACTATTTGTATAAATGATAAAATGGCAGAAATGAGCAACGCGGACAAGAAACTAAACTATCATGCTTAGTAGCAGGCTTGTATATATATATATATATATAGCGTCGAAAAATAAAACACATGTTGTAATGACAATATTGGACTGCGTCGGTAAGTCAGGGACAATGTCCCTGAACCGATCGAAAAATCTGAGTCCAATGACGCTATAAGTCTCTTATCCAAGATCGCAGCAATGAAGTCCGAAATAATAATCACTGGAAGATAATGCCAGAAGATATGAAAGGCATCTTCCGCTACTACTAAAGGGAAAACTCGAAATCTTTCGAATCCCTTTCGCCATCCTGTCGGACCCTATAAAGCGTTCGGTCGTCCGTAGCTGATGCAACCGCGGACCGCACCGACCCAGCGCCGTCGGATAATTCGTGATTCGACCGAGAAACTGTCAATTGCTGGGATGCTGCGAAACAACTGTGCTAACTCGGATAGCACGTCCGTCACTGAGGCCTGAGGAGAAGCGGTCTTACGATGCATTGCCGCTGGAAGCTCCGTGATCGTTACCCCGTGCATACTTCCAATATGCGAGCGAACGGAGTGTATAGGCCTCGTGTCCCTTGGCTACCGGATGGCGCGACCTATTCGCCGTGGAATCACTGAATGCCGAAACTGATCGGATACTCGAGGTCACGTAGCCAATGTGCGGTCGTGTGCCCTGCTGTGAGGATGAGGAAGCATTAAAGACAGTCTCTCGGACTGTCAATATAACGGAGCGTCCCGACCAACGGACATATGCTCCGAATGTAAAATATCTGAACCACAACATGCGGTCCCCTATGTTGTTGGGCGAGAGAGGGACCTCTCTCGCTCACAGCCCGGACGGACCTGGACAAGCCAGGAACCGGACTAACAGGCTTTCTCCGATCTGTCCTCAATCTGCCGTCACTGGGTGAGTACTAAAGTAATTAAAGTGCTCGCATCACCCAAATCTCCTTCCTAGACCGCAACGGACGAACCCGGCAGCCGAACCATTCGATGAATGTACGCTACACCGGGTGAGCTAGCGAATGTCACTCCGTAGGCGATAGACATATTCCATGAGCACTTATTGCCGCTAACTCTTCATTAACTATGACGACAGAGGCACACTTTTGAAGGACATCTCCATAACTCTTCGAACAAGAAACCAGAAATGCTTGGATAGCAAGCATAAAATAATAATATATATAGCGTCGTTCAATAATTCGAAAGTTTGTGTGACATTATTGGACTATGTCGGAACTGAGGGACGATGTCCCTGAACCGAACCAAAAATTTCTAAGTCCACCGACGCTATCAGTTTCTTATCCGGCATCGCAGCATTCTGGTCCGACGAAAGAAGCTGTAGAAGACCAAGTCAGATGACATACACAACAGCATATGTTGTTCCGAAAGGGAAAGCTCGAAATCCTCCGAATCCCTTTCGGTATCCCGTCGGACCGGATGAAACTTCGGACGTCCGTACCCGCTTCCGCGGAGCGTCCCGACCCAGCATCGTCGGATAAAATATATGCGACAGATTCAGTTGATGCTGGGATGCTGCGATAAACTGTGCTATTAAGGAAAGCACGTCCGTTCCCGAGGCCTGTGCAGTAGCGGTCTTACGATGCATTGCCGCCGGAAGCTCCGTGTACGTTGACTCCCGCACACTTCCTATGCGAACGTCCGGAGTCTGCAGGCCTCGTGTCCCTGGCTATCGGATGGTGTGACCTGGTCGCCGAAGAATCCTTGATCGGCGAAGCTGGTAATATATCGGCGGTCACGCAGCCAAGGTGCGGTCGTGTGTGCTGACGAGAAGAGGAAGCCTTAGCAGTCTCAGCGGACTGCCTATACAACGGAGCGTCCCGAGCGACGGACGTATGCTCCGCTTGCGACACAATTTGTACCACAACATCTGGGGCCAGATGTTGTTGAACGAGAGAGGGGCCTCTCTCGCTTGCCGTCCGGATGGACCGGAACGAGCTATGAACCGGACTAAAAGGCTTCCTGCGTTCTCCCTCCGATCCGCCGTCACTGGGTGTGCATTAAGTTAATTTATAGTGCTCGCATCACCCCAAAATTCCTACTAGACCGCAACGGACGAACCCGGCTGCCGAACCATTCGGTGAATGGACGCTACACCGGGCGAGCTAGCGGACGTCAAAGGCCGTCGAACCTACTAGGGTCCTCTTAGGCAACTGGCGTATTTACATGAGCACTTTTCCGCTAGCCCTTCATTAATTGTGACGACGGAGGCACACTGTTGGAAGACATCACAGATACATCACCCTAATCTTGATCGTCTGAAATAGAAATTGATAAAGTAGAGTGACCCTGCGGGGAAAGGACCGAAGTGTCCAAATCCCCAACAACATACCGTGACATACGCTTCCCATATTGTCATCGAAATCATACGATACAGAACAGGAGTTAATGCGAGTACACTGACCACATATAGAATGATAATAAAGTCAGAGGAAGACTTCCTCTTAAAACAATTAATCAATATCCTTTCAATGTGAAAAGAAAACAAGTCCTGGTACTCGCACTAACCCCTGGCAATCAAAATACATAATAATAATATGATCCATTAATATAGAAAAAATAATTGAAATCAAAATATTTTGAAAAAATATTTTTTCAGAACAGCCCAAGTTTCTGAAAAGTAACGTTGAGCCCCAATGGATCCCAAGCCTAAGTGTGGACAAAAATTTTTAAAATATTTTAAACAATTTATTCAACACTTACGAACAATAATAATGTATCTAGTTATGATTAAAATAACATAAAGATATTATTTTTTAGAAATCCCCCCCTCACACAGAGGGCTGTTGTAAATGTAAACAATGAGTGTAAAAACACTAAAATAAGACTCCAGGCACCCAGGCCCGAAATCAGTTACCAAAAATACACTATCTGATGCAAAACAGAGACTTCCAGGGAAGAAACTGCAGAACATCAGATGGTAGATGCAGAACACAACGCCTAACCACCCGTAGGTGAAGACGTAAACATGGGGAAAGAACAGAATTCATTCTGTTATTCAGCTAAAACTCCCAAGAAATTTTAGTAATAATAATTACAAAAACTATGCCAAAAGCATGGGAGAATAGCAAGGGGGAACTTAAAGGACAGGGAGAGAGGAAAACACTTAAAAAAACAGTGTAACTAAATAATCAGAATGACAACAAAATGGCTGCTGCCTTGAAAATAGGTAACTTAACATAATTTCATTAAAAAATTTTAAGTTACAGCCCTGATAATATTCTGTCACACATTCTTTTCCTCTCCTCCTTCTCTATCCTCCTTAGAATCACCATTTCACTAATATTTATGTGTCTGGCATCATTTAAACTGAGATTTAAAAGCACAAAGATCAGTCAGATGTTAACTGATGAAGGGCCAAACTTAGAATGATTAATGGCGCCAATTTCGGAACGTCCTTGACACTGCGCATGCGCAGTAGGGGCGAAGTGTGGAGGGCCTTTCAGGACATGTTTTCTTTAGTTTTAGATGCAAATTTTGGGGATTGGGGGGCAAAATTTGTGTTTGGCCCTATATTTTAAGAGTTAGCACCAGCTATGTCTGGGTCATTGGTACAGTATAAAAATATTAGGATTTTAGTTGTGCTTGACATTATTTTTTAGCTTTTGAATACGATAACCATGGAAAATGGATATTATTCATAAAAGAGGAAATTTTTCAATTTGCCAAAAAGTTGACGGAGCGAACTGGTATGGGTTCAATATCGAAAATGAGACCCATTACTCTTAATTATAGCTTCAGACAAATATCTTCTTACATTTGCATTTGCCATATTCAATCATTAAATCACAAGGGTTTGTGTTGAAATGAAGACTGAATACCCTACACATGCCATGTACATGTAGACAGTACACGAAAACATCATGAAAATCAAGGGGTACATGCTTTCCATGACTATCACGAAAAGTCTGCCCGACAAGAGAGCTAATGTAAACACAGGGGACCATTTCAATACGTTCCTCAATCATATCCATCAAAAATATCGCAAATATATCACAAGCAAATGTCACAATGATGTGTCAAATATTTGGTGCTTAGCAAACTTTGAGTAGTATAGTTAACAGTTGACTGAAAATGAAAAGAATATAAACGTTGCTCGGAAGGAATCAAGGAGTTTCTATTTTATTAACTGGTTGAGGGCTACATTATTTTTTGTGATCTCAATTTGTTCAGCAAAATTTGTTTTATTACAAATTATTGAAGAGTGCCCACAGGCACTCTTCAATAATTTGTGATCAAACAAATTTATACAAACAAAATGTTATTTGCATTTGACTGAATATGAAACATGAGCAAGGAAAATGTTGGCTTTTGCTCTGGTAACCTTATTTTTTTGAAAGCTCCAATAGTGGCTTCTAGCACTCAACAAGTTAAAATGCATTCACTTACTGGATCACTCACTCACTGTTCTCCATGAATAGTCAATCTGTATCAGGCAACAATCTCTCGACAATCGCTCAGTTATAAGAAAACAATAAGAGATTCCATTCAGTACTAGTACTAGTACTGCAGTTCTATCCCACTATCATTACCAGTACTGTTATTAGTACAGCAGTTCTATCCCACTATCATTACCGGTACTGTTACTAGTACTGCAGTTCTATCGCACTATCATTACCCGTACTGTTACTAGTACTGCAGTTCTATCCCACTATCATTACCCTTACTGTTACTAGTACTGCAGTTCTAGCCCACTATCATTACCGGTACTGTTACTAGTACTGTAGTTCTATCCCACTATCATTACTGGTACTGTTACTAGTACTGCAATTCTATCCCACTATCATTACTGGTACTGTTACTAGTACTGCAATTCTATCCCACTATCATTACCGGTACTGTTACTAGTACTGCAATTCTATCCCACTATCATTACCAGTACTGTTACTAGTACTGCAGTTCTATTGCCCTATTATTACCGGTTCTATTAGTAGTACTGAAGTTCTATCCCACTATCATTACCGGTACTGTTACTAGTACTGCAATTCCATCCCACTATCATTACCGGTACTGTTACTAGTACTGCAATTCTATCCCACTATCATTACCGGTACTGTTACTAGTACTTCAGTTCTATCGCACTATCATTACCAGTACTGCTACTGGTACTGCAGTTCTATCCCACTATCATTACCCTTACTGTTACTAGTACTGCAGTTCTATCCCACTATCATTACTGGTACTGTTACTAGAACTGCAGTTCTATCCCACTATCCTTACCGGTACTGTTACTAGTACTGCAGTTCTATCCCACTATCATTACCGGTACCGTTACTAGTACTGCAGTTCTATCCCACTATCATTACCCTTACTGTTACTAGTACTGCAGTTCTACCCCACTATCATTACTGGTACTGTTACTAGAACTGCAGTTCTATCAAACTATCCTTACTGGTACTGTTACTAGTACTGCAGCTCTATCCCACTATCATTACCGGTACCGTTACTAGTACTGCAGTTCTAGCCCACTATCATTACCCTTACTGTTACTAGTACTGCAATTCTATCCCACTATCATTACCAGTACTGTTACTAGTACTGCAGTTCTATCCCACTATCATTACTGGTACTGTTACTAGTACTGCAGTTCTATCCCATTATCATTACCGGTACTGTTACTGGTATTGCAGTTCTATCCCACTATCATTACCCTTACTGTTACTAGTACTGCAGTTCTATCCCATTATCATTACTGGTACTGTTACTAGTACTGCAGTTCTATCCCACTATCATTACCCTTACTGTTACTAGTACTGCAGTTCTATCCCACTATCATTACCAGTACTGTTACTAGTACTGCAGTTCTATCCCACTATCATTACCGGTACTATTACTAGTACTGCAGTTCTATCGCACTATCATTACCGGTACTGTTACTAGTACTGCAGTTCTAGCCCACTATCATTACTGGTACTGTTACTAGTACTGCAGTTCTATTCCACTATCATTACCGGTACTGTTACTAGTACTACAGTTCTATCCCACTATCATTACTGGTACTGTTACTAGTACTGCAATTCTATCCCACTATCATTACCGGTACTGTTACTAGTACTGCAGTTCTATCAAACTATCATTACCAGTACTGTTACTAGTACTGCAGTTCTATCCCACTATCATTACCGGTACTGTTACTGGTACTGCAGTTCTATCCCACTATCATTACCCTTACTGTGACTAGTACTGCAGTTCTATCCCACTATCATTACCGGTACTGTTACTGGTACTGCAGTTCTATCCCACTATCATTACCCTTACTGTTACTAGTACTGCAGTTCTATCCCACTATCATTACCAGTACTGTTACTAGTACTGCAGTTCTAGCCCACTATCATTACCGGTACTGTTACTAGTACTGCAATTCTATCCCACTACCATTACCCTTACTGTTACTAGTACTGCAGTTCTATCCCACTATCATTACCAGTACTGTTACTAGTACTGCAGTTCTATCCCACTATCATTACCCTTACTGTTACTAGTACTGCAGTTCTATCCCACTATCATTACCGGTACTGTTACTAGTACTGCAGTTCTATCCCACTATCATTACCGGTACTGTTACTAGTACTGCAGTTCTATTCCACTATCATTACCGGTACTGTTACTAGTACTGCAGTTCTATCCCACTATCATTACCGGTACTGTTACTAATACTGCAATTCTATCCCACTATCATTACCAGTACTGATACTAGTACTGAAGTTCTATCCAACTATCATTACCAGTACTGTTACTAGTACTGCAGTTCTATCCCACTATCATTACCGGTACTGTTACTGGTACTGCAGTTCTATCCCACTACCATTACCCTTACTGTTACTAGTACTGCAGTTCTATCCCACTATCATTACCGGTACTGTTACTAGTAATGCAGTTCTATCCCACTATCATTACCGGTACTGTTACTAGTACTGCAGTTCTATTCCACTATCATTACCGGTACTGTTACTAGTACTGCAGTTCTATCCCACTATCATTACCGGTACTGTTACTAATACTGCAATTCTATCCCACTATCATTACCAGTACTGATACTAGTACTGAAGTTCTATCAAACTATCATTACTAGTACTGTTACTAGTACTGCAGTTCTATCCCACTATCATTACCGGTACTGTTACTGGTACTGCAGTTCTATCCCACTATCATTACCCTTACTGTTACTAGTACTGCAGTTCTATCCCACTATCATTACCAGTACTGTTACTAGTACTGCAGTTCTATCCCACTATCATTACCGGTACTGTTACTAGTACTGCAGTTCCATCTCACTATCATTACCGGTACTGTTATTTATTTATTTATTGGCGTTTAAGGTCTGCACAATGGCTAATCGTGACCATGAGTTTTACGGGTGGAGAAAGCCGGAGTACCCAGAGAGAACCACCGAGCAATGGCAAGCATGTGTCAGCTCCCCAACATACCAACTCCATACAAGCCGTGTTAGCATTGGTTGGTTGAAGGCAAGTGCACCATCGATGTGCAGTACGCCTTAGTACACAATGCCACCATGCCCCCACATGGGCAATGGGGGTGAAGTGTCTTGCCCAAGGACACAATGCAGTTGTCACAGGTGGGATTCGAACCGTGTACATCTCGGCTTGCAGCATGCACCTCTACCTACTGAGCCACCACGCCCTGGTACTGTTACTAGTACTGCAGTTCTATCCCACTATCATTACCGGTGCTGTTACTAGTACTGCAGTTCTATCCCACTATCATTACCGGTACTGTTACTAGAACTGCAGTTCTATCACACTATCATTACCGGTACTGTTACTAGTACTGCAGTTCTATCCCACTATCATTACTGGTACTGTTACTAGTACTGCAGTTCTATCCCACTATCATTACCGGTACTGGTACTAGTACTGCAGTTCTATTCCACTATCATTACCGGTACTGTTACTAGTACTGCAGTTCTATCCCACTATCATTACCGGTACTGTTACTAGTACTGCAGTTCTATCCCACTATCATTACCAGTACTATTAGTAGTACTGAAGTTCTATCCCACTATCATTACTGGTACTGTTACTGTTACTAGTACTGCAGTTCTATTCCACTATCATTACTGGTACTGTTACTAGTACTGCAGTTCTATCCCACTATCATTACCGGTACTATTAGTAGTACTGAAGTTCTATCCCACTATCATTACTGGTACTGTTACTAGTACTGAAGTTCTATCCCACTATCATTACTGGTACTGTTACTAGTACTGCAGTTCTATCCCACTATCATTACCGGTACTGTTACTAGTGCTGCAGTTCTATCCCACTATCATTACCGGTACTGTTAGTACTTTGGCATCCCTGCTTTGAGCACTCTACTAGTTAATTACCTCAACGAAAGTTTTATTCAACCTTCAAAATTAGCAAGAGAATGATTCTCCCACTGTTGGTTTATTTCATACACTGAAAACTAAAAAAACAAGGGAATTATGTTGCCCAAATGAACTTACCTGCATCAAAACTTATCTTCTGATCATAAAGAATTTTCAGATTTTCAGTGTCTTGACTGGCATTAGAACAAATCTCTATTGCTTTTTTATTAGCTTGGATCGCTTTCTGTAATTCACCAAGTTTATAAAGAGCTTCAGCATGTCGGTACTGTCCCTGTAACAAAAGATTGTTACATACCTCATTCAGAGGCATCAGAAGCTCAACAAGAAGCACGCCTTAATCGCACAAGTGATAAAATTGTTTTACCCTTTACCAAACATAACAGTAAAAACCAACCAGCGCTATTCACAAAAATCACCATTCAATTTTTAATACATGTATTTAAAAAAAATTTTGTCTCAAAAACATAGCTTACGACCCCTCATTGGAACAAGCTCATTGAATTCTGTTTGCAAGTAGTGTCTGCCTTTCATGCTAGGTAAAGGGTCATAGAAGGATTTAAGATCACATTCATCATCTACATGCTAATATTTAATCTCATTTAACTGTGGGAATGGGAGGAAAAGGTCCTGTTGGGTGGGGGGGGGGGGGGGGGGGTTGCATTTTTGTTTTTGCATAAAATCACTCAAACACCTTCAAAACACACATTTTGAAGCAAACAGAAAAAATCCCCGAGTGAACACCCACCAACTCCCCACCCTTAATATAGGGTGGACAATTTTTTTGCATAAAATCATTCAAAATCCTCGAAATGATATCATTTTAGTTCTGTAGATAAATATTATTTCATTCAAGTACAAGTCTAAATAAGTTATAAGATAACCACTATAAACTATGTATCTTTCTCTTCCTACATTGATAAGACCAGAAGCTGACATCATTTTCTGGAAAGCTCTCACTGATAGTTTTCCAGAAAATGATGTCAGATTCTGATCTTGTGAGATCAGAGCAGGAGCAGCACACTTAGTTTATTGAGGTTATGTTATAACTTATTTTGACTTGTACTGTATACACAATATTTTTGTGGTTTTTCCCCAGTTCTCAGTGGAGAAAACTGGAAACAACCCATACTAGATTCTCAAAAAACAAGTATTTTGCCAACAGTGTCGATCTTCATGCAGACAGGAGAGGCATTGGGTTATTTATTTATTTATTAATGTTTAAGGTCACATATTTATGCACAATGGCTTATCATGACCGTGACAGTTTTACGGGTGGAGGAAGCCGGAGTACCCGGAGAGAACCACCGAGCAACAACGAGCAGCTGCCAGCTCCCCAACATCCTAACTCTGCACTGCAGCACAGGCAGGGTTAGATTGGTTGAAGACATGCGCACCATCGACGTGCATTACGCCTTAGTACACGGCGTCATCGTGCCCCCACGAAGGCAATGGAGATGAAGTGTCTTGCCCAAGGACACAATGCGGCTGCCGCAGGTGGGATTCGAACCAAGGACCTCTCGACTTGCAGCCTGCACCTCTACCTACTGAGCCACTGCGCTCCCGAGGCATTGGGTTAAGCATTAGAATATGATTTCCCATAACGTTTCTGTAGTAAATATAAGCAGCAATTGTGGCCATGTTTGCAACCCGATCAACATTAAATGAGGATCATTGGTAGAGGGGTCCCAATTATCAACCATGCAAAGTTTCAATACATTTGGCCCTGTGGTTTCAGAGGAGAAGATTTTTAAAAATCCACCGTTCAGAATCAGAGAATGCATCTGACGCCACTTATTTTGGCTTGCACTGTAGTAGTAATGAATACTGTAATTGAGTTCCATTTAATTTTTTTCTTTCTTTTTTCTTTCTTTTCTCTGTGCCGTTGTCACCCAACTACACTCCCTTCTCGGTCATCATGTCACTTGGTTAGCAGTTTACTTCTACTTTCTCCTAGGACACGCCACATTTATTTTCTCAAAAACAGCCAATAACATTAAAACGAGGATGAATTAGGCCACACAAAGTAGATCTTGTTTCTCAGGCCAGGTTTTGTAAAATTGCATGCAGGTGGATGGACGGGTGGTCGTTTTTTTCATTTTATTTTATTTTTAATTTTTGAAATTATTTCTTTGTCATCTGAAGTTCATATTCTTGGTTTGTTTTATGTTTTAGGCCTCATAATCTACAGATTATCATGGGTGGTGGTGTATTTCGTCCCTTGAATGCAACAAGGATTTGCAATGCTAAAGCATTGCAAGCCTTGTTGCACTCAAGGGACAAATTTATCAATTTTATTAACTTGGGTAAAATATCAGACATGAACCATTTAATTTTTATTTTTTTTATGCTTGCACTGGTTATAAAAAGAGAACATGCGGCAGCCAAAAGAACCATGCGGGTGGGCCTGAGAAACAAATTTTTAACTTTTTTTAGGCCTTATGTCCTTTTTTTTTAAATCTCCCATATCTCCATAATCATCCAGAGCACACATTTCAAATTTTGCCGATGAACTTTATGATAACAACCATATCTAAAAATAGAATATACCAAAAGTTGCTTGGTGTACCATATGTTCACCACAAGTGAAGTTGTGTTAACTGTAAGACTTTGGTGAGCGGTGAACATTTGGTACACCAAGCTATTTTGGGTATATTTTATTTATACCATGATCATCAGGTTATTAAGAGTCGCTATTATTTTTTCTCCATTTTACTGAGCAGCAGACGTACATACGTGCGAATCTGTTTTTGTTTACATAACCATCGGTGGGCAGTACTTTCACTTCCAACTTTATCATCAAAATGAAATCGAAAAAAGAAACGCGCAAATCATGGGGCCTTTTTCATTTTAAAAAGATACTATTTCGAGTTATGGATGCTTTATTAACATGAGACAACACAAACAATAATATTGATAAATTTGTCCATTCAGTGCAAGACTTTGCAATGCTTTAGGTACAATAATGTAGAAGAACTGTTAAGTCATCTGCAGCTATGTACATATAGAATATACCCATAGTAGCTTGGTGTACCAAATGTTCATCACGACTGGTGAACTGGTGTTAACCACGAGCTACTTTGGGTATATTTTATTTATACCATGATCGTCAGATTATTAAATGTTAAACAAGTGCAATGCCGATCGCCAGCATTCAGACAGTCGTCACCAACGGTAGGTGGATTACTGTGAAATATATTGATATTTCCTTAATAAAACTCAAACAAATATGGATATCAAAGGAACAACTCAACAAACTAATCCCAATATTACCATTACTTCTATGCTTTTACTGGAAGCATCCAAATACCTGTAAAAAAGTTAAGTAAGGCTAACTTGCATAATTTATGAACAAGAAAAAAACCTGTATAATATGTTATTTATCTTATGTCCCTTCCCTTCAAATCTGAAAATTTGAAACAAAAGCATGAAAGCATCTCTGAGATACAGGTGGTAACAGTGCACAAAAATATTAACCGAAAAAAGGTTAAGTAAGGCTAGTTTGCATAATTTATGCACAAGAAAAAAACCCATACGATATGTTATTTATCTTATGATACTAGACCTCCATACCAAAAATTATTGAAATCGGAAATGTTGTTCAGAAGTTCTGAGCATATAACGAATTACATGCAATTTTCAACAAAAATGGCCGCCAGTCAGACATCTTGAATTCTTTTTGAAAAAAATTGACGTGCATCACTTTTTTCTAATGCTCCATCAAATCTGAAAATGTTAAACAAAAGCGTCAAAGCATCTCTAAGATACAGGTGGGAACAGGACAGAAGGATGGACAAACAGACATACAGACAGAGTACAATCCAATAGTCCCCTTCATGGTGAAACCAAGGGGGACAAATAATACAATATTCAATATTAAATTCGAAACAATGCCCTCTAAATGCGAATCTGTTTTTGTTTACACGAGCACTGGTGGGCAGTACTTCTGTCAAATTTTATTGCCGGAACGAAATGGAACAAGCCAAGACCAATACCGGGTCTGGACCTGCGTCGCTGCATGCAATTGAATCGGCAAACAGGAAGTGGCTGAATGGCAGATCTGAAAATTGCATACACGATACAACTGATCATTATTAGGCTCCAGATGAAATATAAAATCAATCCCTTGCATAGAAGCCGAGAAAAGTTTGACGAAAAATTTCAATGTTCAGTGGGTACAGTAAAATTTCAAAGTATCTGCAAACAGGAACTGGCTGCACGGCAGATCTGAAAATTGCTTACACGATACAACTCATCATTATGAAGCAGCAGACCAAATATAAAATCAATCCCTTGCATAGACGCCGAGAAAACCATGATGGAAAATTTCAATGTTCAGTGGGTACAGTAAAATTTCAAAATATCGGCAAACAGGAAGTGGCTGCACGGCAGATCTGAAAATTGCTTACACGATACAACTCATCATTATGAAGCAGCAGACCAAATATAAAATCATTCCCTTTCATAGAAGCCAAGAAAACTTTGATGGAAAAAGTGTTTTGGACGGACTGACGGACGGACTGACGGACCGATGGACGGACTGATGGACGGAGTCGAGCGGTGACAAGACCTGCTCTGCCGCTGGCGATGCAGGTAAAAAGAAAACGTAACACGTAAATCACAGGGCCTTTTTCATTTTAATAACATATAGAGAGTAATCACTTGACTGGACTGGTTATGTGAAATAATTCATGAGAGGTAAGGGATGTTGTACAAATACGAGTGCACGAATGCGCACAGGTGTTTTACAATATAGTCCCTTGCCTCGAATGAATTATTTCACGCAACCAGTCCAGTCAAGCAATTACTCTGTTTATTACTTCTCATTATTAATGATAATTATATTATTCAATCCTTTACCTAACGTAATGGCCAAAAATGGCCAGCGCTATTCTCAAAACTCACCAATTAATTTTCATTATTTTTTCATTTTTTGTCTCTAAAACATAGGTTATGACCTCTCATTGGAACGAGCTTGTCGCTCGTTCCAATGAGGGGGTCATAACTTATGTTTTTGAAACAAAAAATGAAAATAATAGTTATTCAAGAATTTTTTTTGCAAGTGTCGTCTGCTTTTCATATTAGGTAAAGGGTTAAAAAAAAAAAAAAAAAAAAAAGAAGCAAAATAAAACAATGAAGTCCCCATCACACACACAGCAAAGCATCTTCGTTTGCGCACATGGATACATGGCACAATTGTTGATTGCATAATTCACTTGTGAAGTTATCGTTTATAATCAAACCCGGAAATCCCAGTAAATCACACTTTGGAAAGTAATAAAATGAAAGTGTCAATGACACTGTAGCTCAACTTGTCAAGACAAAGACATGTACATGTATAGTATGTGACACAGCAATGACAAACATCTAGGTAATGACCTGATAATAAAGGTACATATAAAGTATTGTAACGGTCTGTACATAAATACTGACCGTTGCATGTAACAAATGTACAGGTAGAACTAGAAAAAATCTTTGAGTCCCAGAGTGGGTCTGACTGAACCCCAAAATATTTGTTCTCATAGCACAGTGATAACAAAGGCACCCCAAAACACACACGTTCCTGTCCCAAGGTGAAAACAAAAGTACTCAAGAAGTTTTGTGAAGATCAGTTCATAAATACGAGCTGTATAGAACTTGTGACAAAAAAATGATTGGATCTAATTTCGGTACAAAATGGCCACTGGCAGCCATCTTGAATTTTGGACCATACCCAGAAACACTCATTCTCATCCCAAGGAGAAAACAAAGGTACTCAAGAAGTTTTGTGAAGATCGGTTCATAAATACAGCCTCTACCCTGAGCCGTATTGACATGTGTGCTTACATTGTGTAAGTAGCACTGAATAAATCAAAAAAACTGATTTTTGCATCATCGGTACAAAATGGCCACTGGCAGCCATCTTGAATTTCGGACCACACCTAAAAACACTCGTTCCCGTCCCAGGGTCATAACAAAGGTACACAAGAAGTTTCGTAAAGATCGGTTCATAAATACGACCTCTAGCCTGAGCCATAGCCAATTGTTGATGTACGGACAGACGGACAGACGGACGGACGGACGGACGGACAGATGGACGACGGGCCATGACAACAGCTCAAATTTGACTTCGTCAAAGTTGAGCTAATAACATACTATTTTGAGTTATGGATTCTTTATTAACATAGACAACACATGTTTGTTATTTTTTGGTATCTTATGAGGTAAACTCATCTAAAAACATAATAAATAGTTGCCACTTTCATTCCACTCTTCGCAAGGCGACGAGCGATAAATGTGGACAAGTCTCCAAAGGTCAACTTCGATGTAGTTCCACTGTAGGTGTAAATTTTAACTACTGAAATCCCATTGCGGGTGTGTTCACCAAGGAGAAAAACAGACAAAATTCAAGGATTTCCCAGGAAACATTTTCCACTTGCATCCAAGAGACAGAAAATATAACTCAACCCTTCACCTAAGCTAACGAAAAAAACGGCCAGCGCTTTTCGTGAAAATCACTGCAGTTCAATCTTTTTATATTTTCATTTTTTTGCTTCTGAAACATAGGTTATGACTCTCATTGGAACGAGCGTATCACGCTCGTTCCAATGAGAGGTCACAACCTATGTTTGGGAAAAAATGAAAATGTTCAAATGCACAGTAATTTTTTCACAAGTGTCATCTGCTACTAGGTAAAAAGGTAAAAGAATGGACATCAGATGTACAGTATTTTGAAATAGCACACTGTCCATGCATAGCCGACTCCATTTCCAGGAGATTCCAGGATGGCTTCAATATTCAAGGAGTTTCCAGTCCTTGGGAGGGTGTTTTGAGATTCAAGGACTTTCAAGGAATTCAAGGAGGCGCGGGTACCCTAATGTGACAAGTTCCAGTTCAGCAAAGGAAACCACATTTGAAAAACTGATGAACATTTTACAATGCTTTGCCATTGGTGTTGACAGGTCACAAACATTTATGAATATCGTGTGGAGTTACGTGTGTCGATACTGAAAGCACCAAATCTTTGCCTACTGTCTTTAAAATGTCATTGATGCAAGTATAGTGTACAAGACCTTTTTTAAATTCATAGATATTTTATTGACAATGGCCAGCAGATGCGTAGATATTGCATTAAAGTAAAGTATGTGATCATTTTGGTAATTCAATATTTGTTTTATTTCTGTCAGAAGCCATGTGGCACTTTCAATATTACACTGAATGGGGACATTTTTATTACTGGTCATTTCAAAGAAAGTTTGTTTGATATGTAAATATGATTGCAATAAATAAATCAACCCGACTTGCAAAGGCCTATCCATTTTTCTTTTTAACCATCGGCATTGCCGATGATCTGACATAAGTGTTGAACTGATGCCAATAGGTCAATATCAGCCGATAGCCGATGCCGGTGATCAGTACATCACTACCCCTGACCTGCTGAGTTTTTTCAAAACATTTTTCATAAAATTTGATGAAAGATGTATCCATATGTATTTATTTATTTATTTATTTATTTATTTATTTATTTATTTATTTATTTATTTATTTATTTGAGTTCTAATGACACTTTCAACAGCCAGGGTCACCTCATGAGGAACAGTTTTACAAGTGGAGGAGGCCAGAAATCCCGGAGAAAACCAGCGAGCAACAGTGAGCAATTGTCAGACTCCCCAATCTACTAACTTCACACAAGCAGGGTTAGCATTGGTTGAAGACAGGTGCAGCATCGACATGCAGTACGCCTAAGTGCACAGCACCACCTTGCCCAAGGACACAATGCAGTTACCCCTGGTGGGGATCAAACTGTTGACGGTTTGAAGTTCAATGCTGTAACCACTGCTCCCCATCAAGCCAGAAAATAAGCGGACTGTCATCTGCAAAATGAGTTCCCCAAAGGGTGAATTTAGTGATGCTATGCTGCACAGCAGGGTAGCATCACTAAATTTAGTCTCTGTGAATCTCAATCTGAATCAGGGTCTCAAAACTAAACAAAAGGAGGAACCCAGAGGATAAATTGGCCCACTGTGTGGGATAGTATAATCAAATTCACCCTCTGGGGACATCATTCTGCAAATGTCAGTCTGCTTATTTTCAGGCCTGCTCCCCATCCATATTTAACTCAAGAAATGATAGGTTAATTAGAGCGCAGTGTCACAGTGCCGAAGCTGCGACGATTCGTGCAATGCCAATGATGTTTTAAAACTCGTTGGTGACAAAAAAACTTGTTGGTGACAAAGAAACTCGTTGGTGACAAGTCCATAAATGTGACAGAAATTATCAGAATGACATGCAGTATTGAGAGGGTGTAGACATCATGGAGATACACTTGAATACCAAGTATGGTGTCAAAGAAGTATTTAAGTATTTAGGAGTTATGGTGTTTTTTAAACTCGTTGAGAGAGAGAGAGAGAGAGAGAGAGAGAGAGAGAGAGAGAGAGAGAGAGAGAGAGACAGACAGACAGACAGACAGACAGACAGACAGACAGACAGACAGACAGACAGACAGACAGACAGACAGACAGACTGACACTGCCACATATAGAGCTGCTCGTCGCAGATAAAAAGTAAAAAGTCCATTCAATTTACAAGGGAGAAGATTTTTTATTATTATGCACCAATTAAACTTATTTTGGTGGAAAGAGAAATTTTGTTCTGGGCACGAATATCAACCAGCAACATGCAAGGAGTTAAAAGTCTGAAGCATATTTGGAGAAAAATCAACATATTATACCTTTGGCCAATCAGGTTTCAATGTTATTGCTCTTCTGCCATCTTCCCATGCTTTCCTGCAATAAATGTTGGAATATTAAAATCTGCGAACAGTTTCCATGAATTACAGAATTGGCTAATATGCAGGGTTTCCGCTAGGGGAAAATATGTGGGTCCGGTAATTTAAAGAAAGTGAAACGGAGACGCCTTCGGCATCTGCAGCACGTGTGTATAGAGGGGGGTCTGGGGGGGTCTCCCCCATGAAAATTTTGATTTTTAGGTGCTCTCTGGTGGCCTCTGGGGGCATGCTGGTCGCTAAAATGCTGAATAATTGAAGTGGAAAATATATATTTTTTCCTCCTACAATTCTCTAAAATTCCACGGGACACACAATACTACATCTGGTCGGAGGTTTCATAAAAATACAAACCCAAAACAACACAAAATCCACGAATCCTGGAAATGCACGAATCCTCATTTTTTAGTAAACTTTGCGTGTGTGCTTGAGCTTTGTTTACAACTGCTCGCGGTAATATTCGAAAAGAACCATGATGCGGACATGTGACGTCATGCACGTGCAATTACATCATTTATCGCTCAAAATAAAAGCCAGTGATTTCGGACCAAACACGACAATTTGAGTCCAAAATTTTATAGGCAACATTTAGGATTTGAACTTTGTTTCCCACTCTCGTCTGGGGGTTATAAAGTATCAGGTTGTCGCCAGTAATAGTAGGCATAGTATACAACATAATTATGTCTATATTACGTGGAAACAAAGGATCCTGAGTGTCGTTATGATACAGCATTGTACTCGACATTTTAACCACCAGCTTTTCTGACTGATCATAGTATGTCTAGCCAGTCTAGCGGAAACCCTGTAATATGTGCAGGTTATGGCTATCCAGCCTTAGAGATTGTCCCAACTAGGGACCTGCGAATTGCCGATTTTGATCGAATTGTATATCAAACTGAACTGGAGAAAACAAATCAAATTTTGAATCGAACTTCGAATTGAATCACAGTTGATGAATACGTAGTCAAAACAAAATTTTTTTCTAAAATAATACCCTCCTCCCTCCCGATTATAAAACGGCACATAGTTATGTAGAGTGTATTTTTCGGCTCACCACTTGCCATGCTATACACTGAGATATTAACCAATATACTAGCTATTGATTGAAACTATTTGAATTGTTGACTTTGTTGCTTCGAAACTGCAACAATAAACATTTTTAAACGAATCTGGTTGATAGGGATGATACCTCATTTTTATCACGTTTTCGGGGGGAAAAAGTTTCAAATTGAATTGACTCCATTCAGCCGTGAAGACATTTATTTTAAATAAAACGAAACGATAATTCAACGCCGAATGGAGTCGATCTGCTTGTAAATTAAAGCCTGCTCTACTTCTGTTTATATAATAATCAGGGATATTCTTTCAGAAAACCATTGCTTTTGACGATGTATCCAGTAACTGTGATCGAACAGAACAATACTCAATATATAGAGGATATGGAATGAGTGTTTTTCTCATATTTTATTTATGAAACGAGTCTAAGAATTTTCCGTTTTGGCGAGCCCAAACGGAAAGTTCGGACGAGTTTCATAAATATTATATGAGAAAAACACTCATTTCATATTCTACTTATCATATGACACACACACGCACAAATTAGCCACTTAGTATGACTTTTTAACCCATCACCTGACTTGAGCTGCAGATGGCACTTGGAAAAAACATCCTCGTATAACTAAAAAAATTTATTTTTTGCTTCCAAACATAGGTTATGACCCCTCATTGGAACGAGCTCGTCGAGTTCATTCCAATGAGGTGTCATAACCTATGTTTTGGAAGCAAAAAGTGAAAATATAAAAAAAACTTAGATGTGAGTCTTCCATGGAAGACGTGTGTCGCCTGCACTATATTTTAATATTTCAGACAGAATTCTAAGTGGAAAAGTGGCATAACTCTGGAAAAAATACAGCGGATCAAAAAATAAAATAGGAGGTGCACAATGCCATTATGTGATAAAGAATCACTGAAAGTTTCATCAAAATCCATTCATAGGTTAAAGAGGAGTGGCGGATAAGAGAAAGTGTGACGCGGACGACGACGCAGACGACGCAAGACGACAAAAGTAATCCCTATATGTCGCTCCCCACTTCGTGGGGCAGCGACACAAAAATTAATGGCGTTTTTCTTGTAGGTAAAAGGTTAATACAATATAACCCACCCTAAATAGGACAGATAACGTAAATTCTCCCTACTGAAATTATGCAAATGTGACCCAATTGTATTTTGTTTAGCCAATCAAATTGTTCAGTTTTGAAATTGACCAATGAAATCGACGGAAGGCTTTATTTATCACTGATTAATATGAAAACAAAATATCAAATGTTTTAAAGTGAACAAAACGGACGAGTCATATGATAAAAAATAATGTGATCATGTTGTGGAACAAATCATTTATTGAAGTTGAACAGCTGAATAAGTTTTCCAAGTTTGAAACTTAAAATTTTTATAAATGCACAATGAGTTGAAATGAACAGTTTTAGTGGTAACAGAGTTTGTAGTGATGTAACTGCAACTGTTGTACAAACACTGTTACTGCTACAAAACAGTTGGGTTTCTACTCTGAACTATACTCAATATAAAATAATGTGCTCAATTACAATTTGTAAACATTCACGGTTATGGTCGAAGTATGTTTGAAAATATTCGAATTTCCAATTTCGAATTGAATCAAATACAGACTTTCGAATCGGATTTTGAATCAAATTTTGAATTTGCGCAGGAGCCTAGTCCCAAATGTCATTAATTTTAATTATTACTTTCCAAAGTGTGATTTACTGGGATTTCCGGGTTTGATTATAAACAATAACTTCACAAGTGAATTGTGCACGCAAACAAAGACGCTTTGCAGTGGGTGTAATGGGGACTTCATTGTTGTGTTTTTTTAACCCTTTACCTAACATGAAAAGCCAACGAAACTTGCAAAAAAAATTCTTGAAAAATTAAAATTTTTTAGTAAATTTTGTCTCAAAAACATAGGTTATGACCCTTCATTGGAACAAGCTCAACAAAGCTCGTTCCATGAGGGGTCATAACCTATGTTTTAGAGACAAAAAAATTGGTGATTTTTTACATTAGCACTGGCCGGTTTTGGTCGTTACGTTAGGTAAAGGGTTAAATAATATAATTATCATTAATAATGAAAAGTAATAAACAAAGTAATCGCTTGACTGCACTGGTTAGGTGAAATAATTCATTCGGGCGAGAGACTATATAGTAAAACACTTGTGTGCATTCGTGCACTCGTGTTTGTACAAAGTCCCTCACCTCTCATGAATTATTTCACGTAACCAGTCCAGTCAAGTGATTACTCTCTATTCATTTATTGGTGTTTGAGGTCACTATCAGCATATAGGGCTATATCATGACTGCAACACATGAATAAACTTTTATGACCAACTTTTGAGCACTCACACCTCTGACATTAGTCACCGGATACTATTTATTTGTTTATTGGGGTTTAACAACGCAGAACCATGGTTGGAATGGTGGAGTCTCGCTTGCTGTGTTGTTTCTCAATTAGACCACCCTAAAGGCCAGATGATCGTCTCGGCTGTCAAACATAAATAGAATTACACAGATGCTGAATATTAGATTGTTAAAATATACTGAAAAGGTTAAACGAATGAAGCATACAGTCCAAAGATATGACTGCTATAGTTTTCAACAATGCTATGGTGCTCAATCAATGGAGATATCATCGCTTAACCCTTTACACAACACAGACGATATCAAAATTTATTATTTTAAATATTATTTCTTTTAATTTTTCAAATGAAAGTGTCAATGACACTGTAGCTCAACTTGTTAAGACATGTACATGTATAGTATGTGACACAGCAATGACAAACATCTAGGTAATGACCTGATAACAATGGTACATGTAAAGTATTGTAACGGTCTGTACATAAATGTGTAGGTAAAGTATTGTAAAGGTGGGCGACAGTTAGATGCTAAACTAGAAAAGAAATCTTTGAGTCCCAGAGTGGGTCTGACTGAACCCCCAAATATTTGTTCTCATAGCACAGTGATAACAAAGGCACCCAAAAACAGTTGTTCCTGTCACAAGGTGATAACAAAGGTACCCCAAGAAGTTTCGTGAAGATCAGTTCATAAATACAGACTCTAGCCAGAGCCGTATTGACATGTGCACTTACTGTGTATAAGTAGCACTGAACAAATCCAAAGTTCATCTAATTTGCATAATTTCTGCACGAGAAAAAAACCTGTATTACATGTGATGTATTCCATGTTACTAAACATTCCTACCAAAATTTATTCAAATCAGAACTTTCATACAGAAGTTCTGTACAAAAAACTGATTGCACTAATTTTGGCACAAAAAGGTTGCTGGTGGCCATCTTGAATTTTGGACTACATCCAAAAACACTCGTTCTCATTCCACGGTGATAACAAAGGTACCCAAGAAGTTTAGTAGAGATCGGTTCATAAATACGGCCTCTAGCCCGAGCGCTATTGGCATTTGCAGTTACAGTGCTGAAAGCAACATTAAATAGATCAAAGTTAGTCTAATTGGCATAATTTATGCACGAGAAAAAAACCTGTATTATATGTGATGTATCCCATGGTACTAAACATTCACACAGAAAATTATTCAAATCAGCGCTTTCATATGGAAGTTCTGCGCAAAAATCTGATTGCACCTAATTTTGTACAAAATGGCCACCAGCGGCCATCTTGAATTTCAGGCCAGACCCCAAAACACTCGTTCTCATCCCACAGTGATACCAAAGGTGCCCAAGAAGTTTCGTAAAGATCGCTTCATAAATACGGCCTTTTGCCCGAGCCATATTGGCATTTGCACTTACAGTGCTGAAAGTAACACTAAATAAATCAAAGTTAGTCTAATTTGCAAAATTTACGCATGAGAAAAAAACCCATATTATATGTGATGTATCTCATGGTACTAAACATTCATACAAAAAAATTATTCAAATCGCAGCTTTCATTTGGAAGTTCTGTGCAAAAATCTGATTGCACCTAATTTTGGTACAAAATAGCTGCCAGTGGCCATCTTAAATTTCGGACCGGACCCCAAAACACTCGTTTTTGTCTCACGGTGATAACAAAGGTACCCAAGAAGTTTGGTAAAGCTCGGTTCATAAATACAGCCTCTAGCCCGAGCCGTGCATACAGCGCAACGGACGGACAGACGGACGACGGGCCATGGCTCAAAGTTGAGCTAAAAATTCAACAAAGCCATATCAATGCGACCCATTACTGGAACATGCCCATTTAACCCTTTACCCAAAGTAACGACTGCTATTCACAAAAATAACAAATTAATTTTCATTATTTTTTTCATTTTTTGTCTAAAAAAATGTAGGTTGTGACCCCTCTTTGAAACATATAAAGCAGTTTAGGCTCCACAAAGTAGATCTTCTGTTTCTCAGGCCATTTTGTGCATGTGGAAGGGAAACTTTTTATTTTTTTATTTTTGTAATTATTTCTTTGCCATCAGAAGTTCAGGTCCTTGGTTTGTTTTATCTTTTAGGTCTCATAATTCAATGCTAAAGCATTGCAAAGCCTTGTTGCACTCAAGGAACAAATTTATCAAATTTTTTAACTCAGGTAAAACATCAGACATAAACCATTTAATTTTGATTTTTTTAAAGTTTACATTGGTTATAAAATGAGAGCATGCAGCATCCAAAAGGACCATGCAGGAGGGCCAGAGAACAGACTTAACTTTTCAGGCATTATAAAAATATATTTTTCAAAATAGTTTAGCAAAACTATATCGTGTGCCCCTCATTTTAATGAACTCATCAAGCTTGCTCCAATGAGGGATCACATATGGTTTTGTCGAACTTTTTAGAAAACTTTAAAAAAAACAATAATTAAAATAACAAGGTCAAAAAAAGTCAAAAAAGGCCCATAACTCTAGAAAAAAATCATTAGACAAAACCAGTTGCTCGTGAATATCCTTTCCCCCATCAGCATACCAAAGATCATTCAAAATTATGTGGCTAAAATATTTGAGGAATTTAAAATGCATGGACAACCATTAAAAACCATTTTAAGTCTAATTTCTGGGTTGTAGCAAACCTTAACCCCTTCAGCTTACTGACCCCAGCCCTTACCCTAACACAAAATCCCTGAAAATACAATACCCACTTTTTGTCACTTATTATCCACATAAACCATTTTAGCCACATAAGCCACTTTTTTAAACACATACACACCATTTGTTAGTTCAAATTTATGTGGCCAGTCACATAAATCAGATTAGACACATAAGAGCTATGTACCAACAACTAGGCACATAAACTTGATTTACTGGTGCAGATGGATGAATGAATTGACGGATGGACAGACACACCCCACTGATATCATGTATTGGGTAAAGGGTTAAACATTTATCAACCGTAACAGACATAAAAGGTAAGTGCTATTCACAAAAATCGACACTCAAATTTTTACATTTTCTCTCCAAAGGTCAAAGCTTATGACCCACCACTGAAGTCACTCCTGCTAATTGAACATTTTCCTCTGTCAAAGTTGAGATTTAATTAACAAGGTTGTACTGTACAACCTTTAATTCTTGTGGCTTCTGGTCAAATCTTGGCGGGCTGCCTATGCCAAGACCTGACCAGAAGGCACTATGAGGGTGCATTAACTCGTGTCTGAGAAACCAACGTAAGTTTGCTTGGAACCTGTTTCAGACATTAACTGTTAGCACTCTCCAATAATTTATAACCAAACAATTTTATAAGAACATTTCTTTTTCTAATGCTGCACAAAACGACAAGCTAATGCAACATTGTAAAGCCACTAAATTTCAGCACTTTTCAGTAGAGACCTGATAGTGGTTTCTTGCACTCTACCAGTTAATTGACAAAGATTCCAGATTTGACAACTGGGATATAATTGATAACTGGGTTATGGATATGCGGCACTCTCTGATTGTTACCACAACTCAATGCCTGCATGCACACCCCTTTATTATTGGGCTATTTTTTTTTTTGGGGGGGGGGGGGGGGGGAGAGTTGAGGGGTTTAAAAATTAAGTTTGTCTGGATTCTTAAACTAGAGCTAGCTAGCTAGTCTGGGCCAGTGGAAGGTATGATAAATATAAAAATTGCTTAGAATTTCCAATTTTTAGTCGAGTTGTGATGAACTCAAACTCGACTTATAGTTTGATGAATGGCGGGTGGGCGGTTGGCCGGTTACTTACTCCTTGAATCTTGAAAATCCATCAAAATCCTTGAATTTTACCCAATCTCATTTTCAACTGTGTAATAGTGGGCAATTGAAATTAAAATTTTTTAGTAAATTTTGTTTCTTAACATACCTACCACAATTGTTTACAATTGGCTGTAACATAAGTGCAAGCCCTACTTCGGAACTAACTCAAGCTTTTAGAATCTTTTCCAAACGAGTTGGAAAAGTACTAGAGTGCAAAAGCACGAAAAAGATCGAAAAAAGGATCGAGCGAGACCAGCGCTCGAAATTACAGGTACTCTCTCTGCACACCTCTTGCGTTTACCGAGCGCATGCGCAACAACCGTGACGTCAATTCCTTTATTTTCCGCCATTGTACATGGTCGGAAATTTTTGTGACTCGTGCTAATTATGCTATGTATTCTTCGTGAACAACTTATTCTTCATATTTAGTGTGCTAGTGGATTGTATCCTTTTAACAAGCTACCAAATTATTATTATTCTTTAATGTTAATTTGTATTTTTATTGCTGTTCTCTTCACACTTTGTCTTGTCTTTCCCCCACGTGTGAACACGACCTTAGTACTGTTTTCCGTCGGCGGGAAGCTTGATTATTGTATTGTTATCATGCCTAAGACTATTCCTTGTACCTCTTGTTTGCAGGTGAAACATGTGGACGATTCTCATACCACATGTGTCACTTGCAACAATTGCACTCAGGCCCAATCATGTGGTATCTGTGGGGTTTGGTCCTCTAAATTTTGGGCTTCTGTGAACAAGGTGGTTCTTTCCAGAGCTAGAAGCCCTCGTTCTCGGGGTAAGGGTAGCCGTGCCGTAGCAGACATTTCTGCTGGTGCACGTGGTGACTCTGTCACACAGGATTCGGATCTGACTTCTGTGGCGAGTTCCTCTGCAACTGTTGGCGGTGTTAGTTCAGTGATGCCTGACGAGGAGACCGTGGTCTCTTTGTCTTCTGATGTCACTATTGAGGCGTCTGTTTTCGTTGAGAGCTTTTCCGAGGTCAGCTCGGTAACCCTCTCCGATCTGCCTCCTACACCGTCGACCGTTGTTGAGGAGGTTGCTACTACAGATCCTATTCTGTCTGATGGTGGCTCTTCCATCTCCTCTGGGGATGGTCTACAGTCTCGGGGGACCGAGGCTGTATCTGCTGGTGTGTCTGTGTGTTCTCAGCCTCCCCCAGCCTCGCGGCGGGGCTGTGCGGGTTTGCTGTCTGCTCCGTCTCATCTGGCTAGGTTTGCTCCTAGTCGGTTGAGCCGGCCGGTCGCTTCGGCAGCGATTCCTCGTCCCTCTAGTGAATCGTTTATTGTTCCACCTTCGCCTGCTAGTGTGCCGCCTAGCGGGATGGTGTTGGGACGTTGGCATCCAGGGCCTGCTGTTCGGCAGCGGTCAGTGACAGCCCCTGTTAGCTGTCACTCTCGGAACCTTCCTCCGGTGATTCCTCACTGTGTTCCGAGCCTGGGTGTCGATCGATGCTTGCCATCGGTCTCAGAGGATAGGCAGTTGGGGCCGTCATTCTTGGGACAATCCTCCGGTGTCTTCTCACCATGTCCTAGGTCCAGCTACCGATCGACGTGCGCCGTCGGTCTCTTTAGAGGATTTGCAGGCAGGGCCTTCTGTTTCGCAGAGGTCAGTGATGGCCCCTGGGCGTCACAATCGGGACTATCCTCCGGTGTCTTCTCACCGTGCTCCTATTCTGTCTGCCGATCGACGTTTGCCGTCGGTCTCTTCTGAGGATTTGGGTTCTTCTACCAGAAGGGTCCATTGGGAGGACACTCCGTCGGACGATTCTGCTGCGACGGATTCTCAGGGTGACCTGCGCCAGGCCGTTTTGGCGCTCACCCGGTTGCTTTCTGGCAACCCTCAAGTTGGCCTCCCTGTGCCTCCTGAGGCACAACCTCCTTTGGTCGGTCGCCAAGATGTCTTGCCTGGCCCCTTGGATACTGCACAGTATTCACAGGAGGTTTTCTGCTGGTCAGCCCGAGTTGGGCTACGTCTCCTCTGCTACGGAGGATGACGAGTATCTTGAAGGTAATGGGCCCCCTCGTCAGTCTTGGGGCAGGCTTTGGATTTCGTCTTTGGCTTATTGCCGGACGTTCAACCTTCCGACCAGCCTTCTGTGACCGTCCGGCCGCGGTCCACTGTGAAGCGCCGTAACCCTGTTGAGCCTTCTAGCTCTGGGGCTTTGCGTCCTCTGCAATCGGCTCAGGTGGTTGAGTCCTTCCAGGGCTTAGACGCCAAAATGCGTTCTAAGGCACTCAAGGGTTCCTTCTTTTCTAGAGCTGATGCCTTTCTGCCTCCATCGTGGTTTCGTGTGTACGATTCTGTCTCTCCACCAGTCTTCCAAGGGATGACTACTGTGGATGAGGATTCTTCTTCCCTCGGGTTGACTAAGCCTAAGTCGGCAGTTCTCCCGATGTCGGTAGTTGAGTCTATGGTGGGCCTGTCCCGAGAGATGCTGGGTATGTTATCTCTCGCAGACCATGTCGTCGCTGCTCTGGCTGAATATTTTCCACCAGGGGAGTTTGATGACGCTCTGGCGCCTTTTCGCGTTTTGTCACAGGCTCTTATGAACTTGACTCACGCTCACGCCTGTAACACGGCCAATTTGGAGCTGGCACGCCGGGATGCGGTTTTGGATTCTTTACCATCCCTTCCTTCTGAGCAACGTGCTGTTCTGAGGTCTGCCTCTTTGGTGGGACCTCAGTTGTTCCATGGTTCCGTGGAAGCTGTTCGTGGCGAAGTTCTTCGTCATTCGAAGGACCAGCTTTTGCTGAGACAGCTTGACCCACCTGCTGCTGCGGGTGGGGGTCGTTCCAGGCCCGCCAAGCGTGCTGCTGCGTCTGCCTCGTCGGCGACGTCGGCTACGCCTTCGGCTCCGTCTGCTCTTTCTGCTCATAAGAAGCGCCGACATGGCCAGGCCCGCTGGCAGCCTCAGGCTGGAAAGTCTCAGGACTCTGTCACTTCCTGAGGTGGTTTCTCCTCTCGGGGGCCTCGTCGAGGCCGCAAGTGAAGGTTCTCACCTCGATTCGCCTCCAGTCGGGGGAAGGCTGTCACTGTTTTACGACCGTTGGACAGAGATAACGTCGGACTCTTGGGTCCTCGACGTCATTCAATCCGGTCTGCGACTGTCCTTCCATCGGCACCCCAGTTTATCTCGGGTGCCCCTTCCGACTCAGGTCCCTTCAGATTCTCTGCGTCGGGACCTTCTGGTGCAGGAGATCAACAATCTCCTCACCAAAGGGGTGATCGAGGTGGTCAGGAACACCCTTTCACCGGGGTTTTACTCGAGACTTTTCTTGGTGCCGATGAAAAATGGCCAATATCGTCCTGTCATCGATCTGAGTACCCTGAACGAGTACATAATTGCTCCTCGTTTCAGTATGGAGACTTTCCGGTCAGTTCGACGTTCAGTTCATCAGGGCGATTTTGCGGCCAGTATCGACCTGAAGGATGCCTACTTCCATGTACCCATTCATCTGGCGTCACGGAAATACCTTCGGTTCTCGTTTCGGGATCGAGTTTTTCAATTCAGAGCTCTCCCGTTCGGTTTGAACCTGGCTCCTTGGGCCTTCACCCGACTGATGTCACATGTGCTTGCTTTCCATCGCACTCAGTCGGCAGTGACTTCGTCAGCCTACCTAGACGACATCCTCCAACGGCACCACGATGCTGCTGTTCTGGAGTTCGATGTCCGGCAGTTTCTTTGCCTGCTAGCGTCGCTGGGTTTCAGAGTCAATCACGAGAAGTCGGATCTTCTTCCTTCTCAGCGATTCCGTCATTTGGGGATGGATTTCGACACTCTTCACAATGTAGTGTCGGTCCCCCAGGCTCGGGCGATGATTCTTTCCGCCTTGACTCGGGACCTGCTTCAATCTTCCTCGATCTCGGCCAGGACTTTCCTTCGGATGCTGGGCCTTTGCGGTTCGGTGACAGATCTCATTCCGCTTGGTCGCTTGTTTGTCCGACCTCTCCAACACTTCCTGTTGGATCATTGGCATCCGAATGTAGATCCGCTGGACCTGGAACTCACTATTCCCCGGTCTCTGCTTTGTCACCTCCGCACTTGGGCAGATATTCCCTGGCTGACACAGGGTGTTCCGTTGGATCTTCCTTTGGCCGATCGCATCCTTACTGCGGATGCCAGCGATCGGGGCTGGGGTGCGACGTTGGATCCTCTCGGTCTGTCTACTCACGGAGAGTGGGACAGCGAGCAGGTGGGCCTTCATATCAACCAGAAGGAGCTCCTTGCTCTTCTGTTGAGTTTTCGGCTTTGGATCCCTCATCTGTCGGACCATGTTGTCCTACTTCTTTCGGACAATTCGACAGTAGTGGCCTACATACGGAATCAGGGAGGCACACATTCGATTCCCATGTATCGGCTGTCTCGGGATTTTCTTCTGTTGGCGCGGGATGTGAACGCTCGGGTGTCCATTCGACACATTCCCGGGCGTCTCAATGTCCTAGCAGACTCCCTGTCCCGACGCGACAGTGTCCTTCCAACCGAATGGATGCTACATCGGTCGGTGTTTCAGGCGATTTGCGAGCAGTGGGGTCGTCCTCAGGTCGACCTTTTCGCTACTCGCTGGAATCATCAGGTAGAGACTTTTGTCTTCCCTTGTCCAGATCCTCTGGCATTTGCAGTAGACGCTCTGTCTCTGGACTGGACAGGTTGGGTCGGCTATGCCTTTCCTCCTGCACCGATTCTTCCTCAAGTTTTAGCAAAGATTCGTGCTTGCAGTTGCAGGATCATTCTGATCACACCCGTCTCCACAGAGGGTGTGGATCAATCTGCTGCGGCCTCTATTGGCCGATCGACCGATTCGTCTACCTCTACGTCGCGATCTTCTTTCACAGGGTTGTCCCAGGAAGTATCACAACAACCTGGCGAGCCTGTCCCTTCACGCCTGTCTTTTATCAGGTCCAGTCTCTAACGTAGAGGTTTTTCGAGACGATCAGTGGAGTGCATTTCTGCATCGCAGCGACCTTCCACTGGAATGACTTATGCCGCCAAGTGGAAGGTTTTCTGCCGCTGGTGTTCAGATCACAATGTGAATTACCGTGATCCGTCAATCGCTCAAATTGTGGATTTTCTGGTTTTTCTTTTTGACTCCAAGGGCCTCCAGCCTATTACAATTAAGGGCTATCGGTCTATGCTGTCTGATACTTTCTCTTATGTGGGAAAGCGGTGTATCGATCGTAATCTTTTCCTCTCCAAACTTATTCGGCACTTTTCTTTGAAGAGGCCTCGAGTTTTGCGTCTTACACCCAAGTGGAACTTGGCATGGGTGTTGCACTGTTTGGAGGGGGCGCCATTCGAGCCTTTATCTGAGACTGACATGCGTTTTCTCACCTATAAGACGGCTTTTCTTCTAGCGTTTGCTTCTGCTCGTCGAGTCAGTGAGCTTCATGCGCTATCTGTTGATTCTGCCTTCTTCCGAAATGAGGCTAACAGTGTCACATTCACTACTGATTGCTCTTGTGAGTAGGTTGAAAAGAAATATCATAGGTTGTGGCCCCTCGTTCCAATGAGGGGTTATAACCTATGTTTTTGAGACAAAAAATTTGTTATTCAAGAATTTTTTTGAAAGTGTCGTCTGCTTTTCATGCTAGGTAAAGGGTTAAAGTAGGTAAGGTTTCTATACCATGCAACCAGCAAGATTTTTCTCAACAATAATTGTTTTGTTACTAATTATTGGAGAGTGCCTTGTTGATACCCTCCAATAAATTGTAAGAAAGAAATTTTATATGAAAGTTTCTTCTACTGCACAAACTAAAAGCTAACTAGAAACTGTTTTAGCAGTAAAACATATGTCTCCCCTTCCTTTCTATTTAATGCACTGCAAATTATATATACATGAATAATAATGGCAATCATGCCTCATATCTAAGGTCTAGGTCAAAAGACAAAAAAGTTATGCCCCGGACAAAGTTTCCCTTAAAAAAGCACATAAATCTGACCTTCAGGTCAAAGATCAAGGTCACATGAAAGTCACTATGGTACGCGACACACCGGCTCATGGTGATACATCCACATGCCAAATATCTAAGGTCTAGGTCAAAAGACAAAAATGTTATGCCCGGACAAAGTTTGTATGAGAAGAAGAAGAAGAAGAAGAAGAATATGCACTAAAACAAAATGTCTCCCTTTTGGAAGGGGAGACATAATTCACACAGTGTAAAGCCACTAAAATGGCTTTTGGCTTTCAAGAGAATAGAGCCTCATAGTAGCTTCTAGTTAAAACATTGTCAAAGTTGTATTTAGCTATAGGCCTTTAACCCTTAACCCAACGCAGACAATATCAAAATTTATTATTTTAAAAATCATTTTTTAAATTTTTTCAAAAAAATTTCAACAAACCATATCATGTGACCCCTCATTGGAACGAGCTCAACGAGGCATCACATGATACTGTTTTGTTGAATTTTTTTGAAAAATAGTATTTTTTCTGCTGCTGAATTTGCATATTACGCGGGCGGATGTAAAAACCTGTTCTATTGGGCGTAGTCACTTACCTGAAGTTATTCATCTTAAAATAAGCCTGTGCCCGGTTACCATAATAAATGTGGTTAAAGGGGCTGAAAAGAATATAAACAAATTTATGAATATCACCATTTATCATATGACTCATCCGTTTTGTTCACTTTAAAACATTTGATATTTTGTTTTCATATTAATCAGTGATAAATAAAGCCTTCCGACAATTTCATTGGTGAATTTCAAAACTAGACAATTTGATTGGCGATACAAAATACAACTGGGTCACATTTGCATAATTTCAGTAGAGAGAATTTGCATTATCTGTCCTATATAGGGTGGGTTATATTGTATTAATCTTTTACCTACAAGAAAAACGCCATTCATTTTTTTTTATATTTTCACTTTTTGCTTCCAAAACAAAGGTTATGACCTCTCAATGGAACGAGCTCGTTCCAAAGAGGGGTCATAACCAATGTTTTGGAAGCAAAAAATGAAAATTTTTAGTTACACGAGGATGTTTTTTCCAAGTGCCGTCTGCAACTCAAGTTAGGTGATGGGTTAAAAAGTCATACTAAGTGGCTAATTTGTGCGTGTGTGTGTCATATGATAAATAGAATATGAAATGAGTGTTTTTCTCATATAATATTTATGAAACGAGTCTAAGAATTTTCTGTTTGGGCAAGCCTCTGGCGAGCCCAAACGGAAAATTCGGACTCGTTTCATAAATATTATATGAGAAAAACACTCATTCCATACTCTATTTATCATATGATTTCTCAATTTTCTTGGCTTTTTTCTTGTTTCATATTTTCTATAAATATTAATTATTGCTTCAAAACATCTTCAGTTGATTTGATTGGTCAATTTCAAAAGAACGCTTTCTGATTGCTTAAATTAATGCTATTTCAAAACATCAACTTACTGACATTCTACATATGTTATATGAATGCCAAAGGATGAACGAAAATCACCATCAGAAAAATTTTAATTCATGAAGCACCAGGTTGTGTCTGGTGCTTCATAAATTAAATTTTTTACTATTACTCCTATAATTAGTATTTGGAATCTAACATTATTGCATCCGCAGAAATATTTCCCACCTGTGGAAAGTGACGAGTCCACGGCGGCCATTCTGTAACCACTACCCATCCAAGCCAGAAAATAAGCAGACTGTCACCTGCAAAATGAGGTTCCCCAGAGGGTGAATTTAGTGATGCTACCCTGCACAGCAGGGTAGCATCACTAAATTTATCCTCTGTGAACCTCAATCTGAATCAGGGTCTCAAAACTAAACAGAAAGAGGTACCCAAATGATAAATTGGCCCACTGTATGGGATAGCATCAACAAATTCACCCTCAGGGGACCTCATTCTGAAAATGTCAGACTGCTTATTTTCAGGCCTGTAACCATCACTAGAACTTCTTAAGCCAGTCAAGGCAGGATGGATACTAAACTGAATAGAATGTCTGTACCCAGGCAGTGTGCTAGAATATAACATTATAATGTACTGAATAATTACAGTATGTGACCTAAGGGCCCCCAATATTACTGTTATGTCACTGAGGGCACGACTATAGTGAATATAATATTTTATTATACGCTAAATGATAGATTATCAAAGAAATTGCGGAAAGATAGAAATCGTATCCCCCACTGTGAAGATATAGAAATTTTCACTTTCACGGTATCAATGAAAATGGCAGCTTTCAAAGCATCACTTCAAGGTGAATACGAGCTAAATTATCACAGGAAATGATCAATGTGTTCTAGAAACATATAATGAAAACTAAATCTAGTGTTTTTGAGTGGATACCAATCATTTCCAGCAATAATTCAACATGTATTCACCTTGAATTGATGCATGCAACCCGCTAGTTCAAACATGGCCTGGAAGTCCAAAGCAAAGACTTATATTACGGACCTTCAGGCCATGTTTGGACTAGAAACCTGCCAACTGAATCAAATCGCAAGATGCTAGCTGTTCTGAGTATCGATCAAATCACTTCCGCGTTTCAATGATTCAATGCGCTGTTTACTTTCATGCATCAATTCAAGGTTGAAATGAGTGGAATTATCAGATTCTTATAAAAAGCCAAATATTGCTTCACGAACTTCGTTTGAACAAACATAATTCTACACCTCAAAAGGAAGCTCCATAGCAAATATCAAGTCATTGTACACTCTGGTTCATGAGAAGATTTCAAAAATATTTTGGAGCATTTTTCCCCACTGCCTCCCTATGGGGCTTGGCATGCTGTGTTAAACAAAAATGCAATGCCCCTTCAGGACCATCACTCACACAAACTTTCACTTGAATTGGCCTAGTGGCTTTGGAGAAGACCAAAACATGGTGTTGACGGATGACGGACGGACAGACAACAAACGACGGACAAAGAGCGATGAGATTAGCTCAGCTTGACTTTGTCAAGATGAGTTAAACAGGATATTTATTGGCGTTTAATAACACTTTCGACAATGAGGAACACCTTGTGTCGGAACAAAAAAGGATAAATATCCTTAATATTTCATTCATTTGACAGAGTACCAAACTTATATTTAAGGCCCCACAAAGTAGATCTTCTGTTTCTCAGGCCATTAATTGTAAAATTGCATGCGGACGAGCGGTTTTTTATTTTATTTTTTCTGTAATTATTTCTTTGCTATCAAAAGTTCATGTTCTTCGTTTATGTTTTAGGCTTCATAATCTACAGAATAGCATGGGTGGTGGTGTATTTTGTCCCTTGAGAGCAAGATGCTAAAGCATTGCAAAGCCATCTTGCACTCAACGGACAAATTTATCAAATTTTTTAACTTTGGTAAAATATCAGACATAAACCATTTAATTTTTATTTTTTTAAGTTTACATTGGTTATAAAAGGAGAACATGTGGCAGCCAAAAGGACCATGCGGGAGGGCCTGAGAAACATATTTTTATTTTTTTTAGGCCACTGTCATTGTAGATCTTGTTTTTCAGGAAATTTTTTTGTCAAATTGCGTGTGGGCTGTTTTTTATTTTACTTTTTATTTTTGTAATTATTTTTTTGTCATTAACAGTTCATATTCTTTGTCAGCTTTATGTTTTAGACCTCATAATCAACAGAGTAGCAAAAGAGGTGGTGTATTTCGTCCTTTGAGTACAAGAAGGCTCTGTAATGCTAAAGCAGTGCAAAGCCTTGTTGCGCAAACTCAAGGGACAAAAGCCATTTAATTTTTATTTTTTTCAAGTTTGCATTTGCTATAAAAAGAGACCATGAGGCAGCCAAAATGACCCATCAGGAGGGCCTGATTTTTAACTTTCTTAGGCCTTAACATCTTATTACGTTGATAGCCATTTTTATCTTCAGAAAGGCAAAGACTCGTAAACTCTAATAAGTACAGTTCTGAGACAATTAGATGTTGTTGTTGTTGTTGTTTTTTTTCAATGAGCACAGGTCACTTTGCCATTCAGTGCCTTAACCCTCTACACTCTGATGTCGAAATAACAAAATTTCAAACTGAAAATGTTTCCCAGAATGCTGCTAGGAATATTATAATGGACAAAAATGTTATCTCCGTCAACATGTATGGTATATGGAGATTTAATACCTGGATGTCTCATTTAAACACCTCGCCACAGCGAGGTGTTTAAATGAGACATCCAGGTATTAAATCTCCATATACCATACATGTTGACGGAGATAACGTTTTTGTCCGTTTGAAACACAATAGAAACATAGTGGAGAAAAATTTGTGGATGCATTTCTCATGCTCCGTAAAAAGGTGGACCAAATTTGTGAATAACTGTTTTGTTTTCACAAATGGAAAAGACAATAGATAGGGTTACATTCCTTGGGTCGGTAAAGAAACGATTAAACAGTATTTTGTTTACGTATCGTTCCCCGGGTTCCAATGTGTTCTATGTGCCTATTTGCTCTTATTTTATTCTTCTCAAGTTGTTTCCTTTAATTATTCATCTATTTAATTTGTAACAGCAAAATATGACTGAACTGTTGGAAATCTGATGACATTTGTGACTACCATATTTACTCTATGTATTGGGACACTCTATGATTTGGAACACTCATTTTTTCCAGAAAACTATATTTTTTCTATACTCCAAAGTTTGGGACATTCAGGAGATTTGTTTCCAGTTGGCCTGTCACTAGTAGCAGACGACACTCATAAAAAAAATTCTTGAGTAACTAAAAATTTTCATTTTTTGCTTCCAAAACACAGCTTATGATCCCTTATTGGAACGTGCGCAATGCACTCATTCCAATGAGATATCATAAGCTATGTTTTAGAAGCAAAAAATGAAAATATAAAAAAAAAAATATAAAAAAAAATTGGACGGCGATTTTCGTATATAGTGATGGAAAACGAATCACACACAACTTTATTCAGCATCAAATCAAGACCAGGCTGTGTTCTTTCTCCATTTTCTAAGAATTGGGACACATGTGAAAGTAATTATTTTTAGCTGTCCCAATACATAGAGTAAATACAGTATTGTTTTTTTGTGCGATTTTGATATCAAGGCGAGCAAAAGCAGAAAGCTTTCATTTAAACCATACACCATTCTTTTTTG
>CM062288.1:312032136-312063439 GCA_031216915.1 Pictodentalium vernedei | reverse complement strand
TACAATGAAATCCCTTCATAAATACGGCCTGTAGATTGTGCTAAAGGTTTTTGGGCTTTGGAGCCATCACAGTTGACCAAAAGGGGACGTCCTCATCTAGACATCATAGTCATCTTACCAAGTTACAATGAAATCCCTCCAGTCCATATTAAACATGACCTGTAGATTGTGCTAAAAGTCCTCAGGTTTTGGGGCAGCCATCACGGTTGAATGATCGCGACCAAAAGGGGACGTACTCATCTAGACATTATCTGGAGTAATCCTATCAAGTTACAATGAAATGCCCCCCCCCCCCCCTCCATATTAAATATGACCTGTAGATTGCGCTAAAAGTCCTCGGGTTTGGGCAGTGATCACGGTTTGAATGATCGCGACCGAAAAGTGACGTTCTCATCTAGACATTATCTGGAGTCATCCTACCAAGTTACAATGAAATGCCCCACACCCCCCCCCCCCCCCCCCCCCCCCCCCCCAAAATCCGAGGACTTTTAGCACATCATACAGTCATCTTACCAAGTTACAATGAAATCCCTCCATATTAAATATGACCTGTAGATTGTGCTAAAAGTCCTCGGGTTTTGGGCTTGGGCAGCCATCACAGCTTTCAGGCTTAATGTATATCAACCAAAGTTACGAAGTTACAGTGAAATTATTCCAAAACGAGTCATCTATTAAGTTACAATAAAATCCCTTCAGAGATACGGTCTGTAGACTTGTGCTCAAGGTTTTTGGGCTTTGGGCATGTGGAGCCATCACGGTTGACCGATCGCAAACCAAAAGGGGACGTTATCATCTAGACATTATAAAGAATCAACCTACCAAGTTACAATGAAATGAAAAAGGGGATGTCCACATCTAGACATTATATTGAGTCATCCTAGCAAGTTACAATGAAAACTCTTCATAAAGATGACCTGTAGTCTGTGCTAAAGGTTTTTGGGCTCGGGCAGCCAGCATGGTTGACAGATCATGACCATAAGGGGACGTTGTTATCTGGACATTATACAGAGTCATCCAAACGAGTTTAAAATGAAATTCCCCAATAAATATGACCTGTAGACTGTGCTGAAGGTTTTCGGCACGACCAAAAGGGGACATTCTCATCTAGACATGACTTCAAACCTGCATATGAAATTTTGTGACGATCGGACAAGAACTATGAGATGTAGCCGGTGCGAAAGGAAAATGTGAACAGACTGACAGACTTCTGCACGTGTGATGGCAATAGCTTATCTTCACTTTGTCAAGTTAAGCTAAAAATGTAGGTAATAATCCTGACTGCTATACAGTTTTATTTATTCATGAAAAGAGAGGTCCTTGGTTTGAATCTGGTGTTGAAATGATTAGGTCGTAGTCGATTTTCGGAAAAAATCGACTCTGAAATCCACCAGTCGACTAGTCAGGAAACTCAGTCTTAAAATGCCAATAGTGGGGGTTAATGATTACAAACATCAGACGTTTCTGCCTCGTGGTGGACCTATTTTAAATTGTATTGAGAAGTGGATATCAATGCAATAATGTCGTTTGTTGATGCCGATAATGTTTCAACTTAGATTTCAGCAGCATTACAAGCACTGATTTCACCCAACCTAATCACTGGCACCCGTTGAAGAAAAATACTTTGATGTACAACTTCAAAGATGCGTTAATTCATGCAAGCGTTTGTCCGTCACCCAAGTCGCCAAAACTTTTAACTGCAGTTTCTGCAGAATTCCCGTGCATAAAATGACTCTAAGTGAATCTTCTTTGAGCCAATGGCCCTGTCTTCCTCAAAGGTAAATCAATGCCATAGCTCCATATTCTATGATATTACTGTACTGGTTTGGGTGCGAGCTGGCGAAGACCGGATTTGAAGGTGAGGAAACTGTCGGTCACAAAATTTGACCTGGGAGTTTTTAATTAATTGCACCGGCCGAATGGCGACACACTTCAAACATTTTACAAATTCACCAAACTTCTGTTTTAACATCATCTGTTTTAACATCATTGGGTACTTTTTCTACTGTATGGACAGAGGACTAGGAGGTACGCACTTCCCAGGTATACTAATTTTTTTACTGAATGGTTAAAGCTATAATATGCACGTTTAAAAAAAACTCAAAATACAAAAAAGAGAACAGCTACGTTCATGACTTTGACAAGGAATCTTCATCAAACACCTGTCCAACGAGTCATTAAAAGAAAGGGTTATCAACTTACATGTAACAGTCTCTTATCACCTAATTTACCGAGACAATTATGTTTTCAAGAGAAAAGTCAACTAGTCGATTTTGAATCGATTACTCCAGTTGACTTTGAAAAATAGGTAATCGTTTCCAACACTATTTGAATCCCACCTCCAGTAATCACGTTATGTCCTTGGGCAAGACACTTTACCCCCATTGCCTACGTGGGGGCACAGTGACATTGTGTACTAAGGCATACTGCATGTCAATGGTGCACTTGTCTTCAACCAATGCTAACCCTGCTTGTGTGGAGTTATGTTGTTGGGGAATCTGACAGTTGATCGCCATTGCTTGGTCGTTCACTCTGGCTTCCTCCACCTGTAAAACTGTCACGGTCATGATTAGCCATTGTGCATAAGTGTGTGACCTTAAACACCAATAAATAAATATATAAATAATATTCATGAACAAATGTCGAAGTCTCTGGGTTTTTAATTGGTCGAGTGCTGGAAGCCCATATTTGGGCGTTATTCTGAAGAACCGGTACCATAACTTTAAGGTTTCATACTCTGTGGATGTGCTTCATATTACCACTGAAGGGAAGTAATTTAGTCTGTAAGGATTTGCTTTGCTGCAATTTATGAGAGTGCCTTTTGGCACTCTCTCATAAATTGCGACAAGGCCGACTTCTGAACAAACTGCGATGACCAAAAATAATTTAGCACTCTACCAGTTAACTAGAATTCTGACGGACTAATATTCCTACATTATCACGTCAAACCTTTGGTGGTGGCATAATTGATGTAGTTGGGATTATTTTATCCATCGGGACTGAAGATCATAGTCTGGACAAAACGGATTTACCCACCTCACACTCCATTACATTATCAACTTCTCCAAAACTACTGAACCTAATTGAACACATTTGGTATGCGTGTTCCACATCATAAGCCAATTCAAGTTTATTGAAATAAAGTTCCCACGCTCACAAGGGGGAGGGGGGGGGGGGGGGGCGGGCACCAGAATGGATGTAACTTGGCAATGCAAAATTGAGGTTCAGATTCAATTTCACAGCATACAAGTGCAGGTAAAAAACAAAGTTACAAATTCATAGAAAGATGTAACAAGGCCAATGCAAAGTGTGGTTCACTGCCCCCGACCCGTATGCAAGTTTTAAGTAGCCTTGATGTATTGTGGGACAAAACAAGAGCCTGAAGTGCTCACCTTGAGCAGAATATGATATAAACAGAGTCCAAGAATGAATGTACATTAAGCAAGTCAAGAGATATTGGAGGTCGTTTAACTTGATGTTGACATTGTTGCTGCAGATACCTATACCAAAAATAACTGAAATCTGTTAACCCTTTACCTAACGAATCGCCTGCATCCACCCGCGTAATATGCAAATTCAGCAGCTGAAAATATTTTTTGAAAAATTTCAACAAAACCACATCATGATATGGTTTTGTTGAAATTTTTTTGAAATGAAAGTGTCAATGACACTGTAGCTCAACTTGTCAAGACAAAGACATGTACATGTATAGTATGTCACACAGCAATGACAAACATCTAGGTAATGACCTGATAACAAAGGTATTGGAACGGTCTGTACATAAATACTGACTGTTGCCTGTAACAAATGTATAGGTAAAGTATTGTAAAGGTGGGCTACAGTCAGATGCTAAACTAGAAAAGAAATATTTGAGTCCCACAGTGGGTCTGACTCAACCCCAAAATATTTGTTCTCATAGCACAGTGATAACAAAGGCACCCCAAAACACACTCGTTCCTGTCCCAAGGTGAAAACAAAGGTACCCAAGAAGTTTTGTGAAGATCGGTTCATAAATACGAGCTGTATAGAACTTGTGACAAAAAACTGATTGGACCAAATTTTGGTACAAAATGGCCACTGGCAGCCATCTTGAATTCTGGACTGCACCCAGAAACAAACATCCTCGTCCCAAGGTGATAACAAAGGTACCCAAGAAGTTTTGTGAAGATCGGTTCATAAATACAGCCTCTACCCTGAGCTGTATTGACATGTGTGCTTACATTGTTTAAGTAGCACTGAATAAATCAAAGTTCATCTAATTTGCATAATTTCTGCAAGAAAAAAAAAAAACCTTACAATATGTGATATATTCCATGTTACTAAACATTCATACAAAAATTTATTCAAATCAAAACTTTCATACAGAAGTTCTGTACAAAAAAAAAATGATTGCACTAATTTTGGTACAAAATGGCTGCTGGTGGCCATCTTGAATTTCAGACCACACCCCAAAACACTCGCTCTCATCCCACAATGATAACAAAGGTACCCAAGAAGTTTCGTAAAGATTGGTTCATAAATATGGCCTCTAGTCTGAGCCGTATAGAAGTTGTGTACAAAAAACTGATTAGACCTAATTTCGGTACAAAATGGCCACTGGCAGCCATCTTGAATTTTAGACCGCACCCAGAAATACTCGTTCTCGTCCCAAGCTGATAACAAAGGTACCCAAGACATTTCGTGAAGATCAGTTCATAAATACAGACGCTAGCCCGAGCCGTATTGACATGTGTACTTACTGTGTGTAAGTCGCAATGAAAAAATCAAAGTTCATCTAGTTTGCATAATTTCTGCACGAGAAAAAAACCCGTATTATATGTGATGTATCCCATGGAACTAAACATTCACACAAAAAATTATTTAAATCAGCGCTTTCATATGGAAGTTCTATGCAAAAATCGGATTGCACCTAATTTTGTACAAAATGGCTGCCATCGGCCATCTTGAATTTCGGACCGGGCACAAAAACACTCGTTCTCGTGCCACGGTGGTACGAAAGGTACCCAAGAAGTTTCGTAAAGATCGGTTCATAAATACGGCCTCTAGCCTGAGCCGTATTGGCATTTGCACTTATAGTGCTGAAAGTAACACCAAAAAAACATCAAAATTAGTCTAATTTGCACAATTTACGCACGAGAAAAAAAATCGTATTATATATGATGTATCCCATGGTACTAAACATTCATACAAAACATTATTCAAATCAGAGCTTTCATTTGGAAGTTCTGTACAAAAAAACAGATTTCTGCATCGTTGGTACAAAATGGCAGCTGGTGGCCATCTTGAATTTCGGACCGCACCCAAAAACACTCGTTCTCGTCCCAGGGTCATAACAAAGGTACCAAAGAAGTTTCGTAAAGATCGGTTCATAAATACGGCCTCTAGCCCGAGCCGTATCCAATTGTTGACGTACGGACAGACGGGCCATGACAAAAGCTCAAATTTGGCATCGCCAAAGTTGAGCTAAAAATTTAAAAAATGATATTTAAAATAATAAATTTTGAAAACGTCTGCGTTGGGTAAAGGGTTAACTACTGTTAAGTTATACCACAAAAAAAGTTTCGACGGACAGAGAAAAAAAATATCAAATTTGGTTCAATTCGGCCCAGAAGTTTATGAGACAAAGTTGATAATGTTAAAGTTCATGTGGGGTGGATGGACAGACAGAAACTGATCACAAAAGCTCCCCCTGAGCTTTGCTCAGATGTGCTAAAAACTCGACCAAGTATTACATGATCTGAGGAGAAACATTTTTGTCACCAAGACCTACCCACTCCCCATGTTGTGTCTGCAATTTGAGGGCTTAGTTGGAAAGTACCAATTCTTAAAACAAGACAGACAAATGAATGTTAAACCTTTACCCAACGTAACGGCCAAAACCGGCCAGCGCTATTCTAAAAAATCGCCAATTAATTTTCATTATTTTTTGTCTCAAAAACATAGGTTATGACCCCTCGTTGGAACGAGCTCGTTCCAACGAGGGGTCATAACCTATGTTTTTGAGACAAAAAATTAGTTATTCAAGAATTATTTTTGCAAGTGTCGTCTGCTTTTCAGGTTAGGTAAAGGGTTAAGATAAAAAGTGGCGACAACATAATTCGCCAATCAAATGAGCTGAAAGACATATACAGAACCGCACATACGTTTAACGGATTAAGAATTATCGCACAAGATTGCCAAAGCAATCTCATGCGGTAATTCTCAACCCATTTGCAGTTCTGTATTTATCCCCCCCACCAGTCCATACAAAAACTGAACTAAAAGTGCAATTGTTGTGTTTCCTTCGTTTCCAACGCGACATCACTGTTAGGTGGAGTGGAAACTAACCTCAATTTGCTTTTTAATTTTTACGGCATTCAATTGGTTGAAACCAATTGACGCTGATCAGTGTCACGGTCCCAATGATCGAACTTCAAATATTGACTAAACTGCAGGGAATAACACAACAAAAACTTGTAAAATAGCTAATAAGTTTAGCACACTCCATCATTATATAACCAGTTGTGGAAAGTATTTGTCAAGAATGTTATTTTTATTTTGTAGATTTTTTACTCAAATCTGATTGTTTCAATATCCTGGGTAAACAAAAACAAATCTAAATGAGGAACTTGGAATTTCCAAGCGATCTCGTCTCCGGTGCATACAACCAACGAGGATGTGAATCATTTAGATGGGTTCCTTCTCTGTTTACATGGGAAACAAAATCAAACTAGGGCTGAAACGGTTGGCTCATTTTCACAACCGACTAACCAAGATCTATAACCGGATAATATCCGGTTAACCGTAGCCATTATTTCACCGTATCTGGGATCAAAACTATAGGAATTGGAAAGCAGTATTCTCAGAAACTATTCCTTAGTGTGAATACAAACGAACGTTGTTGAGTACTCGACGTTTGTTTGTATAATACTACGAAATAGTTTCTGCGGTTATTCAGAACTCACGGAAATTTCTGATCATTAACAAAGTCTTGAACGCCAAAGTCAATTGTTTCTCAATATAAACAGCGCTGCTTCGAGGTGTAATCTATCCCAAAGGAGAAGTGGCAGTTTTACTATATTTTAACCGTGAAATGACGATCACTATCGATATTTCGGATAACCAGTTCACGTTTTTTTTAATCGGTTACGTTGGTAACCGGTTTCAAACCGGTTTACCATTTCAGTTCTAAATCAAACATGTTTTGTATCACCACATGTGTACAGGCAGAACACAACTTTATTTTTATTGTACAGGCAGAACAGTGGAAATCCTATGTTTTACATTAATAAGTGTGTGTGAAAAAAAATCAAACAAACAACTGCAATTGATAAATAGAACTTTATTTATGATATTTGTTCATGTAATGTGTAAATGTGCAGTTATGTACAAAATGAAAAAACCTGATACTGCAGATGAAAAGTTTAAAAAAAAAAAAAAATCATTTTCATAAATGAAAATTAAACAAAACTACTGTGATGGAGAATTCTGTAATTATAAAAAAAAATTTTTGAATACAATTAAGTATGAGCAGGCAGGCTACTCCAGGAAACACCAATTGTAACATACCCGGACCTTATTTTTTTTAACTGAAACCTGAATCAAGTGAACAATGAATTGACTTGAGCATGCAGACCTGAACAATTAACCCACCACACCTTGATGTTGACATGTAAAAATTTCATTCAAACAGCAAATTTTACCCATAATGCAACTAGGATTTTAACCAATTCAGTCTTGTTTGACAGAGCTCTGTCAAACAAGACTGAATTGGTTAAATTCCAAGTTTCATTATGGGAAATTTTTTCCACTTGCAATTTTGATTTTTGACATCAGATTGGAGAGGATTAAGGTAATCTGAAAAAGGGTTACCATTTTCTTTTCCAGGCAAATACCGATATGTTTAATGGAGTTACTGCAAATGATGGAGTTGAGCAACATGGAATACTCAGGCCTGGCATTTTCAGGAGAGTGATTTATTCGCTCGCCCACTGCTCGTCTTAGAAAATAATGATTACCACAACAGCCTATTCCTAAAACCCACAGGTTTTCAGATCTCTGCTATGTTAGTGGTCTCTACAATATGGCCACACTGCCCCTCACACACCTCTTGGCCTTACCAAGGCCCGGAGGTGTGGGAGGGGTAATGTAGCCGTCTTACAGAGACTACCTGGTTAGTAGTACCAAATAAAATGTAATGTACAAAGCCCACAAGGCAAAATTCATTAATAGTACAACTTCATTTTGCCACTTTTTTGTAAGCTTGAGGAGAGCTAATCGCTCCCCTAAGGCATGTGAGGAGAGCGATGATTTTTAGCCCTCCTGCATTTTTAAGAATGACAGGCCTGAATACTTTATTGTGATGATAGGTGTTGTGTGAGATTATTATAATCCCTGATGGGTACGGGTGTGGGATGGGAAAATCTCACCCAAGGACAAAATTTTCCCATCCCACACTCGTACCCATCAGGGATTATTTTTCTCCCCCCACCATACAGCAGTAACGTTAGCCAGAGGTAATCGGCGGTCACGTGCTGATATAATCAACTCATTTGGTGTTCGTTGTTTTGAAAAACTAATGACACCATCGGAAAGAGCATGCAAAAGTAACGTATATACCAAAGGTATATACCACGAAATCAATTAGGAACGGTGGCATCTTGGGGTTTTTGAGCATCAAACTTTGATCACACAGCATTCTGTTGACGTCAATATGAATTAGTTGGTAGCAAAAAACTGATACGATATGCATAACATCATAAATGTGTAACGTCACGTAGGTGGGGTGAGATACATCTGTCTCTCCCTGTTATCTCACCCTGGACAGACGTATGTTACACATGCAGTGGGGGAGAAAATACATTGTTGGAGAGGTCTTCGAGAGGCCGTTCCAACCGTATTTTACATAAAGTATAGGCCATAAAATTTGAGAGGAACAATTTTATTGTTCCTCTTGTGGTTATCTAAATGAACTAGAGTGCACTGTCACAATGCTGAAGCTGCGACGATTCGTTCAATGCCAATGATGTTTTAAAACTCGTTAGTGACAAAAAAAAACTCGTTGGTGACAAGTCCATAAATGTGACAGAAATTATCTGAATGACATGCACTATTGAGAGGGTGTAGATATCATGAAGATACACTTGCATACCAAGTATGATGTCATTCCATCAGGTATTTTAGGAGTTATGGTGTTTTTTAAACTCGTTGGTGACAGCCCGACTGACATTGCCACATATAGACAGACATGAGAAGTTTCTGCAGAAATCCGTGTTTTGTGGGGATCATTTTGGCCATTTTTGAGATTTGGCTAAATTCGAGGAGAAAATTTAGGGGGGTTAGGGTCGGGAGTATCATAAGATACGAAATACCAATAAATCAGCTTTTTTCCAGGCAATATTTTAGTTGCACCGCTATTTCCGTGTACTTCAAAGAACCAGCCTGCATAAAATAAGTAGCTGGATTCAAATCAGTGAATAGCATTCAAAACCATGCGTGTTCTTTTGTTTTAACATGAGTTATTTGATTGGTCTGGTAGCGAAAGTTTTCTCTGGAAATGTTTTCCAAGCCAATGGAATCCATTCTATTATGCAATGTATATCTGGTGGATATTCTGGGCGCTTCGTTTCCAAATTTGTTCATTTCCAAATTCAATTCGAAAATGGGGAAAGTTATTTCAGATCGTGATGAAAATCTTGTTCGTGAAATTGAGAGATGTGAAAAATAAATTCTGCCAAGCCAGAAAATAACCAGACTGTCATCTGCAAAATAAGGTCCCCAGAGGGTGAATTTAGTGATGCTACCCTGCACAGCAGGGTAGCATCACTAAATTTACCTTCTGTGAACCTCAATCTGAATCAGGGTCTCAAAACTAAACAGAAAGAGGCACCCAGGGGATACATTGGCCCACATGTGATCTACATGTTATGTACTGTAACTGAAGCAAATAGGAGAGTCATTGGTACACACATGTAGTTACAAACAGTACAGGAATCGAGGACGTGTCAATCCATGTGTGGGCATTTTTTCCACGTAAACAATTCAGAGACAATCTTCTACTCTGTATGGCACTAAGCAAAATTCCAGAATTGTCTTCGTGGAATAAAAGCCCACTAGTGGCATCTGACTCATCCACGATAGATGTACTGTACACTGAAGAACAAAACAATGGTATTCGCAATTCCAAAATTGATAAAATAATAAAATCTGCAAAGTGATTTTGGAGAATAGCCCAAGTAACACGACTTCCAACAAATCCCTATGATACGAGAAATATTCTGGCCCATATGGAGAACAATGCATAGCTGGATGAGACTTAGGTTCTGACTTCTTTGCATCAGATGAACTGCAAATGGTCTGCGTTCAGTATTTTATAATTCTTCTGAATGTCGCATTCTAAATTTTGTTTTAAAATGTCCAGCACAAATGGTAAAGGTTACCTTTCTAGCAATCAGTCAAACTAGATCTTGTCTAGTTCAGGGATCTGAACGTAGTGGCTACCCCTCTACGTTTCAGATTCTTCCCATTCAATCCTATAGAAAAAGTTCCCATCAAGTTTTTATGGGAACTCAAAACTCGAAATTAGGAATATGTATCAAGCTTTCGCCCTTATTACCGGCTGCAATCGATAGTACACGTATTTCCTTACATTTGGGAAGAGTTTATTAATCCAAACTAGGTTTTATCCTTTAAATGTCGTCATTTGTGTACTCGTTAGGCGGCGACGAAGATTTCAAAATCGGCCATGTTGTTGTTTAAATATAAAACAGTAAAAACGATAACCCGGTAATGGCGCCAAAACGAATAGACCTTTTCATCGATGCGGAATAGGAAATTCAATCTCATTCGCGCAGAGGAGGCCATCAAACTCGGTCGCATTCGCACAGAGCAGATTTTCAAACCCATTCTGCACAATTGCGATCGAATTTCCTACACGAATTTTCACACACATGGCAAGTAGAGGCAGGCCACAGAAACTTGAGTTTCATTATCGATCATCACTTTTCAATTTCAGTTTGATGAGTGTTGTAGCATCCATGATGTTATGTCATGAAATGAGTGGAATTTTGGATGCAGCATTCATGCTTTGCCTCGTTTTCAAGGTTTTTCTTTTTGATTCAACACTTTTTGCACCAGCAAATTTGCAATAAATTTCCTCCAACATAAAAATATTATATCCATTCCTCCATCAAACACACTCAGATTTAGTTTTAATTACGAGTCTGATTTATTTATCATTATGGGTGTTTAAGGTCACATATTCAGGGATCAGAGCAGTCACATGCAAAAACAAGAGGCCCCACGTGGCCTTAATCGCTCACCTGACAAGAGTGACTCTAAGAAGTATTTTAGGTCACCTTCACCATGTCATGCCTCATCAACATTAACTGGTTGAGTGATAGATTTTGTTTGAAGTTCAACATTTGTTACCTAAAATTAGTTTTATTTAAATCATTGGTGTGTGGCCAATCTCCAATGATTTTAATAAAGCACATTTATCTCTGCAGACAAACTGGTTTAGCATGAAGCACAAACAAGGAATGTGAAGAGATAGCCTTGGACATCTCTCCCCAACTGTGGATATCTTCCATGTGCTACATGTATATATTTGCATGCAAGAAAACAAAAATTTTCACAAATTTTCCAAAATATTAGTTTTTTTTTATCATCATTGGAACAAGCTCAAACAGCTTATTCCAATAGGAGTATGGAAAGATCAGGTATATTTTTGAGACAGAAATGTGAATATATAAATATTGGTGTTTTTTTGTGAATGATGCTGGAGAATTTTGCGTAAAGATATGGTAAATGGTTTGTTCTAAATACAGAATGATGCAAAAGTATTTAAATTTGATTATGCAAGTTGTTCCTATAATGCATTTAAAAATTGAAGTAACTGTTTTTTTGCTGACGAACTTTTAGATGTGTGTGTCTGTGTTTGTGTGTGTGTGTGTGTGTGGGGGGGGGGGGGGGGGGGGGGGGGGGGGGGTAAGAGTGTTCTTGCAAACAAAATTCCTGAATAAATGGAAAATTTTATTTTTTGTGTGAAAGACATAGTGCGTGAATGTTGATTGGAACAAGCTTAGAGAGCTCATTTAATGTGAAGTCATAAAGCTGTGTTTTATGTATGAAATTCTGGAATAACTAAAAAAATTGCTTTTTTGACTCAAAAAGCATGGTGTGCGACCTCTCATTGGAATGAGCTAAAAAAGCTCATTCCAATGGGGTATTTACAAGCGATAAGTACATATATGTTTAAGAGACAAAAATTAAAATTTGAATAGCGATTTTTGCAAAGAATGCTGACAAGTTTTGGCAGTTATGCTGGTAAAAAGGTAAGATATGCAAAGTGGTTGTTTTTTAGAGGCGACATTTAATTAAGGGGAATTAACCCTTGATTACTGAGGTAACTTCTAAAAGTACTGAAATTTCATGAAGCAATGTGAATAACAGACAACAGTTGCCTAAAAATTTCATGAATAACTAAAATTTTTATTCCTTTGTCTCGAAAACATGGCATATGACCTTTGTTGGAATGAGCTGAATGCGTGTGTTCCAATGAGGGGTCATAAAATTTGAACGGAGATTTGTGTGAATAATGCATTAGTACTGCTAGATTTGGGGTAAACGGTTCACCCTGGATACCACCCCTTCTATAGTAGATCTTTTCTGCAAATTTTGTCTAAGATTCTATCAACTTTACAAATAAATACGTTCATGAATCACAATCAGATCCACCCCACAATGTTGCATACCAAATATCAAAAGATTCTGCCTGCTGGATCTGGAGAAGAAGATTTTTTAAGAAATATGCCTGAAATGCACTAAGTTAAAATTTGGGCTGCTATACGGAGCCCAAATATAAACCCAGGGGGCCGATTTGAACAAACTTGAATCAGATCCACCCCACAATGTTGCTTACCAAATATGAAAAGATTCTGAAGCTAGATCTGGAGAAGAAGATTTTTTAAGAAATTTGCCTGAAATGCACTAAGTTCGAATTCGAGCTTCAATAGTGAGCCCAAATATGAAACTAGGAAGCCGATTTGAACAAACTTGAATCAGATCCACCCCACAATGTTGCATACCAAATATCAAAAGATTCTGCCTGCTGGATCTGGAGAAGAAGATTTTTTAATAAATTTGCCTGAAATGCACTAAGTCCGAATTCGGGCTTCTATATTAAGCCCAAATATGAATCCAGGGGGCCGATTTGAACAAATTTGAATCAGATCCACCCCACAATGTTGCATACCAAATATCAAAAGATTCTGCCTGCTGGATCTGGAGAAGAAAATTTTTTAAGAAATTTGCCTGAAATGAACTAAGTTCGAATTCGAGCTTCTATAGTGAGCCCATATATGAATCTAGGAAGCCGATTTGAACAAACTTGAATCAGATCCACCCCACAATGTTGCATACCAAATATCAAAAGATTCTGCCTGCTGGATCTGGAGAAGACTTTTTAATAATTTGCTTGAAATGCACTAAGTTCAAATTTGGGCTCCTATACTGAGCCCAAATATAAACCCAGGGGGCCGATTTGAACAAACTTGAATCAGATCCACCCCACAATGTTGCTTACCAAATATGAAAAGATTCTGCCTGCTGGATCTGGAGAAGAAGATTTTTTAAGAAATTTGCATGAAATGCACCAAGTTCAAATTCGAGCTTCTATAGTAGTGACCCCAAATATGAATTTAGGAAGCCGATTTGAACAAACTTGAATCAGATCCACCCCGCAATGTTGCATACCAAATATCAAAAGATTCTGCCTGCTGGATCTGGAGAAGATGATTTTTTAAGAAATTTGCCTGAAATGCACTAAGTTCGAATTCGAGCTTCTATAGTGAGCTCAAATATGAATCTAGGAAGCCGATTTGAACAAACTTGAATCAGATCCACCCCACAATGTTGCATACCAAATATCAAAAGATTCTGCCTGCTGGATCTGGAGAAGAAGATTTTTTAATAAATTTGCCCGAAATGCACTAAGTCCGAATTCGGGCTTCTATATTAAGCCCAAATATGAATCCAGGGGGCCGATTTGAACAAACTTGAATCAGATCCACCCCACAATGTTGCATACCAAATATCAAAAGATTCTGCCTGCTGGATCTGGAGAAGAAAATTTTTTAAGAAATTTGCCTGAAATGAACTAAGTTCGAATTCGAGCTTCTATAGTGAGCCCATATAATATATGAATCTAGGTATGAATCTAGGAAGCCGATTTGAACAAACTTGAATCAGATCCACCCCACAATGTTGCATACCAAATATCAAAAGATTCTGCCTGCTGGATCTGGAGAAGAAGATTTTTTAATAAATTTGCTTGAAATGCACTAAGTTCAAATTTGGGCTCCTATACTGAGCCCAAATATAAACCCAGGGGGCCGATTTGAACAAACTTGAATCAGATCCACCCCACAATGTTGCTTACCAAATATGAAAAGATTCTGCCTGCTGGATCTGGAGAAGAAGATTTTTTAATAAATTTGCCTGAAATGCACTAAATTCGAATTCGAGCTCCTATAGTGAGCCCAAATATGAATCTAGGGAGCCGATTTGAACAAACTTGAATCAGATCCACCCTACAATGTTGCATACCAAATATCAAAAGATTCTGCCTGCTGGATCTGGAGAAGAAGATTTTCAAAGAAATTTGCCTGAAATGCACTAAGTTCAAATTTGGGCTCCTATACTGAGCCCAAATATAAACCCAGGGGGCCGATTTGAACAAACTTGAATCAGATCCACCCCACAATGTTGCATACCAAATATCAGAAGATTCTGCCTGCTGGATCTGGAGAAGAAGATTTTTTAAGAAATTTGCCTGAAATGCACTAAGTTCGAAATCGGGCTCCTATACTGAGCCCAAATATGAACCCAGGGAGCCGATTTGAACAAACTTGAATCAGATCCACCCTACAATGTTGCATACCAAATATCAAAAGATTCTGCCTGCTGGATCTGGAGAAGAAGATTTTTTAATGTTTTTCCCATTGCCTACCGTGTTAAAAAGTGCTGACTCAGCACTTTTTCAAAGTCCCGAAACTGTACCCTATGATAAAACCGATGGCAATTTTTTTTTACCAATCCTTTCTGTTGGTCCTAAGGAAGCTGCACACCAAATAAAAATTCTCAGTGCCGTGCAGTTTTGGAGATATGGGCGTTTTAAATTTTTTCTATTTTTAGCTCCTGCGGTTCCCACGGGGCTGCGGGAAATTTTTTTTTTGCATAAATCAAGTACTCATGACCCAATAAGCCCTCACATAAAATTTGGTTCAAATCAGCCTCTCGGTTTGGAAAACAGAAATTTTGGGCGGGGTAAAAAATTTTGCCCCTCTCATAACGACGCCAAGTATAGCCCCACAAACTTCTCTTGAACAAATCTGAGTCTACACCTCAAAAGGAAGCTGCACACCAAATATCAAGTCACTGCTACTGCTGGTTCATGAGAAGAAGATTTACAAAGATTTTGGTGCCCTTTGGGGGCGTGGCACCACCCAGGAGGAGGGGCAACTTCATTTGAACAAATCTGAATTGGCATTAGGTAATAAACATTTAGCCAACATTTGAATAAAATTGGGCTAGTGGTTTAGGAGGAGAAGTCGATAATGTAAAGTTAACGCCGGACGGACGACGCCGGACAGAAAGTGATTAGTATAGCTCCCCTTGAGCTTCGCTCAGGTGAGCTAAATAAGAGGAAAGTGTAATTTTTTTTAAAGTGATCCAAAGGGTTGATGGACATTCACATGCAATTAAGTTCTGTAGTAAAGACTCTTAAGAGGATAAATTTCATATGAATGTACAGGCCTGGTAATTGTATAGTACCAAAAAATATACCTTCATAATGGCATGACGCTCAGAACTGAATAAATTTAATAAATTTTTCAACAGAAAATATTAGTGTGCATTATTTTGAGATCATAAAAAATCACTCATTCATTTAATTCTAGTATTTTAACTGGTAGAGTGCTGGAAGCCCATATTTGGGCTTTCTTCTGAAATGCTGGTACCGCAATTTAAAGGCTTCATATTCTGTGGATGTGCTTCACATTATCTTTGAAGTGATATTATTTTATCTGTTAGGATTTGCCTTGTTACAATTTATGGGAGAGTGCCCACTGGCACAGCTCACACAGCCCACTGGCACTCTCCCATAAATTGTTACAGGGCAAAGATGCACAAAATTTCAAGGACCAAAAATAATTTAGCACTCGACCAGTTAAGTAGGGCTGAAACAGTTGGCTCATTTTCACAACCGACTAACCATGAGCTATGACCGGATAATATCCGGTTATCCGTATCCATTATTTCACTGAATCTGGGATCAAAACAAGAGGAATTCAAAAGCAGTATTCTCAGAAACTATTCCGTAGTGTGTACACAAACGAACGTTACATAGTGAAAAATTGGCACACACATCTTCTCATTATTAAAAATGTTGCATTCATTTCTTATGTGACTGTCTTCTACATGCGAAATGTATCGAAATGCGACACAGAATGGGGTCATGAATTATTAAGAATCAATGTGACATTGACAAATCGTCCCCCGAGTTCCAATGTGTTCTCTGTGCCAGTAGGCACAGAGAACACATTGAAACTCAGGGGACGAAATGATAATAGATTTTAAAGGCAGTCCCAAACATGTCAAGAAAATCAAGGGGTGCAAAAAATTGCCCTCTTCAATTTTTTCGAGGCATGCAGCACTCCTAAAGTATGCCAGGCCTGATTTTTTCAGTTCTTGCCTAAAAAAATCTAACTCACGAGACCCCCCCCCCCCCCCCCCCCCCCCCAATCCCTCTGGAATGAGCTGCTTATTCCAGTGAGGATCAAGTCATTCGCTATGTTTTTGAGGTAAAAAAAAGTTAATAGCTGTTGGGTGGAAAATCTGCCTCTGAATTGTTGTGAATAGTCCAATCGAACGTTACATAGTGAAAAATTGGCACACACATCTTCTCATTATTAAAAATGTTGCATTCATTTCTTATGTGACTGTCTTCTACATGCGAAATGTATCGAAATGCGACACAGAATGGGGTCATGAATTATTAAGAATCAATGTGACATTGACAAATCGTCCCCCGAGTTCCAATGTGTTCTCTGTGCCAGTAGGCACAGAGAACACATTGAAACTCAGGGGACGAAATGATAATAGATTTTAAAGGCAGTCCCAAACATGTCAAGAAAATCAAGGGGTGCAAAAAATTGCCCTCTTCAATTTTTTCGAGGCATGCAGCACTCCTAAAGTATGCCAGGCCTGATTTTTTCAGTTCTTGCCTAAAAAAATCTAACTCACGAGACCCCCCCCCCCCCCCAATCCCTCTGGAATGAGCTGCTTATTCCAGTGAGGATCAAGTCATTCGCTATGTTTTTGAGGTAAAAAAAAGTTAATAGCTGTTGGGTGGAAAATCTGCCTCTGAATTGTTGTGAATAGTCCAATCTCTATGTTCTGTTACTATCACTTCATGTCCATGTCGAATCAAACAACAACTGATATCTTTGTATTACAACTGTCCGGTTATCTTCACTGTCAATATGTAACACAAATTATACATCAATCATCTACATCAACACTAGCACATCTGAAAAACAAAAAATTAATGCGTCAGTGACACTGCAGCTCAACTTGTCCAAAAAGGGACTGAAATAAATAGAAAGATCCAGTAATGCCAAGTCATTCATTCAAGTTTCTACAGAAAAGTCATCACACCAAAGCTACACGTGAAATCTGAAAAAAAGTCGGGTGAGAGGATGGGCCTGTTGGGTGTACTAATGGAATTGTTGATAACTTATATGTCAAATCCAAGATGGCTGGTGATGGCTATCTTATTCAACAGATTGCAGAAACATTTGATAACTCCAATCTAGTCATCACACCAAAGATACATATAAAATTTGAAAAAGATTGGGTGAGAGGTGTGATATGTATGGTCTACTAATGGAATTGACAATTTATATGCCAAATCCAAGATGACTACTGCCAGCCATGTTTTTCATCAAAATTCAGAAAAATTTAATAGCTCCCATCTCGACATAACAGCAAAGCTGCATATGAAATTTCTAAAAGGATGGGGTGAGGGGTGTGGGCTCTAAGGTGTGCAAATGGGATTGTTGACAATTTATATACCAAATCAAAGATGGCCACTGGCGGCCATGTTTTTCAACGAAATTCAGAAAAATTTGATAGCTCCCATCCAGACATCACACAAAAACTACATATGAAATTTGGAAAAAAGACTGGGCGAGAGATGAGGCTTACAGGGTGTGCTAATGGAATTGTTGAAAATTCATATGTTAACTCAATTATGGCTGCTGGCAACCATATTTTTGTACGTAATTCAGAAAGATTTCATTCATGCACCCATCTGGACATCAAACCGGAGCTGTATCTAAAATTCACAAAAGATCAGGTAAGAAGTGAATCAGTTCATTTTGTCAGCATTTGTGAAGGATTACAGGTCTCCCAAGATGACATAACAACAGCATTTATTTACAATGAAAATTTTGATAACTAATGAGGATGCAAAGTGTATTTTTGCAACACTTGAAGCCCATGAATTTATCAAGTCACAAAGAGTTTCGACCTGAAACGGCTAATCGATTCACCAATGATCCACGTCTTGATCGATCAAAAAAGTAAATGATCGATTAACCGTTACTTTTCAACTTTTGTATTATTTGGGTTAACAAAGCGACAAACTAGCTCCAAAACAGGCCCATGTTGTCACACTGACTCACATCAATTAACACTACTCTCCGCTTCTGAAAACAAGAGTAAAGCGTGCAAGTTACGTGCTGACATACTTGTTCACGTGCATGTATCAGTAGCTGGAAATGGTCATTCTTAACCCTTTACCCAATGTGGTTGAAAGACGATACTTGCAAAATAAATTCTTAAAATTTCTAAAAATTTTCAATTTTTGTTTCAAAAACATAGCTTATAACCCCTCATTGGGACGAGCTCAACAAGCTCATTCCAATGAGAGGTCACAAGCTATGTTTTTGAGACAAAAATTGAAACATAAACTTTGAATGGAGACTTTTGTATATAGCGCTGGCCGTTTTTCCCCGTTTTTACAGTTAATATGTTGTAAATCATCAACGGTACCGCAATTATTCAGATACCTATTAGGGTAAGTGATTAATCGGTTAACCAAGGTTAATCCATGCGATTAATTGATTTAGAAGGAAAACCTTGATAAATATTTTATTTTACGATATATAAAAAACGTTTTACAATTTACAGATAATCTGTAACAAGAAACAAAATATAGAGAGTAATTGCTTGACTGGACTGGTTACGTGAAATAATTCATGAGAGGTGAGGGACACTGTACAAACACGAGTATGTGAATGCGCACGAGTGTTTTACAATATAGTCCCTCGCCTCGAATGAATTATTTCACGTAACCAGTCCAGTCAAGAATTACTCTGTTTATTACTTTTCATTATTAACAATAATTATATTGTTTAACCCTTTACCAAACGTAATGGCCAGCGTTATTCTAAAAAATCGCCAAGTAATTTTCATTATTTTGTCTCGAAAACATAGGTTATGACCCCATTGGAACAAGCTTTTTTTCCAATCCCCTCAGCATACTGTTGAATTCATTTACCAAATGTAATGGCCAGCGTTATTCTAAAAAATCGCCAAGTAATTTTCATTATTTTGTCTCTAAAACATAAGTTATGACCCCTCATTGAAACAAGCTTTTTTTCCAACCCCATACTGTTGAATTCATTTATTTACATATTGGAGATAACGGTCACATATTTGTGCACAATATTAATCATGACTGCAACATGAAGTCAAGTTCAGTCAATCTTTTGTACCCAAGCTGAAGCTGCCCATTTAGGTGCTTAGGTGGAACCCCCCCCCCCCCCCCCCCCAAGCATTGATGACTGTGTGCCATTTACAAGTAAAACAGAGCTTGTTTACACACAGGGGAGAGGGGAATGGGAATAATGCTCAATGCTGAATGTAGTGTTGAAACAATTAGTGAATTTCATAGTTAACTAGTCACAAACCATTAGTACAGCGCGGTAAAAAGGAAAGAGACCCAAATTTAAACCAACATTAATCCACACTAGTGAAGTAAAATCATTTCTTGTAAACTGTGACATTAATTTAAAGCAAGTTGAAATTTGTATACTGTCTCACTGGGATAAAACTAACTTTTTCAGTACCGAATATGATTGAATTTGCCAGTATCGGTGACGGTATTGACAATTTTACCGATTATAGTCGGTATACCATAAAACCACACAGCACTACACAGAGGCCTCTTTTATGTTGAAAAAGTTATAAACTGAGTTAAGGGAACTGCATTCTGGAAAAAAAAATAAATAAAATAAAAAGATTTTCCGACCCTCCGACCCTTTTTTTCTCATCCCGTTAGCGGAAACAAACATATATCTTTTTTAGGCCTGTCATCAAACAATTATGACAGTTGAGACATTAAAGTTGCCGCCACTGACATGTGCTTCATTCATGATCATATCATGATCACCCAGTCCATGATCGGGGCATGACAAGCTGGAAATATCAAATCAATGATAACTGTTTGATTGAAGAGGGATCAGGTTTGACTAATCGAGGGGCGATTTTATAATTGAATAGTTATTAATCACAGTGACGACAAGTTGACTAACCATTTCAACACTAGCCAAATGTCTGTACAGACAGCTGACAATAATGTAGAAACACTTATGTTATCCACACCTGCGTACATGTATATATCGCTAGTTATTAACTGGTCGAGTTTTATTTTTTTATTGGTCACATATTTATGCACAATGGCTAATCATGACCATGACAGTTTTACGAGTGGAGGAAGCCGGAGTACCCGGAGAGGACCACTGAGCAATGATGAGCAGCTGCCAGCTCCCCAACATCGTAACTCTGCACTGCAGCACAGGCAGGGTTAGATTGGTTACGGCTTAATACACAGTGTGGGAGGTCCAAATCGATCGCTCAGTCACGCATCGTCGGACTAACCGGGCCTGACGTTGCTTAACTTCGGTGATCTGATTAGAAGCAGTTACCGCAATGCCACCACGCCCCCCGGTTGAGTGTTAGAAGCCACTAACGGGGCTTTAAAAAAGTGAGGGTTTCTGAGCAAAAGCCAACATTTTGCTTGCTCCAGTGACCGTTGGGAGCGGGAGAGCAGGAGAGTGGAAATTCACTCTCCACTTTTAGATTTTACGAGAGTGAAAAATTTTAGGAGAGTGATTTTTAAAATAAAAAATAATGCCTCGGGCCAATTCGCCCCCAGGTGGAATAACGAGGATTGGTGGTGATTGCCGTTGAGAAATCAGTAGGCCTAATAACGCGCGATTTCCAAAATAATTGGTTTTATGACGTTTCGGCCTTGAGACGTTTCGGCCCTAAGAGGCCAAAACGTCTTAGAAATTGGGCCGAAACGTCTTCACATTCGGTAATTCTTTTTTAGATGTGATTGTGTGGAGGGGTTTGTGGAGTTTTAAATTGGCAAGTCCCAAGGGTGGTCGCTCATGACAGGTTCTTCTGTACTTTGCACTTCTCCGACCAGGGGCCAGCCTGGCAGCTGATTTTAGGGAGAAGTGACTTCTCCCTTCAGAGACTTTAGGGAGAAGTCAGGACCCAGGAGGGAGAAGTCAGTGGACATGAAGGAGAAATCAGAAAAAAAACATAAAACGTATATGTCATCGTGACAAAATAAATGAACATAGAGGACACAATTGTGGAGAAAAAAATAAATAAAAGTTATCCAAACATACAAACACACACAAAACTAAGTCAGATGGTTACATAACAGAATGTAGGTTAAAATCCCCACCCCACAAAAAACTGTGTCGTTCATGGTTTCTGAATACCCCCTAACTCTTTGCCGAACAGTGATGACTAAGGTTACCGTGCAGTTGATTTTGTATTTGCGTCAACGATGTGGATTTGAAATTTAGTATGACCCATGGTGAGAGTGTTCTCTGTAACAGAAGGTATATTCTTTTTAAAAAAATATTTAAAGTGTTTAAAATAAATTTCAAGTTCATATAAGAAGCTGGGTCATTCATGGTTTCTGAATACCCTAACTGAGTTGAAAAGCGTAGTTAAAAAAGTTTTCGATATCCTTCGTAAATTAAGCGTTATTAACAATTTGAGTTAATTAATTTCTTTGGTAAATGACAAAACATTTCAGTTGTCTCCCTTCCCGGCTGCGCTGTGTAATAATACACTGTTCAGAAAACTGACAATTTCTGCCAACCATCTTTCACTGACACGTGCGATTGGTGCTTTGAAGGTCTGCCATTCTTATCCATCCAAATACCTGTGATTTCTATTGTAGCCTTATTACATGTAACCCCCTTCCAGCAAACTTCACAAGTTTTCAAAGAAAAACATTCAATGTATTGCGGGGCGAATTTCAATGCAGCCAATTTTTCAGTGGAACAGAGCATAACCGCAAGCAATTTCGATATGGACGAACTGTCTCCAATACATTTTTTTTTGTTTTGAAACGGTGGTTAACTTTAATAAATTCTAATTAACTTGATGCGTGTCTTGTGTGATTCGTTGTTTTGTCTGGTACTTTGTTTTTAAATAGCCATTTTGTGCTGGTTGCTATCAGTTGGGGCGAATTGTTCGAACGACTACGCCATTGCAATTCTTTTCAGAAATATAAAATTGGGCTAGTTTAGGCTATTTTCATAGCCGTGTGACGGACTTTAACAGCAACCGTGTTTACTGTTTTTTGCGGAAGCGTGTGTTTTTAAAAAATAAAACATAAGAAAATACATTAAATTGCCATGTCTCCCAAGGAAGTTTGGGAGGGCGACTTGAATTTCGGTCGTGTTCAAAGACTCCGACGAAGGCTTTGAACACGACCGGAAGATAAACGTGCGCGACTAATTACTCGCGGTATACGAAAAAGCGGTGCGCGATGGTGCGCTGGCGCGATCGCTCGCCATTCCCAACGGCCACTGTTGCTCCTATTTCATTTTCAGTCAATTGCAAATATTTTGCTTGTATGTTTTATTATAAATTATTGTGGGCACTCTCCAATAAATTTTTATAAAACAATCTTTGAATAACAAAGTCAGACCACCCAATATAATCTAGCCCTCAACCAGTTAATGCAAATTAATCTGAGAACTTAAATCTTAAATAAACTGATGTAAATATATACACGAGGTTGGTTTGAAATATTGCATACTGGTTGCACTCACAAGGATATAACATTACTCAAACTGATTTACACAGTAGGTGTCAGAGAATCAAAACAGATATTTTTTTAAGGTCTACATTTAGGCCGCACAAAGTAGATCTTCTGTTTCTCAGGAGTCAGGCCATTATTTGTAAAAATGCATGTTGGCGAGCGTTTTTTTATTTTAGATTTTATTTCTATAATTATTTCTTTACCATCAAAAGTTCATGTTCTTCGTTTATGTTTTAGGCCTTATAGTCTATGGAATAGCATGGGTAGTGGTGTATTTCGTCCCTTGAGAGCAAGAAGGCTTTGCAATGCTAAAGCATTGCAAAGCCTTCTTGCACTCAAGGGACAAATTTATGAATTTTTTTTAACTTTGGTAAAATATCAGACATAAACCATTTAATTTTAATTTTTTTTTACATTTACATTGGTTATAAAAAGGTAGCATGCGGCAGGCAAAAGGACCATGCAGGAGGGCCCGAGAAACCGATTTTTAATTTTTTTAGGCCTTGTTTTGACAAGATAATTAAGACTGTCAAACACTAAACTCATTAAATATTTTTATCATACCCAGCTGAACTTGATGCACTTCCTGCTTCTTGTGACGAATCTTCGCTATCTGGAATTATATTTTCTTTTTCTGCATTCTTTACCAAAAAAGTTCCAATACCTTTCTGCCATTCTGGAGTGGGTCTAGAGCAAACTGGGTTACCACCAGCAAACTTCCCCTTACCTACAAAATGAAGAAGTTGAATTTTATTGAATTGATACTAGTGATTAACCCTTTACCTAACGAATCGCCCGCATCAGCCTGCGTAATTTGGAAATTGAGCAGTTGAAAAAATTAATTTTTTCAAAATATTCAACAAAAAAAACCATATCATGTGAGCCCTCATTGGAACGACCTCGTCACATGTTATGGTTTTGTTGAAGTTTTTGGAATAATTTATAAAAATAGTAATTAAAATAATAAAATTTCATTTTTTCTGTGTTGGGTAAAGGGTTGACCGGCATCCAGCAATCGCATGTAACATTGGCTGATTTTAAGCCATCGATTGACCATTGGTAGAGGTGTTCGAACATTGGTCCATGCCGATGTTTACATGGAACACCACTGGATCAAAATTTTTTGTATTTACGTTTGATTAACAATCTCATACCAACAGTAACAAACTTAATAAGTTGCCACAACGATTGGCAGGAATCAAGATTGGCCTAAACTCATTGATTGGTTTGATATTCCCCTTGATTGCTGCTCATGACACACAAGCAACATGTTGTGTGAGGACTCAATGAAATGCAACATCAGCATAAACAAGTTAACAGTGCAGTGTCTTTGATCGATGATCAAAGATGCTGCGCTGTTAATTTGTTTCCACTGATGTCATATTCTTCTTTTAGTAGTACACACACTGACATACTCTTCGGGCCAACAAACCAATAAACCTGACTGCACTGCAAAAGTAACCCTGTTCTATGCATTCTTAAATATACTACTCCTTTTGGTTGTTACTAACTGACATTGGCACTCACAATTGGCAGATTGTGCACTCAATTAATCGGCAGATGATGGTCGCAAATCCTTATCGGTTAATCACTAGTTGAGACAGAAAGGATATTTTTTCGACTACATTACAATGAGTTTGGGTGGCAACACACTTAACACCAGTGGGTTGTGATTAGGGATGAGCCAATCTATCGGTAAACATTCAGCTATCAGCCGATAAAAGCCTATTGGCAATCGGTATGAATAGCACGAACAATATTGGCTCTTGCCGATTGTTGAAGAAAATTATTGGCTACCTATTCTAACTCTATCTCACAGCCATTTTAATGTTCTGCTAATAACCAACAAACGTGCTGTGCATTGCACTGTGTAGTCTGTAGATCAGACCCCCGACAAAACATTTAATTTCTACCAACGACAACCATGAATGCAAAATGACGGAACCGAAATATTGTTACCACCCAATCTGTCACTAAAGACAACGAAACATTTGCTTTTGAAAGAAATGCTCACATGAGTTGCTTGTTAGTTAAAAATCATCATTGTAATAGCGATGAAATGTTGTTTACATCGAATCCAGAAACAAGTTGAAGTGGGAAAAACACATGTGTACCGTTTGCACATGTTGGACATTTCAACCAATAACATTCTTGAGATGAGTAAAATGCGGGACCCTTTTGCTGAAGTGAATGTGATTGGCTCGTTTCTATAAGCATGCCAACTTTTTTTTATCAGTAACATTACCACAAGTCATTTCATCTTGTGTCTGAGAATTATGTATTAAATATGATAAAACGACAATTGCCTGTGTTAAATATGTGGTGAAAATTGAAAATCAGTTTTTTTGAACAAAGGTATCATGCCGCATACATCTTCAAGTATACATGCAGTATTTTCTGGGGGAAATGGGTCTGAAACCTAAAATGGTACGAGTTAAATTAAATTCCCTCATTTCGGAAAAACTTCAAAAAGGTTCCCATGACTGCTCACGGACGGCACCTAAATTTCGTTACCGACGGGTTCCGTGCCTAAACCATGGTACCCGATTTTTCGGTTCCGTTGACCTCTGAAATTCTGATACTTGCGCTTGTCCTGGGCGACAAGTGCAATTTATTGCTGGAGTTTCGTATTAAACTTGAAAAGCTATGTGCTGTTAAAATCATTAAATAGTTGCCTTATGTACTGAAACATCTATTTTTCGTTCTATCAATAACGATACTATGACGTTTTTTTTATCATGAGGGTGAATCCAGACATCGGCGCACTTGGTGTGCTCGCCACTAGTTTTTCCTGGTGATGGTTTGTACATTGTGGATATTTGTATCAGGTACAAGGTAATCGCATCTTAATTTGGTTGACAGTACACGCCGGTCAACTTGAGCCTAGGTGCGCCTCTCCCCCCCCCCCCCCCCCCCACAGTTTTTCGTAAAGCAATTCTGAGCCGGTATTGGGATGTAACGACTGTGCAAATGAACTCACCAGAAAGAAGCATAAAAATGTCTGTAATGTAGAAAGGTAATTTCTAGTCTAAGGGAGGTAATCAAATTAGCGATCAAAGAACTCAGCTATTTTCTAAATTGCTGACAGGGCTTTCGGCTTGCCATACGTGATGCCCCATGTCTCTCACCAAACTTAATTTGCTTCGTTCCATGGCTGATTTTAAGTAATATAAGTGATCTCAGACTTTGATATCACAAACCTTTTCAATTTTTTATTGAGTTTTGGTCATTAAAGCCATTAACGTCACGCTGGTCAACATTGCAGTGTCGTTAAGCTAACAAGTCACAACAACAGAACAAGAGCACCGCTGGGCATTGCATCATACGCCCGTGAACTGTTCAAATTGTACCATTTTAACACATTTGCAATTTTTTTATTAGAGTGCGAGAAATTTATGCTGGCATATATATATATATGTTACGGTCAGACTTTGAAATCAGTGATTTTGTGAAATGACTACATTTTTCAGTCATTTGAGAAAAAGACTAACAAGTTTGAAGCCAATCGAAAAACAAATACTAAAGTTATCATCCGGAAACCAAATATTTGACGAAGAATTCTAAGTCCAACAGGGGCCATAATTCAGGCAAAAATTGTTCAGACCGACCCCATATTCGAACTTGACCTCTATTTTGTTGTGATTAAACCACATACCAAATTTGGAGCCGATCGGAAAACAAATACTAAAGTTATCATCCGGAAACCAAATATTTGACAAATTTTTAGTCCAACTGGGGCCATAATTCAGGCGAAAAATGTTCGGACCGACCCCATATTCGAACTTGACCTGTATTTTGTTGTGATTAAACCACATACCACATTTGGAGCCAATCGGAAAATGAATACTAAAGTTATCGTCCGGAAACCAAATATTTGACGAATTCTAAGTCCAACTGGGGACATAATTCAGGCGAAAAATGTTCGGACCAACCCCATATTCGAACTTGACCTGTATTTTGTTGTGATTAAACCACATACCACATTTGGAGCCGATCGGAAAACAAATACTAAAGTTATTGTTCGGAAACCAAACGGACGGACGGACAGACGGACGGACGGACAAACGCCATACTATAATACGTCCCGTTTTTCAAACGGGCGTATAACAAACCTTTTCACCTCAAGCGAAGTTTAAGACGCCAGTATTGCAGTCTATCTGGCGGATTGCTGGTTTGAGGTTCCAGCCTTAAAACATCTACCGCACCAGTCGCTTTACTGTGGCTAAATTCCGAAAATATATTCAATATTGTCACCGCACTTTTTTTCGACCCTTTTTAAATCTCTTATCGGCTCATCACTAAAATTTTTACGAGTTTTGAAATTTGATTCAAAATGAAATAAAAACCAAAATAAAAAGAAATTTAGTAAGAAATTTGAATTTCATGGACAGCGCAAAGTGATTCTGAATATATTGAATAAAAAAAAAAAAATTCCTGATTTTGGTCCAAAATTTTCTTCCAAGTACCACCCAGACCCCAAATTTTCAGGGTAAAAAAAAAAACAAGAGGCCCCACGGGGCCTGAGGGCGCTCACCTGATACTGGCCGAGTCATATCACCAAAATAGCAAGGGATTCTGCCTTGTGGTTATTATCAGTTTTTCAACATAAAAGTGTTTTCTCTACTTAGTAACCCAGAGTGTTCATATGTTAGATCCCCATATTGGGTACTCAATAATTTATCTATTTATTTATTGGAATTTAAGGTCACTTTCTAAGGCTACATCATTACAGAGGCATAATTATAATATCAGGTTTGGTCAATCGTTTATGCCTATTACTGCCCACTTTACAGGGCTTTCAACGCAGGAATTGGTTACTGGGCCCAATTTTATCAATAAACCAGAACTTGAACAAATTTCAATTTGCCGCTTCTAAGAAAACTAAAAATCAAATATCAAAAGATTCTGAGAGGAGTATCAGAAAAAAAAGATTTTTTAAGAATATTTCTCATACTGAATTAAGTTATACATTGGGCTCCCATAGGGAACCCAAAAACAAAAGCTTCTGAAGCAGTGGTTTGGGAGAAGAAGATTATTCAACGTTATTCCCATTACCTACAGTGTTAAAAAATGATGACTCGGCACTTTTAGTCCTGGAAAAGTACTTATGATAAAACCAATGGCATTTTTTTCACCATTCCTTTCTCCCGGCCCTAAGGAAGCTTCACATTGTATAAAAATTCTCAGTGCCATGTAGTTCTGGAAATATGGGCATTCAAAAAAAAAAAATTTTTTCAGCTCCTGTAGTTGCCGTGGGGGACAGGAAAACAATTTATGGCATAAATTAGGTATTTGTGACCCAATAAGCCCTCATATCAAATTTGGTTCAAATCGACCTCTTGGTTTGGAAAATAAAAATTTTGGTATAATTTGGGCTTCTACAGTGAGCCCAAATATGAACCAAGGGACTTGGCTTTAACAAACTTCACTCTCAGCCCCCCCCCCCCCCCCCCCCCCCCCCCCCCTACGAATGCTGTACATCAAATATCAAAAGATTTTGACTGGTGGATCTGAAAAAAAAATTTTTTTTAAAGAATATTGCTCATATTGAACTAAGTTATAATTTGTGCTCCCACAGGGAGACCAAATATGAGCCGAAGGACTTGACTTGAACAACTTGAATCTCACCTCCCTAAGCATACTGTATACCAAATATCAAAAGATTCTGACCGGTGGATGCGAAGAAGATTTTAAAAGAATATACCTCGTATTGCACTAAGTTACAATTTGGGTTCCCAAAGGGAGTCCAAATATGAACTCAGGGACTTGGCTTGAACAAACATCAATCTCACCCCCCTAAGGATGATGCATAGCAAATATCAAAAGATTCTGATTTGTGGATCCGAAGAAGAAGATTTTTAAAATATATCCCTCATATTGCACTAATTTGAACATTTGGGTTCCCATAGGGAACCCAAATATGGACCGAGGAATTTGATTTCTACAAATATGTGAATCAATGTTCCAAAGATGTTATATGTAAAATATGAAAGCTTTTAGAGCAGTGGTTTGGAAGAAAACAATTCTTTATTTTTTTCCCATTGCCTACTGTGTTAAAAAATACTGACTCAGCACTTTTTCAGAGTCCCGAAAAAGTACCCTATGATAAAACCGATAGCAATTTTTTTTACCAATCCTTTCTGTTGGTCCCAAGAAAGCTTCACACCAAATAAAAATTCTCACTGCCGTGCAGTTTTTGAGATATAGGCGTTTTAATTTTTTTCTATTTTTAGCTCCTGTGGTTCCCACGGGGCTACAGGAAAAAAAATTTCTGCATAAATTAGGTACTTATGACCCAATAAGCCCTCACATAAAATTTGGTTCAAATTGGCCTCTCGGTTTAAAAAATAGAAATTTGGGTGGGGCCAAAATTTTTGCTCCTCCCATAACATCGCCAAGTATAGACCTACAAACTTCTCTTGAACAAACTTGAGTCTACACCTCAAAAGGAAGCTGCATACCAAATATCAAGTCTCTGCTATTGCTGGTTCTTGAGAAGAAGATTTTTTAAGAATTGGAGCATTTTTGCCCCACCCCTCTGCTCAATATGAGCCGAAACCTAATTTGCCCAAAAATCAAAATGCCGCTATATAACCCCTACTCACATGAAATTTCATTAACATGCGGCCAGTGGTTTGGAAGAAAAAGACCCAAACACCACCTTCACGCCGGACGACGGACGACGGACGAAAAGTGATCAGAAAAGCTCACCCTGACTTTCAGTCAGGTGAGCTAAAAAAATTTTGGTCTTTGACAGAAATGCATAAAAAACAAAAAAAAAAAATTTCTGGATTTTGGTCCAAAATTTCTAAGTCCAGAACGGAGCCTCAAATTTTCAGCCTAAATATAAACCCAGGGACTTGGCTTGAACAAACTTGAATCTCACCCCCCTAAGGATGCTGCATACCAAATATCAAAAGATTCTTATTGGTAGATCTGAAGAAGATTTTTAAAGAATATTTCTCATACTGCACAAATTTAAACATTTGGGCTCCCATAGAGAGCCCAAATATGGAATTGATTTCAATATAAACATGTGAAACAATCTTCCAAAGATGTTATATGTGAAATTTGAAAGCTTTTGGAGCAGTGGTTTGTGAGAAAAGTAGTCTTACATGTTTTTCCCATTACCCACAGTGTTAAAAAATGCTGACTCAGCACTTGTTCAAAGTCCCAAAAAAGTACCCCATGATAAAACTGATAGCAATTTTTTTTGGACCATTCCATTCTGTTGGTCCGAAAGAAGCTTCACACCAAATAAGAATTCCCAGTGCCGAGTAGTTTTGGAGATATGGGCGTTTTATTTTTTTTCTATTTTTAGCTCCTGTGGTTGCCATGGGGCGACGGGAACAAAAATTTGGGCATAAATTAAGTACTTATGACCCAACAAGCCCTCATATCAAATCTGGTTCAAATCTGCCTCTAGGTTTGGAAAACAGAAATTTTGGGAGTGGCAAAAATTCTTGCCCCTCCCATAACGAAGGCAAATAATGCCCGACAAACTTCTCTTGAACAAACTTGATTCTAAACCTCAAAAGGACTCTGTATACCACATATCAAGTCTCTGCTACTGGTGGTTCATTAGAAGATTTTCATTTGGCCATTTTTTCCCCACAACTCTGCTCAACATGAGCTGAAACCTAATTTGCATAAAAATTAGGGCTGCAACGGTACACTTACCTCACGGTTCGGTATGTATTGCGGTTTTCGGTGGCGGTACAATACATATTGCGGTACATTTTTCTAACATTATTCGCCCAAAAACTGATGATGAATCATGTTTGAAATACGCTAGAAGCCCAGCATGCTGCTAGACTGCTGTGCCGTACAAAAATGCACTGCGACAAAAAACTGAATAATTTATAACCCCCTTCCCCCGTGGCTGTGTTGGTTTATTCATTTCTGAGCCAAGCTGAGGAATTTACCATGATTCACTATCAATCTCATCTGTGTGTGAGGGAAAGCCAATGTGTTTCCAGACAGGGGATTTAAATTTTGCAGGTGGGCTGATGATACCTTCGTTGTTATTGGCAGCACATTTATTTCTGTCACTCATGTTGTTATAATTGTATGCACTTCAGATCTGACATATGTGTACACGAAGGCGAAACAGAAATACGCAAA